>CAEFZP010000296.1:0-393152 GCA_903064625.1 Mallotus villosus
TTAACAAACTCTGAGATTAACCCTGAACTCTGAGTTGAGTTACTCTGAAATGGGAAACTCCGAGAATTCGGTTCCAGAAAAGCTGATATGAATTAGTTAACTCAACTCGGAGTACGTCAACTCAGAGTTAAGCGCGGGCATGAGAACTATTGAAAGCCAACATCAATGGAGCTCCGATACTAGGATCCACCATGCCACCCCGCGACAAAAAACGTTGTCCTACGTCACCAAACTTCAGATTCAAGTTTAATTTCGTGTTTATGGTCGAGTACATTTTCCGGAAAAAAGCAACACGGCTGTAGCAGCGTAGGTATGCAAGTGGCGTGCGAGACAATTGCTGCCGAGCATACATTTGAATATAATAGCCAGTCCATACATTGAACATTTAACCCAACTGTCCGTTAATGTTACAGGAGAAAAAGTGGTGGCCTTAATAAAATAGCAGGTTTGCTTAGGCTATACGCTTTTGATTGTAGCCTCGACGTCACCTTGGTTTTAATCATATTCGACATGATACTAATTCAATATCAATTGGTGCCTATTTCAAGCAGTTTCCCCCAACATAATGCTTTTCATCAAAAGATGATGACTTGATGAAGACATTGACTGCTGCCGTAGAAATGGATGCAGAGAATAATGTGGTAGCTGGTAGTTCTCTCCCCATGTAGCCTACTATTATTTACATTACTATTATTTTGCATGTGGAACTGTGAAATGTAGCTAATGTAATCTCATGTATTCCTATATAGTTACAAATAAATGAGTTGTACAAACTGTACCTCATGAAGAAAGTGCCAACAACTGACCAAGAGATGGTGTAGGCCTAGACGAATAAAGACTAATCTCGAAAAAGATTTACTGGAACTCCAGTTTTGGGAGGATGCATGGTCACAGGTGATAATACAATAATTGTAGGAACAATAACCTATATGAATATTAATTGTTGAATTTGCTGAATTTCTATTTTGACCAAGAGATGGTGTAGGCCTACTTAGGGCAGAAGAATAAAGGCTGACCTTGTAAGGCTATCAACCTGCCCCCACCTCTCATATGGTAAACTATGAAGTTACTGGATGGAGTCTCAACTTGATGGCTCTCACATCTCATTGCCTAACTTACTGTAGCATAGTCATGTTGATAAGAAAGGGTCAAGATTGTGGTGTGATTGTAGTTGTTCTTGGGTATTAAAAGGAATTGTGAAGCATTTTTCTGTGGATGATTGATCTCCTGAGACCTTCTCCTCAGCTCTGGCTTTGTATCTCTGGTTTACAATAGGCCTAGTCATGGTAGAGTAGGCCTAGTTAACTTTCATTGATTTCATTCATTTGCAATATGATTACATGATTATATTATTTCACCTTAATTTGACCATTCTTGCTTTGATTTAACCCAAAGAGTCAAATAACTGCAATTGGTAGGCTATTGGCATTATTTGGTTAATGTTAATAGGCCTACTGTTCAGTTTCCCATCTTCCTCCAAACCAAGGCTACTCATTGTTAGATTTCTATTTGTAGGCAATGAAGAAGACCAAATCCTACAATTTCAATGATTTTTCTTTATTTCAGTGCCAAAAAGCTTTTGGTCAATTATGTGTGCACGTCCACGGCGTATAACACTAGCGATGAAGACCCAAGGGCTGAGAATGTTGCTCAAATAAATTACAGATCGTGACGGGAAACGGTAACGTTAACTTAGGTATTCATCAGGGAATTAAAGCACATCAAATCGCAGTATTAAAATCGTCTCCTGGCGTATAACTAAGCGAATTTAATTTAGTTCGAGATCGCTCGGCTGAACCAGGAAACGATATCCCATTTCTTCCAACGCTATCAAACTCAGAAAGTGGGAGGGGATAGGTAAAACTCAGAGTTTGGCATGGAACTAACCTGCTCGCGACCAGGTTAGTTTCACAGCATAAGTTACCATGGCAACTTACCAAAAGGTTTCGTTACCTCTCTTTCTGGAACGGAAACCTCGGAGTTTGCCTGTTTTCAGGGTTAAACAACTCAGAGTTTTCACAAAACCGGCTACCTGGAATACCCCCCTGGAGAAATGTACACACACACACGCACCTACCCCTACACCTGTAATATAAAGTATACGCATCTGGAGAAAGGTACCCCCCTCCAGTCCCTCTGTATGTCTTCTCTCATTCCCGTTGTGAAGGGATTCTTGTAGCGAGACAAGATATCTGCTATCAGATCAATGTCGGCCTCAATCTCTCTTTATTTGATCTCCTATTCTTCCACTGTCTTTTTGCCTCACATAAAGCACTCTCAGATCAGACCCGTGATTGCATGCCTCTCCTTGCGGCAATAATCTCTGCCTACACACAGATGAGTCGCGTATGACAGTAATGAGCTCCTGTGCCCCCTCTAGTGGTGGCCATCTACGACTACGCCCGGGACAAGGAGGACGAGCTCTCCTTCCAGGAGGGCGCTATCATCTACGTGATCAAGAAGAACGACGACGGCTGGTACGAGGGCACCATGAACAACACCACCGGCCTGTTCCCTGGCAACTACGTCGAGTCCATCATGCACTACGCAGAGTGAACCCCCGCCCCCCGTCTCCCCCCCAGGCTCCCTCCCACAGCCTTGTGGCGTGGTGGACGGACTTGGCGTCAGTGGGATTGATGTGAATCGTGTACATGCATGGGGGGGGGGAGGGGGGAGGTTCAGAGAGATGAGGGGATGGGAGAGTAAGAAAGCTGCAGAAGGACTTGAATTGGTGGGGGACAACAAGAGGAGAAGAAGAGACAAGAGCTTAAAGAAGAGACAAGAGGAGAAGAAGAGACAAGACCCTGTTTTGCTGTGGTTTCCTGTCGCCACTGAAGGTGACAAGAAGGTGACATGGTACACAACTACACTATTAAGAGTCAAAAAAACGTGTCCAAAAAAACGACAATAACAATCATTGTGTGTGAGACCAGATGACGGAGCCGGTTGTAGCGCTGTGTTTCCTGTCTTGTGAGCGTGCTGCTGACGGCTCGTGCTGATGGGCCTCCTGTCCTGAGAAAAGCTGGTCTCTCTGGTCACACTTTCAACTGTTCTGTTCTGGCCGAGCCCTGTGCTGTTGGATTCTCCTTCTTTAGGACAGACACTACGATCACCAACACACTACAGTAGGGTGTCTGCAGTAGCCTTCCTGCTGCCTACCAACCAGCAGCAGTTCAGCCACAAAAGTATTCAACTGTTCAGGTTATATGACTCTTAACCATTTCTTTTTTGTACGTTTTTTGGGTATGTATCTTTTTTCTTTTCTCGCTGGCTCTGAATACTCTGTACTAGTGGACCTAACCAGACTGCCTAGTGGACTATGAAGATGTTGTGTACTGTATGTATGTGCTTCTTTGACTGCATGCTCGCTAAAACCAGACCTACCGGTTTCTTTCTTCTTGTTTTGCTTTGATTCACCAACTTGCTTTACTAAACGTTTTGCCATCTAGAAGATGTTGTTTTTATAAGTGGTTATCGGTTGTCATATCCTTTAATACATAGTTTCACTCAAACTCTCAGATGGTGTTGGATATTTTGTGCCATATTGCGATGTTGTATACGTGTGTGGGTGTGATTGTATGTGTGTGTGTGATTTACAAAACTGACCAACCATACCTTGGTTCAATCCATGGTTTCACTTGTGGTTCCCTCACTAAAGTGAATGGGGACCTACAAAGCAGTGTTTGATCCTTTTTAAGAAGCATTCAAATGTATAACATGAATAGAGCTCACTTGCATTACAGATTGGACTGGGAAGTTGTTTATGTCTTAATGCCATATTGCAAGAAAGTGTTTGACATTAGGTCACTACAGCAATAAAACTGAACTCTGTTTTGTTTTGGCAATAATACCTGGTAGAATGTGATGTCATCAGAAGCTTACTTTTGTAATCTATTGAGTAACAAAAGCACACTGTTTTTAGAGTGAAGTGAATGTGAGATGAGAAACCAAGAAAACGCTAACTGAAAACTATATTTGTGTTAATCCGAATACGTGTATACAGTCGTATGCAAAAGTTTGGGCACCCCTGATAATCTCCATTACTTTCATCTATAAAATGTTGGGCGTTTGGATGAGGAACGTCTTTGTCATATATATACACATACGTCATGGACAGTGATATTTTAGCCGTGAAATAAGGTTTATTTGATAAACAGAAAATATGCCATACGCATCATAAGAGAATTAGACACTTGCATAAATTTGGGCACCCCAACAGAAAAATCACATTAATATTTAGTAGAGCCTCCTTTTGCAAAAATAACAGCTTCTAGACGCTTTTTATATCCTCTGATGAGTGTCTGGATTCTGGATTGAGGTAATTTGGACCATTCTTCCTTACAATACATCTCCAGTTGAGTAAGGTTTGATGGGTGCCTAGCGTGGACAGCCCGCTTCAAGTCACCCCATAGATTTTCAATTATATTCAAGTCTGGGGACTGGGATGGCCATTCCAAAACATTGTAGTTGTTCCTCTGCATAAATGCCTTAGTGGATTTGGAGCAATGTTTTGGGTCGTTGTCCTGCTGGAACACCCAACTGCGCCGTAACTTCAGCTTTGTTACAGATTCTTGAACATTATTGTCCAGAATTTGCTGGTACTGAGTTGAATCCATACGACCTTCAACTTTAACTAGATTCCCAGTTCCTGCACTAGCCACACAGCCCCACAGCATGACGGACCCCCCACCAAATTTTACTGTGGGCAGCAAGTGTTTTTCTAGGAATGCTGTGTTCTTTTGCCTCCATGCGTAACGCCTCTTGTTGTGACCGAATAACTCCATCTTTGTCTCATCAGTCCACAGTACTTTGTTCCAAAATGAGCCTGGCTTGTTCAAATGTAGTTTGGCAAACCTCAAGCGAGCCTTTTTGTGGCGCGTGTGCAGAAAAGGCTTCTTCCGCATCACTCTCCCATACAGCTGTTCTCTGTGCAATGTGCGCTGAATGGTCGAGCAATGCACAGTGACACCATCTGCAGCAAGATGACCTTGCAGCTCTTTGGAGGTGATCTGAGGGTTGTCCTTGACCATTCTGACCATTCTTCGCCTTTGCCTCTTTGTTATTTTTCCTGGCCTGCCACTTCTGGCCTTAACAAGAACTGTGCCTGTTGCCTTCCATTTCCTAATGACATTCCTCACAGTGGAAACTGATAGCTGAAACCTCCGGGATAACTTTTTGTAGCCTTCCCCTAAACCATACTGCTGAACAACCTTTGTTTTTAGATCATTTGATAGCTGTTTTGATGCCCCCATTTTGCCACTGTTCAGAGGAGAATCAAAGAGAAGCAAAACTTGCAATTGGCTAACTTAAATACCCTTTCTAATGATTGAATGCACCTTTTTATGTAATTGAAGGCTTAACGAGTTAATCAGACTAACTATGTGTTGCAGTTAATCAGCATTTAGTAGGCAGAGGTATTCAAATCAAATAAATGATAAGGGTGCCCAAACTTTTGCACAGCCTTTTTTTCACATTTGATTTAATTTCACACAACTAAATACTGCTACACCAAATATCTTTGTCTGGAAAACACCCCAGCACTCAGTGTTAACTAGAAAAGTAATATTACAATATTATATTGATCTTTTTTGGTGAAGACAGGAAATTATCATGCAGCCTCAGAGGGGTGCCTAAACTTTTGCATACGACTGTATTTGAAGGACTGTAATGCTATGACAGTGTTATATTTTGGGAAAAGTTTAATCAACCCCGAAAAAGAGCATCTTGCCAACTCTGAAGGATCTGATGATGAAACCTACACAGGTCGACTGGGCTCCTCAAAGACGGCATCCATACAACCAGGTTCTGAATTTGTGTTTGAGTTTGGGTGACACATGCTTTGACAGGGCATTTCCAGAACATACTGTGTCTGTCAAAATGATATGAAAAACAATAAAATGGAAACTATTGATACTTGATATTTTAATGCCAAAGAGCAGCCTTCTCTCTCCCAGATTTGTTCTAGACAGAGCAAAGACTGTTAAGAAAATCATGATGAGTTGCTAATAAGATTCCCATTAAGGCCTTTTTAGTTTTGAAAGCACTGTGATCTGATTGCCAACAACACAAATGATTGCCAGGTGTGCTTCACAAATTATAGTGCTTATGACAAAGTGTGACTGTCCACATGCAGCTTTTGTGGTTGTAAGATTGGCAAAATGGTTAGAGAGTATGATTACAGATCAGGAGGTTGGGGGATCACATCCCCCAAGGTGCTTTTAGATGAACGCTTTCAATTGAACATTGAACTTATGTCTTCAAGTGGAATTCATAAAGACATAAATAGATTCAGAGGGAAATTCAGCAAGGCCCTGGTGGCCGAGTGGATATGCATGGGATCTTGAGTCCTGACCCCTCCGGTTCAAATCTGGCTGGAGGCAGTGTACCCCATGCTTGCTTTCTGGCATGCAAAACATGTTAGTATCTCTTTAAGCATGGCACTTTTGAAAAGATAAATACTACCTTCACATGCCAGAGGTATGGGGCCCCAGTGGCCTAATGGATAAGCATGCGGACGAGCAAATCCCAACGGCATGGGATCAAATCCACCCAAACCCTCGAACCCAGAGAAATCCTTTGACTGAGCTTGCTCTAAGGTCGCCCCCAAGGTGTTGTGGGCTGCTCAACGAGCTGGGTTCAGATGAAGCACAGGGCGTGGTGCCAATCAGATCCGTGAGCCCAGGGGGGTATTCCAGGTAGCGGGTTTAACAAACTCTGAGATTAACCCTGAACTCTGAGTTGAGTTACTCTAACATTGGAAACTCTGAAAATTCGGTTCCAGAAAAGCTGATATGAATTAGTTAACTCAACTCGGAGTACGTCAACTCAGAGTTAAGCGCGGGCATGAGAACTATTGAAAGCCAACATCAATGGAGCTCCGATACTAGGATCCACCATGCCACCCGGCGACAAAAAACGTTGTCCTACGTCACCAAACTTCAGATTCAAGTTTCATTTCGTGTTTATGGTCGAGTACATTTTCCGGAAAAAAGCAACACGGCTGTAGCAGCGTATGCAAGTGGCGTGGGAGACAATTGCTGCCGAGCATACATTTGAATATAATAGCCAGTCCATACATTGAACATTTAACCCAACTGTCCGTTAATGTTACAGGAGAAAAAGTGGTGGCCTTAATAAAATAGCAGGTTCAATGTTTTATTAAATATAAAAACATACTACGCAGGTAATGCATAGTTTGCTTAGGCTATACGCTTGTGATTGTAGCCTCGACGTCACCTTGGTTTTAATCATATTCGACATGATACTAATTCAATATCAATTGGTGCCTATTTCAAGCAGTTTCCCCCAACAGAATGCTTTTCATCAAAAGATGATGATGACGAAAAGACATTGACGGCTGCCGTAGAAATGGATGCAGAGAATTATGTGGTAGCTGGTAGTTCTCTCCCCATGTAGCTTACTATTATTTACATCGTATAAAAACGATTTGCACATTCTAATCATGTTGAACAGAGCATGGATGCTACAGTGAGATGTTCATTTAATGGCAGGTGTATTTTGCATGTGGAACTGTGAAATGTAGCTAATGTAATCTCATGTAGGCCTATTCCTATATAGTTACAAATAAATGAGTTGTACAAACTGTACCTCATGAAGAAAGTGCCAAAAACTGACCAAGAGATGGTGTAGGCCTACTTAGGGTAGACGAATAAAGACTAATCTCGAAAACGATTTACTGGAACTCCAGTTACGGGAGAATGCATGGTCAAAAGTGATGTTAATTGTAGGAACAATAACCTATAGGCTATGAAAATTAATTATTGAATTTGCTGAATTTCTATTTTTACCAAGAGATGGTGTAGGACTTAGGGCAGAAGAATAGAGGCTGACCTTGTAAGGCTATCAACCTGCCCCCACCTCTCATATGGTAAACTATGGAGTTACTGGATGGAGTCTCAACTTGATGGCTCTCACATCTCATTGTGTAACTTACTGTAGCATAGTCATGTTGATAAGAAAGGGTCAAGATTGTGGTGTGATTGTAGTTGTTCTTGGGTATTAAAAGGAATTGTGAAGCATTTTTCTGTGGATGATTGATCTCCTGAGACCTTCTCCTCAGCTCTGGCTTTGTATCTCTGGTTTACAATGGGCCTAGTCATGGTAGAGTAGGCCTAGTTAACTTTCATTGATTTCATTCATTTGCAATATGATTATATGATTATATTATTTCACTTTAATTTGACCATTCTTGCTTTGATTTAACCCAAAGAGTCAAATAACTGCAATTGGTAGGCTATTGGCCTTATTTGGTTAATGTTAATAGGCCTACTGTTCAGTTTCCCATCTTCCTTCAAACCAAGGCTACTCATTGTTAGATTTCTATTTGTAGGCAATGAAGAAGACCAAATCCTACAATTTCAATGATTTTTCTTTATTTCAGTGCCAAAAAGCTTTTGGTCAATTATGTGTGCACGTCCACGGCGTATAACACTAGCGATGAAGACCCAAGGGCTGAGAATGTTGCTCAAATAAATTACAGATCGTGACGGGAAACGGTAACGTTAACTTAGGCATTCATCAGGGAATTAAAGCACATCAAATCGCAGTCTTGAAATCGTCTCCTGGCGTATAACTAAGCGAATTTAATTTTGTTCGAGATCGCTCGGCTGAACCAGGAAACGATATCCCATGTCTTCCAACGCTATCAAACTCAGAAAGTGGGAGGGGATAGGTAAAACTCAGAGTTTGGCATGGAACTAACCTGCTCGCGACCAGGTTAGTTTCACAGCGTAAGTTACCATGGCAACTTACCAAAAGGTTTCGTTACCTCTCTTTCTGGAACGGAAACCTCGGAGTTTGCCTATTTTCAGGGTTAAACAACTCAGAGTTTTCACAAAACCGGCTACCTGGAATACCCCCCAGATCCCTGTGACCGCAGCGCACTCCCCGACTGCCAGCAGGGATCACCCAACTGCCAGTTGTCAGTTGTCAGTACTCGACTGTCCCACCAGGAAAGACAGTTGGGAGAGAGGATCTCGGGAGCCGGGAAAATACATTTACCTTTTATCAGTTTTATATATAAGTCCAGCTTTTTTTCCAAGTCCAAAAGCAACAATTGAGTTGTAGGAAGATCTTTCAGCCAGATTAGAACACAAGTGTGAGGTCATTAAAGAGGCCTTTTCTGCAAGGAAAGACCATTGCAGCCTTCCATGGGGTTTGAACCCACAACCCTTATCTGTCAGGGTACACGTGCTTATCCACTGAGCCATCAGGGACACAAGGAAACATGAGCTCGTTGACAATGCATCCTTAAGGTGAAGTGTGATGTCATTAAAGAGACAGTTTCTGCAAGGAAAGGCCAACGCAACCTTCCATGGGATTTGAACCCGAGACCCTTAACGCTCATGGTACACATGCTTATCCACTGAGCCATCAGGGACACAAGGAAACATTAACTAGTTGAAAATACATCCTTAAGGGTAAGTGTGAGGTCATTAAAGAGGCCATTTCTGCAAGGAAAGACCATTGCGGCCTTCCATGGGGTTTGAACCCACAACCCTTATCTGTCAGGGTACACGTGCTTATCCACTGAGCCATCAGGGACACAAGCATGTATGAACTCGTTAAAAAAACATTCTTGAGGTGAAGTGTGATATTATTGAACAGAAGGTTTCTGCTTTCATCGGGGAAGATCAGAAAAACCATACATGGGATTTGAACCCAAGGCCCTTCTGAAAGGCCTTAGTTTATAGAAATCTCGCACTTAACCAGTGTGCTACCAGTGACCCAATACATCAGCTTACATGACTCTCCCACTGCAATGTCTCCCAGGAGACAGCAGATAAACTCACCACTAGAACCTATGCCACTAGTTATTATGGCACAGACTAAATAAAGGGGGAGGTGTTGGAGACCTTGTATGTGAACGTTAATTAGAACTACCATGGGTGTTAACATTTCATAACTATGAGAAGATGATTCTTTTAATAATGATTAATTTAGCAGCTGCTTTCAACCAAAGTAAAACACAGTGGAGGATGTTTGTGAAACACACCTGCCAATCGTTTGTGTTGATTAGCAATCGGATCACATGACCAATACCACCTATCCAGGCAAATGAGATCTAACGCAACACTAACCAGGTTAGAAACAGTTAGCAGATCTAGCTCTAACATTGAGTCTCAAAACTGACTGCTCGTTTTACATCTGTGGGTGCTTTCAAAACTGATCGGCTTGACACTGGGTCCCATCCAGTTGGAAAGCACGTATAGATCTAAAACATGCAGTCAGTTTTGAGCATGTGGTTCCCCATAGACTCAATGTTAGAGCTATATCTGCTAACTGTTTCTATCCTGGGGATTGTTGCATTAGATCTCGTTCATCTGGATTGGTGGTAATGGCCATGTGATCTGAATGGCAATCAAGACCAACGATTGTCAGGTGTGTTTCACAAATGAGTGACTGATTATGAGCAAGTGTGACTTTCCACATCCATTATTTGGGGTGGAAGGGATAGCTCAGTGGTTACAGTGTATGACTGCAGAGCAAGAGGTTGAAGGTTCATATCCCCCAAGGTGCTTTTAGATGAAAGCTTTCAACTGAACATTGAACTTATGTCTTCAAGTGGAATTCATAAAGACAATTAGATTCCGAGGGAAATTAAGCAAGGCCCTGGTGGCCTAGTGGATATGCATGGGATCTTGAGTCCTGACCCCTTCGGTTCAAATCTGGCTGGAGACAGTGTACCCCATGCTTAAACCAAGCTTCCCTTGCAGTCTTAAAGAGATCGCCCACTGTCATGGATTTTATTGGGAAGGTGACCAAGTCTTACACAGCTTGTGGCAAGTAGAACAAACTACCTCTCAAAAGTAATAACCTACAGGCATTGTCCTCCATTGATCCTTTGGTGAGAGGCCATTTAGTGCCCTTAGAGGTGGCCAGGAGAAGAGGAAGAAGGAGTAAAACCAGAAGTTTTAGAGTGCTAGATAGTTTAATAATAGTTTGTAGTTAATAATGTCTCGGAATAAAACATTTAATTGAATATTACAAATGAGTGTCGGTGTATTTTGATCTTCAGAATGTCATTTTACTCTATGTGCCTATATGGGTGGGCCAGGGATGTCAGGGGGTTTGTGGCAATGTAAGTATATGGATATTTGCCGCGGGGCGAGGGCTTCAATTACCTCTCTCTTTTTTAACCATACATGTGTTTGCATCCCTGAAACCTGGACATTTCATTTCCTACTTCCTGAGAAAAGGACACAGTCTCAAATGTTGTACGTGTCTGTGATCTGATCGTCTTTGATAACGAGTATCCACAAGAAGGCATTGAACACGTGCTGGATATGCTGTTTTATTATAGCAGACTACAATCAATGGTGTTAGTCCTGTATGACTCAAATGTCAAGTTGGAGGCCGAGAGGTCCGTCAGTCCAAAGAGGACAATAGGAACTCGACCTGCATTTCCAGGTTCCCCAGGACTTCCCCAGAGAGATTCTGGGTGCAGCCATATAAATGCTCCTCAAAATCAAAGATGGCGTCCATCCAACACTGCATCTGGCTCTGAGACAACACATTGAGACAACAACATTAAGTATTCTAATTCAACAAGGACACTATCCAGGTAGAGCATGTGAAGGGGGGAGATGGGGACTGCACCTTGATTCTCAACAGAAAATGTTCGGCGCTCTCGCTCCAGCTCTGTCCTGGTGGTTGGATGGAGAAAATGACCCCAAACAGGAGCTGGAGGAATCCATTGGGCCGCTGGTGTAGTAGAGAGACATGAGAGATGAGACAGAGTCAACATACTGATAGGACTACAGCATTGTGGGTTAGACCAGCCAATACGTTTACACTATTAGGTTTGTGTCACTTGCCGCTTGAACAGTCTTGCCCTTCAAAAGGCCTAGCAGGACCAATTCAAAAAACAAATCCAGGAAATTGATCTGGGTGATCTGAAATCAAACAAGTACATATTTTAAAATAACACCAGATGACAAGGATATCAGTACCTTACATCAGAACCTCATTCATTTCTATGGAATCACTATCTGATCTGATGGCTGGCTACACCTACTCCTGCTTTGTCAATTTCCTCCTTTATTGCCTGTCGGTTTCCTGGCTCATTTAAAAAGGAGAGCAGGCGATCATAGGCCTGCTGGAACTCCCTCACATCCTCAAAACAGAAACGTCATAAAACTCAAGCCTCAAACATCCTATTGACTACAAAATGCTGTAACACTCATGACCCTGTCTCTTTCCCTCTCAGTATTGTGATTTCTGTAGTTACCTGGTCATTGAGCTCAGCCAGTCCACCCAGAACCATCCGCCCAGCATGGCTGATGAAGTTCAGGGACTCGTTAGTATTGGTCAAATCCTGGGAAAATATGCGAAAGCCATCGGTACACTATGTACACAAAGTAAAATGCATCGACTCATGACAAATACTGCTTCTCTTTACCTCAAAGGCCTCACGAAGGGCAGCCAGTTTACCCTCAAAGTCATGTGTCCCCTTGTAGGCAAAATAGCTCCTGTATCAAGAACATTTGATATAGTGAGGTGTGCTGAAGTAACCTTTTGTTTAATTATGCACACAGCAGAGTAGCAGTGCTATTTTCAAACGGTGTTCCTACAGTACTTACTGCATCAGGGGGACTTGGACCTTAGGTTCCTCCACATCCTCCTCATAATCCTACAACACAAAAGCAACATTGGTCTCAATCTCAATACGCTTTTCACTCAGTGGCGAGTGAGATCATTGGCAGAGGTATAAGGAGATGGAAGTGTGGAGATATTTACCTCCTCAAAAGGGGGTGAAGGAGGAGAGGCGTGAGGAGAACGAGGAGGAGGGTCTTTGAAGGTAGACTCGGTGTTGGAGCATGACCAATTGGTGGTCCGGGTCTCACCCCCTGCCTCGACAAAACCCTCGAAAGTGGTCATCACGTCCACCTCCTGTGATTGGAAAATACAGAACATCTTTAGATGTTTGGTAAACCATTTTACATGACTGTATACTAAATGTGATGTTTCATCAAGGAAAATGTGGTGCACCTGTCCATCCTCGAAATACAAGAACTCCTTCCTTGTATTTATGTGGTGGGACATGACATGGCTCATCTGTCTACCAGCTAGAAGCTAGGGAGGACAAAACAGAAATCATTCATAACTAACTGACACACAGTCTGAGTGTGAAGCTAAAAAACCCTGAAGTTTGTGGGCTTGTGAACACTAGGTGCTTGACTGACCTGCACCCCTGTGACCTCCAATTCAATGGTGGAAACAGCTACTGAACCCTGAAAAAGATACACAGGAATACATTCAGTTTCATCCAGGAACAGTGGGATCAACCAGACGCTCTGGTGATTGGCCTGTTCTGTCCTCAGTATTCTCTCACCTCGGGGTTCAGGAGGTCAATGTGGAGATGCCTTCTCCACCAGAGCTGGGTCCGGTTGTTCATTACAACCTGAAGTAGCTGGCAGACCTCCTCCAGGGTCTGTAAAGAGAAATGTTCCTTGGTATAAATACAAAATGTTGGGGACTGAACTTCAGCCTCCTAATTGCTAGGCAAACACACCAATAGACCTAGAGGACATTGTTTCTTCCAAGGTTGACATCAGAGCTTGTAAGTGTGTTTGCACACCACCACTACTGTAGGGTGAGTGTGTGTGTATAGTGTTTGATACAGAGTCAGAGAAGTCCTCAAGACAGAGATGTCTGAGTTACCTGCAGTCGTCCAGCAGAGCGCCTGGTGCTCTGAAAATCGGAGGCATTCCAGAGATCGACCAGGGGTAGGTCCTTCTCAGACCACTCAGGTTCCTCCTCACTGATGGATGCCTCCTTCTCAGCTTCATGCTGAGGTAGCAAGAAAGGCCGCACAACAAGAACCAAACAGTCACCCTGACTTTCTGGAATTGAACATGTCCAAACTGTTCACTCTGAACAATTGTTTTAGTCTTTCCTTGTATTGCCCATGGCAGACAAAGAAGTACAGATGTGGCATTCCCATTCTGTTTACTGATGATATAAGGTTACCTTTCCTCTGGAAAGGGCTGGGTCCTCAAAGGTCATTTCCCCAGCCATGGTAAGGTGCACTTTGAGATTCTTCAGCCATACAGGGGTCATGAAGAAAGTCTGGCAGGGAAGATATGGAGACAGAATCAAGCACATCATCTTCATTGAGGTTGACTTGTAGGTTTAATGCTCTTTTTCTCCAAACAGTAGATAGTGGATAAAGAACATGCAAGGTGCAGTGAATAGTTACCAGAGTGTCCAGAGTTGTCATGTCACCCAGAAGCAGTTTTCCAGCTTTTGTAAGCTGGAGAACAGGCGTGGATGAAGGAGCCTTAATGGCAGAGAGGAAAAGGAGAGAATCTCAGGACTATGTAAAATCTGTATTTGTACACAGTAGACATTGACAGTGTTTTCAGAGCATTTACTAGCAATTGTTATCAGCCCCTGTTCGTACGTTGATGCGCCCTCTCAAACCCAAGACAGACTTACAGGACGCCACACAGGCACGTACAGGACCAGAGGTCCAGACAGAGGGAGCAGCCACTCCTCATCATCCTCCATGACCTGATGAGGAAGAGTACAGTAGAGGAGAATAAGAAGCATTATAGAAGTAAAATAGGTATAAACTATAACCAGTAATAGGAGATGATCTAGTAGGTTTTGTTGCTCAACTGTAGAGTCTCTGTCCCTTACAGTGGGGGGTGGTATTATGGGCTCTTCCTCCACCATCTGAAGACATATTTGAATGTCTTTGGTTTGTTGGTCTTGTCTACCTACACACGTGAGACAAGAGAACATGCAGAGGAAGCCTCCAAGAGACTTTCCTCTTTTATTTTTCTCCCCCTTCTCTTGTTTCTTCTCCGAAGAGATCCCTGGGTCACTTTGGGCCTGACCCATCGAGCCAATGTTGTAAACAATTATTAGCTAACTTAGCTAGCTGTATGTGTTAACTAAGCACTATCTGTAATATAATAAACTTGAAACTTGAAACTTGAAACTTGAACTAATAAGAAAGTTGTTGCTGTTTCTGACTGTCTAAAAATGTTGGAACGGTGACTTAAAACTCAAGTTGTACATGTGACATCATAATTGGGAAGCTCCATCCATTAGCAACATGTCATTGGGACATCATGTTCATTTGTGCATTTTTGAAAAAAAGTTGTTTTTCAAATTTAACTAGTCAGCTTTCAAGTATTCCAAAGTGATATTCAATAATAGAACATAATAAATTGTATTATTATATGGCAACGACAGTACGAGCCTTCTGATTGGCTAATGGGTAGTCATGCCAAACCCGTATTGACCAGCGGTCCAATAAGTATTGTTATTGCCCTCCTCTGACGTCATCTTCAAAATTAGCGATATCGAAGTCAACTGAGACCAGACGATACTGAAGACATCAACAGCGACGAAGAAATTGTTAACTTTCTAAAATAATCGTTATTTGTGTTGGAATTAAAGCCATTTTAGCAGAACCGTACTGTCCGCTTTCTATCAAAACTAATTGGTTGCTAGACAGCACCTGAAACACACCGTGAGAAGACTTGAGAGCTAGCCTAGCTAGCTACAATTAGCCTACAATTTACAAAATGAAAAGAGCTAAAAATGCCATATAATAAACAACTTACTAACCTCGACCGTTCGGTCATGCCGGGAAATATCAAACCTCGACTTTGCCGTATCAACCTCGCTATCGCTCGGTCGATACGTTCAAGTCTCGTTTGATATTTCCCGGCATGACCTCACTCTCGGTTAGTAAGTAGTAACACACTCAATCATTCAGAATACAAATACATTTCTGTAACCATACCAGGTTCCAATTATTTGACCCATGTGTGCACAACAATATGGAAACGTGTGATTAAAAGGTTTGGTTTTTATTACAAGGTTTTTAAAACAATTTACTAAAATATCACGGAAGAAGTCCTGTACAAGTAATCCCCGACTAGCCATCTACAGTGTCATTTATAGATGCGTCAATCACAGTGGGCATCTACGCAACCGGTTGTAATTTCAATAGCAGGTATCTACGGTGGCCCTGAAGTGCAAAACACACCCCCTAATATAAGTGCATCCCCCAAATGAACACTCCCCCCAAATACGAGTCAACTCCCCCCAAATAGGATGACTTGCTCACCTCCCCCCAATACAAGGACGCACTCCCCCAAATGGAAAACCACATTACATTACTGTAACTCAACGTTTAAAAACCTGTTCCATAGGGCTGCACTTTACCATCGTCATCTAGTGGTTTACTGTGAGAACTGCACGTGTAATTCACACTTTAAACCACTAGATGGTGGTATTGAAACGCAGCCCAATGGCGCTGTCGAAACAGTGCCCCTTAACACGCAATTTATACTTTTGCATAAGTAGGCCTACTTGCTACCTGCTTCGATAGCTAAACAACTGTCCTGGTGCACGTTACTCTGTCAGGCTATTGCATTTCGTACTTCTGTCGATCAATTTCTTATTCCCTGTTAGTTACTGCATCCATTCAGCGACGAAAGTGTTTGTACCAACCATTTCCGATTTGAGTTAATGTAATGTGGTTTTGAGTTAATGTTATGTCGTTCTCCATGTGGAGGAGCATGTCTTTGTATTGGGGGGAGGTGAGCAAGTCATCCTATTTGTGGGTAGTTGACTCGTATTTGAGGGGAGTGTTTTCATTTGGAGGATGCACTCATATTAGGGGGTGTGTTTTGCACTTCAGGGCCACCGTACTCAAGAGCAAAGATTAATATTGCATATCATAGGAATTCCTCTAGATGGCACCAGAGACTACAATAAATCAGGGAGACTCCATTTAGCATGAAACTTTAAATTTTCATATTATAACAACATATTGGTGTGAATACTTATGTATCGAGTCTGTGAATATATATCCATTAATTACATTGGCTTGATTAATCACAGATTTTTTTGAAACATGAAAGTAATGCTCATTAACAATGCTGGGTGGCAGTCATCGTATTTCATGCCATTGTGTGCATGGAAAGTGTCTGTTACACGGGTTTAACTTGTCATACCCTGTGATAATCACATGTAGCTTGTTGCAGATGAGTTGTACTTTGTCTATTCTTTGCCAGACAATCCCGTAGAGGGACTGAGTCACGACGGGAGGCCTGTCCCCTCCTTCCTTTCCCAGCCTGTAGATCGGTGGGAACTGGGTATGGGACAGCCCATAATTGTGCTCTATTTTTACCTCTCTGTGCACAATCTGTCAAGGACTGCTCCTCTGGGACCTGCCGCCGGCAGGCTCCCCTGGCCGCGGAATTTAACCCGGGAACAACTCTCCAGATGTGATGGAAAACATCTGGGCTGCTGCCGACAGGGCAGTCCACCTCCCTGTCTCCCTCTGCCTCTCTCAGGCTTGTTGGTACTGCTGATAAATAGCATCTCAGTCCAGGAATGTGGAATGGGTTCTGATAGTGATGGCAAACTTTCACTGCAGTCAACCCCGTGTGGATGACAAAAAGTGCATCTCTACAAAAGGCCTCAGTGCCATTGGTCGGTCTTGTATGTCAATATGAGAAGATACGCATCACCCATGTAGTCATCTTATGCACCGTCATGAAGTGCATCAAAACAATTATGTATAGATGGTGCAAGGACATATCAAAAGTGTGCATTGCAACAACCCTAAAAT
The DNA here is from genome assembly GCA_903064625.1 of Mallotus villosus. Classification (NCBI taxonomy): domain Eukaryota; kingdom Metazoa; phylum Chordata; class Actinopteri; order Osmeriformes; family Salangidae; genus Mallotus; species Mallotus villosus. The sequence goes on from CAEFZP010000296.1 coordinate 17,621, forward strand.
CCAGGAAACTCACAGATGGTAGCCAAAGTACTTTATTTATTAATTGTTTTTTAATTTAAAAAAAGAGATTACTTGTAAATGTTACATTGAGTTCTATTGAAACACGTCCATGTTCTCGGTCTCATCATAGGTTACGTTAGGCACACAACAAGAATGCATACATCATTTGCTTTTCTAGTTTGTCTTTTACTTCAGATAAAAACAAATGAAAGAGAGAGGGTAAACCTTTGCAAACTGCATTGAAATCTCAAACTGTACAGAGCAGAGAAGCAAAAACTCTTCAATTGAGCTCAGTTTCCCCCTGTCCATGGAACAGAAACAACCATTTCCCAAGTACACCTGTGTCTTCTGTGTAACTACAAAGAAAAAAAAACATGAAAAAGGTTTTGAAATCATGGTCCACCTTTAGAATCTAAGGAACGCGAGTTTGGCCGAACTATACCTCCACATCACCCATTGGTTTTCTTACAACAGTACAAAAATCTCCAATAAAACATCCAGATAAAGAATATATCAAATATACTTCAAAATATAGCACACTTTTGTTTGGTTTCTGATCAGCAACATTGGCATGTGTGTGTCTGAATGCCAAATATGTACATAGGCAGAGTAGACAGTAGAGCTGTGCCGGGTTAAACTTAGAGCAAACCACTGTAGAATGTATACATGCCATATGCACTCTAACAGAGTTTGGGATTGCCCCAAGTAAAACACTACATTTATTATTAGCCCAGAGGTCACTAAAAATAAAACAGCCCACATTGCGATAGCAAAAAAACATAGATATTTTTGGAACACAGCAATAAGAGAAGTAGCGCAGAATACTATAATCCACCTCTAAACTGGGTCTACAGCCTAACCTATGTACAGCCAATGTGTATTAACCCAGTAAGCATGGTTTCTCTGGGTCTCTCTCTACTACACTTTCTAGGGAAACATCGGATGTGAGAGAACTTGCGTCCCTGTCAACATTGTACATCCTATCACTATGTTTCTACTCCCAGGCAAACGAGGAGGAATGATGCCAATTGGTGCATATGCAGCGTTCAGGCAACGAGAGAGCCCTTGGAAACAAGGGGCTTTGGACTGAAAACCCCAAGATGTGGGAAAGTCATCAGGGAGGACCCAGGGGTCCCCTCACTTCCTGTGTGGTTGGGAACATGTCATCCCACCAGTCTAGCCAGGGGTCTTGATGACAGTATATTCTTTATAGACCCAGGATCCAATCCTTCTTTGTATGATGGGTACAGAACACATATAGTATGCAAAGGATGTGGAACTGCCCAGGTCGGATACAGGTAGAAAAGATACAGTTTTAGTATTATGCTTTTTACAAGTACATTGAGTAAAGCTTGAGAGATGTATTGAACGTCAAAGACGACTACAGAGAAAATGGATATTGATCACGTGCACAGTGCAGTACGTTAGTCTTGCCCAGGCTGGGAGGGTCCCCTTCCCAGTGGGTTTTGGCATAAACAACGACAATGGCTTGAACAGGGACCATTCACCTTACTGGTTCTTAATGACAGCCTTGACTTGACTCTGACACTCTCGCGCACGCAACAAGTCATGGTGCATCCAACAACGTAAGGTTAGATCAATGGCACATGTGGGTCTCGAACAAGAAGTGGTTTACAATCACTTGGCAAATTACATTTGACAAGCCCTTGGTGCTGCTGCTGAACCACCCACTCTGCAATAGGTGCAAGCAAAGCCTAACAAATCAATAATATCAATCTCCTCGACAGTTTGATAATCAAGTTATTTTTCCTCTCACCCAGGTGAACATCACAAGTGCAGTCATTATAACATTAACTTTCAAGAAAAATGTTAGGCTTACGGTAGCACAAATCACTGTTCTTCCTCCGTCTAGAAAGTTGCCTTTCTTATAGACAAGGTGATTGAATGGCAAAACCGTTGTCTGGTACCCCCTCCCCCCCCCCAATCTTCACCCTGACAGAAAACTGAAAATAGTTACCACTTGGTAATTTTCGTTATCGTCGTCCATGTCATCATCACCACTGTTTGTCTAGATAACTCAAGATAACTCGCCAAATCCATTGACTAGAGAGCCATCGTTTTTGCCACCAAACTCCCACTTTAAAAACGATGACATACAAAACATAAAACAACCTTCTCTCCTCCATGTCTCTGTTGGAATGCAGCCCAGCGGGGCTCTCTCTACCAAAGATGGGCAGCAAAGTTCAATATTACAGTGATTGAAGCAATAATTTTGGATGAAATGAAAAGACACACGATAACAACCACAACAAAGTAGAATAATTGCACAGTCATTGAAGAGGGCTGGGGAGGGAAATCAAAGGGTGGAGTTTGGGGTTCAAAGGTCAATTGTCCTCGAGTGAAACACCCAATTATGGTGGTGGTGGGGCGGGGGGTCTTTATGGCGACGGCACAGACACCTCCAGCAGGCGGTTGTTTTTGCGCTTGCAGGCCGCGCTGTTGCCATTCTTGGGACCTCCCTGGACAAACTTCACGCACACCTTGTCCTGCTTGAACTGCACCAGAAACCTGCCATGAGAGAGAAACAGAGAGAGAGACAGAAAGAGAGAGAGATAAACTGTCAGATGATTTGATCCTGGGACTATGAACGGAGGGAACAGGAAGGAGAGGGAGGGGACAGGAAGGAGAGAGAGAGAGGCACAGGGACAGGAGCTCCTACTCGTCTGAGATGTTGATGTTTATCTGCTCCCTATCGGCCATGGCTGTCCCAGCACGGTGGAGTTTCGTGATGATTTCTATGAGATGGTCGCTGCTTAACAGGAAGTCACCTTTGGCTGCTGAGGCAGAGCCCTGTGGGGATGCGATAACAACAGTAAACATGGTAGCCTGACATGGTTGTTCGATATTTCAAAGTAGTTTCACATACGGTGTTGGTGTACTGGATTGTAAACGGGCCATTTGGTTCCTCACCTCTTTGAGTTTCAGGGCAAAGAAGCCGTCATTTTGAGTGCTGACGGACACACTGGTGAGGTCTGGTAGAGGAACGCTGGCCTTCACCTGGCCTGTTTTCTGATCAGCCAGGACAAAGTTGTTCTTGGTCAACAGGAAGATCCTGGAAGAACCCTGTAGAAAGAGGAGCTGGCTTACCCAAACAATCATAACTCACCTAAAGAATGCCAGATACTGTATGCCTAAGATTGAGTGACGATTTTCATGGAACTGTAAATGGATCATATTCAAATTTACAGTGTTCCCAAACACATAGCTCAGATTAGTCTTTAGGCTGTATTCTACACAGGCATGTTCAGACATGGCTTTAGAAACATGTCAATGTCTCCGTGTTAAAACTGTCACGAGACCTGTAGGTTGAATGTCTGGAGGCGTGTGTTGCTGTCGCGGTCCTCACCTTGCCGTTGGCTCTGTTGATCTTGTTGACTACGTCCGCCAGCAAGACCTTCTCCTCCACGGCGCTGTTCAGCTTCTGGTACTTGGGGTTCTTGTTGATCTCCACGTAGTCACCTTTGAAAGGCTGACTCACGCTGCACAACACAAGAGGTCCCACCATGTGAAGGACATTCTCGGGGATGATTTCAAAGGACATGGATAACCCGGGTGTAGAATAGGTGTGTCTGGTGTACATGTGAAGGTGTAGAGGGGGATCTCATTGTGAAGGAGACAGCCAACCTGCTGGGGTAGAGAGCCTTCTTATCCTTGAAGATTTCACTCGCCTCCAGTTTCTCCTCGTAGACGGCCTTCTTGTCCTCTGTGAACTGGCTCCTGTACTTCTTGCACTGGTTATAATAAACAAGTATCGACATTTAGAGTTTCAGTGATGGAACCTCCTCACCTTTTCAATATAGAGTATATATATATCGGGTATAGGATTCCATTTAGGAACAGATGTATCCAGTGTTGCTAGGCAGCTAACCCTCCAGAGGTAGAAGATTCTCCTCAGCTCTGTGTTGGCCCCCTCCATGAACAGGTAAGGCCTGGCCGGCCATTTCTTGTCTATGGGTGACATGGAGGGCATGGTCTTCTTCAAATTCAGGAAGTACTTTTGCATCTGGAGACAAACGGGAGAGAGCAACTCAATATGCAGTGTATGTATGGCCAATATTCATGGGAGTCAGAAAATTCCATTCCTTATTATAATTGACTTTCAGACGTGCAGTGAATCATCTGGATGTTCTCATTCAGGTGTTACTTACGATCCTCTGTATAGTGAAGTCGTAAATCTTCCTGCCGGCATGGGCCCTGAAGAACTTCCTGTACTCTCTGCGGACCTGTAATCAAAACGATGACTGTCAATCAACTATCACTATGGTGACCTGATGAGGCAAGGGCCAGGACGGGAATGAGAGACGGTGGCGAGGACCCACAACACCGAGGACACAGGACGTTAGACCAACAGACAAGGGGTTAGTTAGAAGGATTCAGACGGCAGACACACCAACAGAGATCTAAACAGGAAGGTAAAACGGCAAGGTTTTAATGGTTATGTAATACATTATAATAACTGTAGGAATGTCCAACGGTTTTCTGAAAACAAAATTATTTGAATTGCTGGAGTTTGTGGTAAATAACATCAGTGATGACTTGTAACACTGTGTAGGTCATTATTCGATAACAATTAACGTGAGGAGTGGATTTTGGCCACTGAGTGAGACTAATGAGAAGTATTGGCAACTCTTCAGGTGTTAGAATGACACACAATGGACACAACAGTAGTAGGCCACTAGTAGGACACCTGGACAACAGAAACAGGACGTGACCAGAGACATCAACACAACGAAGGAGCACATTTAGTATGTTAGTTTGAAAGGCTAGCATGCACCGAATGTCAACAAGAGAGACTGGACAGGTGAAATCAGACGGAAACATTCAGGTGGATGGATGGACAGACAGGCGGACATCCAGACAGCCTCTGCCACGTTGGGATTTTCACCTCTGCGGTGATCAAATGTGGTCTTCAGGAACCAGAATGGGGGGAAAAAAGCATCTGTCACTCAATTATCTAGCATCAGCTTATCTAAAGCCCAGGATTATAGTAGCAGATTTAACTTCATGGGAGGAGAGGAGATGCTTTAACTCATAGCATACATCTGAATTCCCTGACCGCCGGAGCAGAAAAATGAGTCCCTGAAAATAGAGGTGGGGAGGAGGGGCTAGGAGAGAATATGCACCAGTACTGATCGGTTCACATGTCAATCACTCTGGAGGTAATTTTTTTCCCCTGTGGCACTAGTCCTCAAGTCTTGGTTCATCGGATCCTCAGGTTAATGGGCAGAGGCTGGCTGAATTCTGGCAAGGCCCTCCAGCCGTACAACAGGGAACACATGTACTGGGGTAGGTCTGTGATACCTTGAGTCCCAACCAGTAGGCCCAAATGACTGCAACAGCGTGTTTACGCCTGGCTTCCTCCTTCAGGCGCCTCAGCTCCCTTCGGGCCTGCGAAGGAGGGGAGGAAGAGACGGGAGGAACCAATGAAGGGTGGGAAAATGAGAGCGAGGAGGAGGAAAGGTGGACACACAGGTGGAGCAGAGCCGACACACTGCCTGCCTTCTCTGACGAACACACACAGTCACCACACGACACACAAGAGCCTGTCTGATCACCCAAGAGCTTAGGATGTGAAATCCCCCTTCAAAAGAAGAGCATATAAGAGTATTTTCCAAGAGGTGTCAAGCATGTTACTGTGTAAACCATGTTTAAACTGGAGCTTTCTTGAGTGAGACCGACTAGGCTCGTTTCGGCAAGGCAGTGAGTCATTCAAAGGATCCAACACTACTTACTAGAAAACATAAGCAAAACAAAAACACAGCAGTTCAGTATCGGGAGGACAGCAGGCAGGCAAGGAGGCATTACATGCACACACAACTCATGCCTAAAAGAGCATGCACACAGAATGCACACAGCATGGCATGCCGAGAGGAGGAGGATGCAAGAGGGAGAGAGCGAAAGACACCCCAAACACGACTTCTCTGGTAAACCCGCCAAAGTGCCATGTCAGGATAACGTGTCTGCTTTGGTGAATAGTGTGTGTGTGTTTTTACGTGTGTTCGCACGTGAGTTCATGAGAAAGGTTCGCTGTTCACACGTCACAAACGGGGCCGTTTGGCAGAGGAGTAGGCAGTGCCTACGTGGCGGCGTCCCATCCCACCCCCTCCGCGGGTGCCAGTCTGGATCAGCTATAATCCATCGGCTGTGGAGTAAAGAGGCTTAAGTGACCGGATCCTTCCCCCTCCCCCTTCCTCCCTGTGCCCCAGACCCATCAAAGCCAAGGGTCACTGGCTCTTCAGCCATCCATCGTTCAGAGTAACCCCCTTTACACGCTCCCCAGTCTGGCATGGAAAGACTGAGCAGGGGGCTATCAGGTCAGGGTGTCTTCCCCCTGTAAATGACTCGTCTTTACCGGTTTTGTTTGGCATGCAATGGGACTCTGGATAAGAGGTTGTATGGTTCGGTACCTTGTCATGCATGGGGGGGGAGGGGGTCATTCAACTACTGTAAGGGTCTGGTATGGGTTTGATGGGAGATGGTGGAACATGGATGTTGACAAGCTTTCCCAAATACCTTAGTCCCTTGCCAGCCGGCCCAAATGACCGACACAGCGTGCTTATTCCTCGCCTCGTCCTTTAGACGCCGCAGTTCTCTTCGTGCCTGGAGAAGTTGGTGGGGGGGTTTACTTTAACGGTGACAGTGAACATGTCAGTGTCTTTAGTGTTACGGTGAGTAAGTCAAATGAAAACAGTATAAAAGAAATGTGTGTGTGTGTGTAAAAATGCATTATGCTGTGCTTGAAGTAAGTTAGTGTACAAAAGATGAGGTTCTGCTCTGAGAGTATAGACTATATATTGCAAATTACCCAGCACACACACACACACACACACAGTTGGCACACCACACAGTTCAATAAACTGTTTAATGCTGTAAAAAGCTGGACAGATAGATGCGGTGCCCTTGGATTGCAATGGAGTAGATAACCGAGTGCAATTGCCCATTCGTTCATAAGATAAGTCACACGTGTCTGTGCTTGTCATGGGTCATGTAACACGCCGAATACAGTTGACCACTTTCTTTTTCAAGTTTTATCTCACTACTGGTTAGAAAGCCGTTAGATAAGATGCTGTTGAGTCAGAGTTACAAAGGTCACCTAAAAAAAAAGCTTTGGACCAAATCAGCATTTTATGGTCAGGAAAGGTGTACAACACCAAGCCATGTTCTGTGTCAACCTGTGAGTTATAAATCAGTAAAACACCTCTCTGAGTCCTCACTCCAAGATACTTTGTAGGCATTTTAATCAGACATAATTAGTGAATATACTAAGATTCAGACAACATGTCTCATTAAAAGACAAAGAAGCAAAGTGGGAGTAGTGAGTAGATCAGAAATCCCCTGAGCACAAGGATGCTGAGGAATACTGGTCCTTAGGGGAAAAGTATTGCTTCTTTTTTTAGATTGTAATAAAAATGTGTTAGTAGGTTGGTTTCCCCCATCCCAACACCTAAGGAGTAATGACAAAGATGAGTAATAGACACTGGGGTGAGGGGCATTAGTGAACCACTGGACAACGGAGGGTTGGGGGGGAGGGAAGGGGATGACGATGACAAGGGGCACGTCTCTTGTCATTTGGCAGTTTCAAGGCAGGATGGGGATGACGGACAGCTGGGATGGGGACACACGGTGGCAGTCTGGTTAAATACCTTGGTCCCCTGCCAGAATGCCCAAATGACTGACACAGCGTGTATATTCCGTGCCTCCTGCTTCAGGCGGCGCAGTTCCATCCTCGCCTGAAGGGGGCGGTAGGAGGGCAGGTCAGAGTGAGGACAGAGGCAGCCGGCGGTTTAGGAAAGAAGGGGCGGAACCAGAGAGAGAGAGAAGAGTGAGGAGGTGGGGGGAAAAGTGAGCAGTAGTGAGATCAGCCACAGAAGATGACTAAAGGAGGTGAAAGTGGGGGGGATGTTTTTCAAATACAGCTTCCCTGGAAGACTCTGGATTGCCTTAACACACTTCACACCCTTGTCCGGCGGCTGGAAGAAGCACCGTGAAGCACGACATCACATCCTCAATGACCGACATGACATTTGTATACTTCTGCTCATCGTCAATTGCAACGTCTAGCACACTTAATGAATCGGTATCGAGAGGAGTCGGCGTTGTCACAATATCTGTACCTGTGTGCCGTGCCAGTATGCAGAAATGGTGGTCACTGCCTCTTTGCATCTCTTCTGGTATTTCAACTCTCGCAAGATCTTGCGAGCCTGTTGAAAATGGTCAACGTCAGTTTGTTAGATGTCGGTTGGTTAATAGAACCAATATTGTTCTAAAAAGTAAGGTATGATTATGCTTATTTGAGGGACACAGGCAGCCATGACACGGTCTTACCTTCCAGCCTCTGATGAAGGACTGCATCACCACGGTCGCACTCTTGATCTTCTGGTATTTCTTTTGTTGCTACAAAAACAACGACGGAAAAAGAAAAGTAAATATAAAAGGATCTATAGATGAACATGTGCATTTACGTGTGTGTGTGCACGCGCGCGTAGGCGGGCATCTCACCGCATAGCGTCTGTACCAGGCTGCTACCACCACCTGGCTCTTCTTGAGCAGCAGGAAGTGTTTGCGGCACTTCCATCCGCGGTAGATCTTCTGGATGAGAGCGGCCAGGTTCTCCAGGCAGCCCCGCCTCTTTTCCTCCAGGAAGAACAGCTGGCGGCAGATTGGGGACACCAGAACACTTAAGATGGCAAAATACCTTTTTCGCACTTAACGGTCGTGGGGGGACAATGGAGATTAGATCGGTACAAAGATCTGAGGGTCGGTACAGCTGCAATGAGTGTGCTACATCTGCCCTGAACATATCCTGTGTATCAGACCGACACACTACAGTGTCTAGCTCTGAAGACAGGAGGCATAGGGGAGTGAGGGCTGAGCCACCTGGAGCCTAACCTGAAAGAACAGTGACACACACCACAAGGAGACGTGGTGCGAGATAAGCCCAGATTCAGATCACGGATAAGCACCGAGCAGCCAGCATGAGATCAGGTCGGTACTGGCTTTGTTTGGTCTTCTGGGCTCACAGGGGACACTGTTCCATCTCGCAGGATTGTAAGAGCTCCAGCCGTGCCGTGTGAACGCTCATTTCCCATGCTCGCTGGCCGGGCAAAGCAGCGTCAGAACAGCTAAGTGAAAGCATGTGTGTTCAAAATGTTGGGTAAGTGCTAATTACTGGAGAAGGGGCTCGGAAAGCACAGTTTCCTGCCCGGGGGAGCCCTCTCGTGAAGAGATGTTTGGATTTTGGATTCTAGCTTGAGCTGACCGAAACTGTTTCTTTGGACCTTTGTTATTGTGATCCAGCGGAAGGGTTTGTGAGTTGTGTGTGGGTGGGTGTGAAGCGGCCCATCAGGAGGGGCGAGCTACCGTTCTAGGGTTCCTGATGAAGATCTTGGAGCGTCCGTAGGCAAACTCCTCTGTAGAAATCTTGAGGTCAGACATCAGAACTTCCACTCCCTCCCTACAGTAACATATAGGAGGAGAACGTCTCAAGCAACAAGGTAGACATTTTATGAACAGTTGATCTAAAAGAAAAACAGATTCATAGAAAGAGCGTGGCAGATCTGAGAAGACCATCAGGGGGCAAATGGCAAGATGTCATTCCGGGAGCAGATAGCAGGGCATATCTACTGTAACATGTGGAATGAAAACATGCCTAACCTCATGAACTACTAAATGACCATATATGGACAGCCAGATCGAGACCACAAAAGCACGCAGGATACCAAATTCTTTAGTTCACAAACCAGTAGATGTGAGTCAAAGTGCTGTCATTACAGGGAATGCGTTAGTATCACTGATTTGGAATAGATTATAGACTAACTGTCCCAACATGTCCAGGATAAAGAAGGGAAAGACTGAACTGTGTTTGGTCTTGATAATCAACCTAGGAAATCAGTTAGCCAGGCAATTCTCATAAGGCTTATTGAAACAGTTGAATGTGTGTTGGAGGTAGGTGTGGAGGTAGGGGCAGAAAAATACAAAGTGTGTGTGTGTGGGTGATTGTGTGTCCATGATGGAATTGCGCTCAAGATGGTGTGTGCGTCTCTTTGTTAGGCTAGCCTAAACACGACCAGTATTCCAGACAGGCAGTGTGACTCGTACCTCGTGGGTCCTCTCCAGTGGGGCCAGGTCTGCTTGCAGAGCATCTTGTAGCGCTCCAGGCAGGGCTCGTACATCTGTCGGAAGGCATAGCCCGCCCGCCTCACGCGTACATTCTCCATGAGGCCGAGGTAGCGCGCCTGGTGGCACACCAGCGTGTCTGTGAAGATGTGGGCTGCCTTCTTGTCATTGGGCTTGATGCACCTGAGGACAGTCACCAAGAGGAGGTTACTGGGAGTGACAGGGGGATCTCTGTGCTCCAGATTCCTCACGTGGGCCCACAGAGAATGATGTGTGTGTGTCTGATAGATACCTGATGTAGTTGGGGTTCTTGGTCAGCAGGTTCCTCATGAGTGTGCCCACTGAGGCCTTGAACTGGAAGCCAGCGGTGGGTGGTCTCTTCAGGTTGATCTTGGCAGGGTTGCCCTCTGGGAAGATCTGCTTCATGAGACTGTGGTTGGCCTTGTACATGGCCTGGGACAAGTCTCTGTACAGCAGGTCGTTGTTCTTGTCTACAAACCCCTCCACGCGGTACAACACCTACACAGACGGACGGAAACACATTCGGATGGCACTGGCTGTGTACGAGAAGACGGACAGGAACCACGACCCTAAAATAGACCGTTATCCGATCGCTATCAGTGCAAATGTAATTGTGAACTGACATAAAACCCATCAGGATTTGTATGTTTGAGTTTGTCATGCAAACATCTGCATGTGTTCAATGCGTGCGACTCTACTTTGGCTTATTTACTTAGTAATAAATAAATAGCATTTGCCCAGTAAGTCCCATTCAGAGCTCAGCCAAGCTGAGAAAATGCTGGCCTTACATGCCTATAGCTGACCGCAGGGCATGTGGACCAGGCAGGGATTATCAGCCTATACACCCAGAGTAGAGTGTCTGTAAAGCTGGGGGTTTCTAAAGGTTTCTCACCCATCATGTGTGCAGAGCATCCTGTGCATAACATTTTCGGTGGTTGCAATTACACAGATGACAATTCAGGTTAAGCTATTCGGCCACATCCACCACGCTTGGGAGATGCTAATCCCCCCTCGACACCTCCTGAAAAGCGGATGCGAGGCGTCCCTCCCTTTCCACGCTCTTACCTTCCCGGCGTAGTGCTGGATGCGGAAGCAGCTGTGCGGCAGGCTGTGGTCCGTCAGGAACTTGGAGTTCTTGCTGAGGCGGCTCTCAAAGTGCTGGTGCTCAGCGCAGATGGTGTTCAGCTTGTCCAGGAAGGTGTCGTCCGTCACGGTGCCTGGGACGAAGGCACTCCTCGTCCAGCATGGCCAGGATGCCGTTCTGGTTCTGGACAGGAGGGGCAGATGGATGGAGGACGGAAGGAAAGACGGGGGATGAGTGAAAAAGACGCTAGTATATGGGAAAGTAGATCCCATAGTCAACCTTGTTAAAAGTAGTCTGGAGTTTGTCATTTTGTTAGCAAAAGCCCCGTTCAGGCATTCCGCTGTTCTAAGCACGGCAGCGGATATCCGTGAAATGCTTGGACAAGGGTTGTCCTTCAATGTGACTCGTAGATTCTTGGAAAATGGCTTTGTTTGCTTTTCAAGAATTAGGAGACACCGAGGCGGACTTACATTCTCGATGAGGTCACAGATAATGGCGTTGTTGAAATATTCAATGTTGGTCCACTCAATGTCCTGCGACAAACAAAAACAGGGGTGAAAAGGGTAACTTTTTTTTCTTCCGACTTTCACTTAAAGCTTCCAAGAAAGTATCGTGTGGCGTAATCTCACCTCATCACCTAGACTTACACACACAGGCCTGAGTGGTTTAAGAGATAAAGCTATTGACATACCCTCCTCTTAGACAGCTAACCAATGGGCATCTAGTCAAGAGATTAACAAGGTATAAATTGTTCCTTGATACTTGATCATCTGGAATGTCTGGCCAGACACATGAAGTGAAGCAGCCGTAAATCTCTGCAGAGCTGTAGTTAGTAGGTGGACACTGCAGCAAAATACCCCCATCTAACACATTCAGAGAGGTCTTTGTTCAACGGCATGATAAATCACAGATTATACTAAGTGCATCACTTAGTATAATTTTACTCAACGATGAGTGAAGAGAGTATTGGACTAAGATTGGGATGTGGTTATGGCTGGTTTGGACTGAAGGACCAGGGGAACAGATCTGGGCAGGGGTGGGGAGGTGGTGGTGGTGGTGGGGGGATGTTGCGATCTAGGATGGGGACTCTGGATTGGTGGTCCTCCCACTCTCTCCCCAACTGTGGTATTTTCCCATGCACTGGTCTGGAAGGGGGCCAGAGTGGAATATCATGGTGGGGAGGTCAAGAGAGCAGCACTCACATACTTAGAGCTTTGAAAGCAAACAGAGCCCCGAGCCCCATGGGGAGAAGTGTGTTTACCCCTGCTGGAGTGAAGGATCACTTCCGTCCCCGCGCCCAAGATGGAGAAGAAGGAGAGAGAGGAATTTAAAGAGAAAGACAAGGAAAGGGGGCGGCGGGGGGGGGGCTGGAAGAGTCCTATAACAAGTGATGGAGAGAAGAGAAGCGTGTGAGGGTGTGGTGAGCTGCAGAGAAGGGAAATGACGGAACAGAAATTGAGTGCGAGATGGAGCAAACGGAGGAAAAGATGAGGCTAAAGGTTGAGCAGACTGGAAAGGGTCAATAATACATCCCAGACATACCAAAACACACTGCAAATTGGGGTTGTCGATGTGAGTGTTGAGTGGGGGATGGAGGATGAGGGAGGGAGGGGCTAAGGGACCTGGTGATGGCTGCACGGCTTGACAAGCCGCTCCCAATCTTGCTGCAAACTCCTCTGGACTCACCTCCCGGATGTACTCCTCCTGCTCCTCGCGCAGAGTCAGCTCAATGAAGATCTGCTGCAGCTTCTCGTTGCAGTAGTTGATGATGAACTGTTCAAAGCTGTTCTCCTGTGGAGGCACCCAGACGCACCGCTCAGACTTATTGGTCCATCATTCAAATATCTCGCCCCTTTCAGATGCACACAGCCGGACAGCACATGGTATTACTGAAAATACTGGTGGGAGGTAGTACACGACTAGAGTTAACTAATAAACGGTCTGTATTTATAACCTGAGGAAAGTTTCCTCCAATCTGACGCCACCTGTTTCTATTTCGCTCTGACAATGCTGCCATAAGCCTCCTGGTCACTCTGGGGTCCTGTTCTGTTCTCTAATAGATTCCACAAGATCTGCCAAATTCCTTTTGCCATTCCTTCAATGTTATGCCATGCTGACAAAAGGAAAAAGTCTATTTCCAAACAAAGTAAATTGTCTTTCTTCCTTACAGCTGTGGGAACTGTTGTCTTGTAAAGTGACCCAGGGCCTACAGCTTTCTTTAGAACGGTCACAACCTTATTGCTTTACAGCTACTATTGTACAAACAGTCAAGTATTGGACAATAGATGACTGTCAATAAAACGTTATCTATTTCCGTTATCATCAGATAAAAATCTATCCTAGACCTCAACAGCCTGCAATTTAGTTTTTAAAGAGACTACCTTTAAAAAAAAATGTTTATGAGTGATATATAATGAATGACAAATCATTCAACATTAGCAGGCATGATCCCAAAAATAAATAACACCAAATTATGCCACTTTTCCATCAATTATGACCGGAGTACCTGCATTGAAATATTTGTCTTGGTTAGGGAACTGCAACATGTTCTGGGTTAGAAAACGTTTCATTTGCTTAGGATATACTAGGGTTAGGACCGGATGAAAGACGCACTGGTCCAACTCTGATAAGAAAGGAAAGTAAACGCACGTAACAGCAAAGCAATCGTGTCCATATACACTGTCGAAAAAGAGCCTTGGTGTTCTATCGTGCATTTCCTCCTTTCCTAGAGAGTTGAACCAGTATGCCTTCAACCTCGTCAAACAACACGAACACGCCACTGCAAAACAGAAGCATCTCTGCTGAGGCTAGAGCAGCAGCCGGCACACGTCGCACTTTCAAAGGGGGCAGCTGATACCAGGCTGAAACAACACTGGCCCCGTCTTCAAACCAGAGCCATCTAGGCTGGGCCCCGCAGTGCACTTTGACGTGCCGCACCGGTAACAGCATTTGGGCTTGTGCATTTGACATGTCAAAAAGCACTGCAGAGCCCAGTCAGATAAAGCTTTGGGAAAGGCTTTGGGACCTTTCAACCAAAACAAACAGAGCGTGAACAACAGGGCCCGCGACCGTCGTCTGCATTCAAAACGAGGGTTTGTTCTTTTCAGACAGGTGGTACGCTGCACCCTTGGGTGCCTGTGTTGTCCAGATAAGGATCTGAATTAGGACTAGGATTAAGAGGCATCACAGCATGCACACTGGCACAGCAAACTCTCCTCGGCAGGCGTACTTACTCCATCCTGTCGAGCCAGACACAACAACATTCAGGAGAAGAAGAAGGACTTCATAGTGAGTTGGCAACCAGGGACACGAGACAGAGCACTTGTGGGCGTTAAAGATGCTTACAGTACAAACCGTTTTAGATCAGAGGAGTGGCATGAATCAGTACTCTAGGAAACTATTAGTACATGGAGGTGCTTTCGGTAATAGGGAATTGATTACGACGTCACTTCCCTTGAGAGCCATGACCCTTACCTCAAAGATCTCGAAACCATAGATGTCCAGCACACCCATCACCTTGTGGCGTGTTTTGGCTTGAGCCTGAGAGGAGAAAACAGACCCGTTTGAAACTCCTGTACACATGCATGGGCACACACACACACACAAAATACATTTCCATGGTTCCCATAGGGTCCTACCTTGATGCTTTCATTGATCCTGGTAACCAGCCAGCTGAAGAGACGACTGTACAGGTTTTTGGCAAGAGCATCCCTGGCGTAGTACGCCTACAACAACAACAACAGCGGGTTAATGGATACATGAACCACCCATCAACAGGACCATATCCTGTTTTCAGCATGACCTCATTGATAAACAAATTTGAAGGGAAACAGGTAGACTTTCAAACCATGTCCCATGGAGACAGCTCAAGTAAATAATCCTTCAAGAGGTGACGTGAGTTACTTTGAATGCTCAGTCCGTCTGGGTTATACAGAGACAAACACAGGCCTCAGAACTCAGATAAGCAAGGCAAGGGGATGTAAGAGTGGAGGACATCACTGAAGGAAATTCCATCCCTGCATTTTTCTAATTCCAGAACCTCCATGGAGCACCAGTGCAAATTACAGATGGAGATGTCTGGATGGGCGTGTCCACAAGCCAAGTAGGACTTCAGGACAGTTTATCAGGCTCATCTGTCATGGAAAGTTGTCAAACAAACAACACGCAAACGAGCACAGACGAGTGGAGGAGCAGCGGGGTCGATGGTGTTTAAACCGACAATGTTGCTAGGCAAATTGGCTCGATGTTCTACAGTGTTACCATGGGCTGCTCTCTCCTACATGAGCTGTGATTTATTGTCTCCTTCTTCCTCCATTCTAGCCTTTGTTTATTCAGGGAGCCGGATGTTTGCGACAGAATGTTCTGGGCTCGCACAGTTTCACCATAGTATTACCACACAGTATCTGTAACAGGGATGGGCAAATCGAGGATCAGACGACAAACTAATCGCTGAGACCTTTAGAGAGAGAGAGGACTTGTTCTCCCCAGCCTGAACTCAAAAACCTCCAAAATATGACCTAGATCTGCAGGATAAACCTCATCTATAATTGATAGGTTTTTAGTTTTTTAGTGTAGTAGACATAGACATGGGGGTGGGGGTGGGGTAGAGCTAGTCAGCAGGAAGTAATAGCTCTCATCCTTAGAATTGTCTGTGGTTGTCAGAGAATCCCTTGTGATCCATCAGAACCAGACTCCTGGTGGTGTGTTGTCATACACGGTGACACAGAGTCTTGTTCTGACCTGTGACACGTTGAGGGTCGTGGACACCTTCTCCGACTTGGCCTCCACGGTACGGTAGCTGAAAGCCCTCTCCAGGACTGACTGCTCGATCCCCAGCAGCTCACACATCTCCTTCAGGTCTGCGGGGGGGGGCGGGGCGGGCAAAACACACAAACACACACTTAGGAAACAGGAGAGGCAAACAATCGTGCCTCAACAAGCTCTGTGTGTGTGTGTGTGTTTACAGTCACTGGACTGAAATATACTTCAGGCGAGATTAGCATTATGAGCCATTGCAAAAGCCGATAGCCATTACAAAACCACTGAACAGCAGGAGACAACATTCTCACATTTACACGGAACATTCAAGCATTCAGTTCATGTCGGCCAAGTTTCAGCTGGTGATACCTTTAAGCTCTATGGGCGATGTTGTCTCATGATACCTGTGAACAGGAGGAGACCATGAGGGTGCTAACACTAAGTCCTGCCAGGAGGCCCTGGGCTGATGACCAGATAAGGTGATCTAAACTCAATCAGGCCAGGGGATCTCCTTGGCTAGCATCGGGTGTGGGAGGGGCCCTTTGGCCCATCCCCTCCCTCCCTCCCCTCTCTACTCTCCAAGCCAGTGCTCTCCATGGTAGCCTCACAAAGTAGTGTTTAAAAAGAGCTGCTAAAGACCATTAGCTGTAATGTACTTAGATTCAACAGTCAAGTTTCCCCACTGTGCTGCCTTATGGAAGTTTAGACAAAGTTTAGACAATGTTATTTTTACAGCAATTAAACTGGTGGAAACAGGTACTTCAATAGTCTGTATTTACAATGTTAACACAACTACTGTCGTCATTTTATAGTGTGGATTTTATGACTGAGACTCATATATTGTTTCCCATGGCATGCCCATGTCCTATGAACAGAGTGTGAGAAGTCAATGAAATGCAAAATGTGATGGCAGGGTAACTTTAGACATGCAAATACACCTTGTAAGCTATTTGCTTAATAGAGAGCAGCCGTTTCCATCGAGGATATCCACTTGTCAATGAGCTATGATAAAAATACAAATCTACTCCTGCTGCTGCTTATCTAAATGCCAGGTTGTAAACTCAGTGTCCAATAGGTGGCAGTAGTTTAAAGGTAGAATCTGCTGTTGAACTACTATATTGCTTGCAAGGCCATGTACATGGAGAGACATTTCGTCAAGGTTGGTATCTAACGTACTTGGCAACAGATTGCAGGGTAATCTCTTATCTACATGTAACACACCATCTAACCCACTGTAAAAACAGAGACGAATGAGCCATCCAGGGGCAACTACTTCAGAAACAATTGCAGATCCTGTAAAGGATAATCCGACTGATAACTGTGTCAGGTGGCTGAGCGGTTAGGGAATCGGGCTGGTAATCTAAAGGTTGCCTGTTCGATTCCCGGCCGTGCAAAATGACGTTGTGTCCTTGGGCAAGGCATTTCACCCTACTTGCCTTGGGGGAATGTCCCTGTACTTCCTGTAAGTCTACTATGGATAAGAGCGTCTGCTAAATGATTAATGTAAATGTAATAACTCACCGTTCTTGTCTTTGACCCTGCTCTCATCGAACCCGTTGACGCGAGACTCGGGTTTGAACTCGATGTTTCCCAGTTTGAGGACAGCTGCCACCAGCTCCAGGACCATCAGCACCTCGTCCTCCATGAAGCCCACGATCTGCATGGCATTCTGGGAACGAAACAGAGCCAAATCAGCCGACGATAGCCAACAGGCTAAAAAAAGTGTCTTGAAGGGACACAGTCGCAGTAAAACAGGACGCGGGGCGCAGGCTGGACACGGGATGAATGAATTCTGTGATTGTTTTATCGGGGTTTGACACTATTGTGATGGAGGGCGAGGAATGCCTGCGAGTGCCTGTGGCTCAGGCTTGGCTTCATATCCAGTGGAGAGGCCCATTGTTCCTCCAGACTGCAGTGTGTTGTGTTGATATGGACTGCAGCTGTGCAGCGGCCTGCCATGGCAAGGCTGGGTAACTCAGACGGGGGCAGAGCAGAGAGGCAGGAAGCAGAGGGAAAACCCCAGACAGGGAGTAGTGTTGAGTAGAATAGAGTAGAGGAGCCTGGCCGGAACACATCCTCGGTGTCACAATTGTCATACGTACAGGGAGTGGGCATACTGGTGACCATACAAGGCTCACTAGTTTAGTTGTGTGTGCATGTGTGTCTGTCTGTGACAATGTGTGCTTGTCTGAAATGAACGGAGGGAATAGGAGGATGCAGCTGTTGATTCTTGCTCAGGTTTCCCACACCAGGCCAGTTGTACTAGCATGTGTTCCCAGGCATTGTGCTGGTGTTTGTTATGGTGTTTGTTATGGTGTTTGTTATGGTGATTGTTATGGTCTGCAGGTGGAGGTCATTCCTCTCCCACATCGGTCCGCAAATAAACGTCCAGGTAATTATGTCCTTACGAGGCTGAGCAGAGCAGGAATCAAGTGTTACCTTTAATCCAATCCCTCTGCTCATTTGTTTGATAAGGAGATAAGAAGCTCAGACCATCTATTGGCCTCTGTCACAGGTCAATCCTGAGATTTAAAAAAAGAGAAAACACCAGACGCACTGACTAATGCCCTCAGTCTCAATGACAGCGGAGGTGGAGTTATTGGTCAAGCCTGGGACACGACTGTATGCGCAAGCTTTTTATATGTGTGTGGGTGTGTGTATGTGTGCGCACGTGTGTGCCTCACACTCACCCTCACAGTCCTGAAGCCGGCTGCGTCATCCAGCCCAGGGACGGAGGCCGAGTCCAGACTCAGGTAGTTGTATTTGCTGAAGTCTCTGTCCAGCTTCAGCTTCTCTGTGGGTTATAGAGAGGAACGTCAACATGAAGCATATAGTCACTGCTGGGGACCAGGTACTATATACACACTTTACTACAGCAGATTGAATGGCTTTTTCAAAGCCAGGGATCAAGTATCAAGGACATTCATTCCAGCGCCTCAACATGGACAAGGATTGGATTACAAGTTAAATTAATGGGCCTCAATACACTGCTCTGATGTTTGAGCACCAGTGAAACTAATCAATGACCATTATATTGTTCTTCCTCAGCGGGAGCGTCCAACAATGATGGCGCTCCGTCCCAGAACAAAGGAACGGAACAGGTTCCTTGGGCTTTGTAATCCGCAGTGGGTAAAGTAGAGGATCCTGTTTCAATGATATCTCATGCTTCCTTTTTTCAGATTGACCTGGCAGGTTAATTGGGAACATATTCATATGTACTAAATAAATGTGTATGTGTGTGTATGTGTGTGTGTGTAGAAGTGCATGTCGAAGACTCACTCAGCGTGTCATCAGAGGCTCCAGACAGGAGCTGGTAGAAGATGTGGAAATTCCTTTCTCCGCGAGGCTGTTTGACTACCCTGGACTTCTCCAGCAGGTCTGCAGAAAGACAACAGGCACAACGTTAGTGGATATAGGCGAGCCTGTTCAAAACAGACCACACGGAAATGAATCAACAATGGGGTTCAGCAAGGATATATGAAACGGGCTCTTTATTATGAGGTGTAATTGTATTTAAATAACGAATCTCTCGTATGAGTGGACAGTGTCCTGACCACATCGGCCGGGCCAGGATGAGTTTCTAGCGCAACCAAATATTAAGAGTTTCCAAGGTGACAGAGCCAGTGTCGGGCAGCTTCATTGTCCATTGTGTGAGGGGAGCCTAAGCCTGAGCCGGGGACAGGAAGTCCCAGAGGAGGAAACCGTATGAGGAGATCAAAAGTCAGCTTGGTCTCCATGGCTACTGACCAGAGAAAACAACACCTGAGCGAAGAGGATGTCATTTCTGGGGTTAGGAACAGATGGATTTAAACATAAACGAGTCATGTGTGTGCCATTTCTCTCGGTTCTGGTTGGTTCACAGAATTTTATTCTGCCAGGTAGTAAGTAGGTTATTAAAAACATCAAGCACATCCTGCTTGACATCCAATATATTTTCATAGTTTGCTCAATTACTTTTTTGGTCAGCTTCACTGTAAACCCACTGAGAAATGCATGATATGGCCATTACTAAGCCCTGAGAGACTGTTGTTGTCATACATTATCCTTCCATTTACAAACCCATCTCCAGGCCCCAGACCAGCCTCCCAAAGAGGCCAGGCAACACTATATCAGGGTCAACCACTAGAAGGTAGGAGGTCATGAATCTGTGATGCCCACTGCTAACCCCACTGCCACGCTCCGGCGCGGTCGTCCCTAAGTGGCTCGGGGACCGCCAGTTCATCAATAATGCAGAGCCTCTTTAGAAAGTGTCGGGGCCAGCGAGAGCTGCCTCTGTCTGTGCTGTAATCAAAGTAGCTGTGGGCTTGAACAACACAGGACTTGCTTTCTCTGCCAGGCCCCGGCAGTTGCTCTGCATCCTTCACTTTCAGACAGAGCCATATCACTATGTTTTGCTATGTGGTGTTGACTGCAAGCATCGGCACAGAATGAAATACAGGAAGTTTGGTTCAAGAACGTTCTGGATCAGTCTCCCTCCAAGGGGGCTGAGCCTTGACCTTCCACCTTTTGTACACTCGGCAAGTTCAGTCCAGTTATTGCGTTTTACGACTGAAGGCTATTTGCTGTGTTTTTTTTTGTCTTTCATGAAGCTCTGGCATTCACAGTAGACTGCATTCAGGATATGCTCGGTTAGATAAACAAACATACTTTAAAGCAGAAATATTGGACATGCAATATGGCGTCCAGTAAGAAAAGGAAGCCCATATCCTGTGTTGTTGCTGTGACTGGGGTCTACCAAGCACCAGAGACTTGGTCATTAGTTATCCCCTTCTCACTTCTGGGAAGGAACTTTACTGCGCTCCTTGTTCCTCGCTGCAGTGTCTCAGTGGGACTACACCTCCTTCGGTCGCACCAGCTCTTTCTTCTCAAGTTAAAACAGGGCCTTGAGGCAGAGGACTGGCTATGAAGGAGGCGAAAACGAGGTGTCAGCTGACAATTCGGCTGTGTAGGAAGAGAAGCTGAATTTATTACCGGCTAACTTCTGAGGAGAAAAAAAAGAGAGCCCCCGAAGGCACTAAAGAGGCCAGTCACTTCTCCATCCATCCATCCATCCATGCCCCTGGCTTAAACAAAAAGTCACATGTCCTTCAACACTCAAGAGATCCCCTTGTGTCAGGGGGTGGCTTCCTAGCGAGCGGACAGACAGAGGGGCATCTGTGACGGCGAAATCCACCCCTCACTGTTTCTGTGACCTCTGGCACATCTCTCCACACAGACACAACAATATGGACAGAGAGAGACACTGTGAAACTACAACACTGAGGGAAGTCGGTGCAGGTGGGCGGATGGAGAGATGAGCTAGAGAGTTCAAAGTGACGTTAATGTGTCCATCGCAGGTTGCTTGGCAGGCCAGTGTCACTGACCCTCCACACTGACGGGGAACAAACAGCGTGGTATTGATCAGGCATTCCCTTTGCTCGGCCGACCAGCCGTCGGGGGGACGGCATGTGACCTATGGCACGCTTTGATCAACCGTAAACTCCTATCGTGTGTGACAAACCATTATTAGGGTGGGATGGCCGTGGGTGTTAATTGAACTGTTACTGTAACTGTTTATGGGAGGTCCACACAGTCACAGCCAGCGTCACAACACTGACATAGGAGGGGCTAGTGGGATAAAAATAAGTGTGTGTGTGTGTGTGCGTGTTATACTCACAATTGCTAATAACTCCGCCCAGAGGGTCCCCTTTGAAGTCAAACTCTATGTCCATGTACTTCCCCTGTGGAGAAACACACATTGAGACTATTTAAAATTGAAGACACAAAAGCATTTCTAAAACAGTTCTCTTTGCATAAGCATAAATAGACAGATAAAATGACCAACTGGGCTGCACCAGCAAGTCTGTCCAGTCCTCGATAGCTCAACATCTAGGGCTTTGATACTATGGAAAGGTCACACTGCAGGGCTGGCCTGACTTTCTAACGAGAGAAGCTCTCACACGCAGGCAAGGTTCACTGCAAACCACACTGAAATACGAGCCTAACACGAGGCAATAAGCTTTTCTCTGGACTCGGAACTCAAGTCATTCTGTCTCCAGGCACAGATGTGTTCATAAAGTCAGCTGCCAATCATGGACAGCCTTGCTGCAGTATGAAGTAATGGACTACTGTGAAGGAAACGGCTTCGCTTCCCTTCTTCCACTGGAGGAGCAAAACAAACCATTCCTCTTGTTCTCTGTTTAAAGTTGGACTTGGGAACACTGGGCCCAGTGTCTCTGAAACGTTTGATATCCCCCCACTCCTCAAACCACCTCATTTTTATTTATGGCTGAGTGTTCCTCAAAAAGCAGAGGCTCGATGAGCTGTCTGCGGCCAAATCCAACCAGATCCCTGTTCCCTCTACAGGGGGAAGTAAGAGATGCAACTTGTGCTCCTTTAGGAGAGATGAGTTATGACTAAATGGCATGCTGTGGAAAGCCCTGAGGTGTTGTTGATCATCCAGTGGTTAACACCAAGGTTACCTAAATATAAAACAGATCAGTTATAAGCTGGTTTAATATCCCTGCTATGATAAGCCTGAGCACAGGGACAGGGAACACACCGAGGGTGAGTGGCTGAACTTTATGAGTGCCACGCTACTTTCACAGAAGCTATCAACTTGTACAGTGAGCATTTGGTGGGCCATTGTCTCTGTGGTAACAACAACTAGTATTGTGGTAGACTAAACTAGACTGAGATATGAGTTACGAGGTTGGTTCACTCCCGAGGCTGGGCGGATACCGTGTGTTCTGTCATATTGGGGAAGCTTGCAGTAATGGGATGACATCAGGGTGGAATCTGAAACAGCCAGCTGCTGCCAACAAGCCCCCAGAAACACAGAGGCTGCCAGCGAGCGTGAGAAAGGCGCTTTTCGCAAATCATACTCCAAGAAATGTCTTGTTTGATATCGCCAGTGTCTGGAAATGAAATGTTTTCCTAGATTAGTGTGCCAGACAAAAAACTCCACGGCAGAACCAGATAGTGGTTGCATCACTGGGCTGATGTTATCCCAATGCAAGCCGTAGCCAAGGTTTTCATAACATTGCAGTTGAAGGCAATGCAGGGCAGCAATCTCTGCACGTGCTCAGTCAACACGGCGGCTTGGCCGAGCCAGTCTCTAGCTGCATTAATATTTGCTCATGAACAAGTGTACATGTCCAAGTCAGCAGAACAGTCAAAATATCCTGCCACCGGCTTCCAACGGCGTCTCCACAGCGGTAAAGGTCCAGGCTGTGGGTCAGGCTGTAATCTTGACAGACCTGGACCAGGGCAGTGGCGCCCAGTCTGGAAGAAGGGGTAGATATAAGTGCTTAAGAGACATCCCTCCTCGGGGAAGAAGAAGAAAAAAAGAAAAAGAAAAGCACAACTCCTGGAGAAAAGAGCAGTTTCCGAACACAGACGTCTTGGCAGGGACCGTCAGCAGACATCTGGAGATGGTTGCCAAAACGGTACGCTGCCTTCGCTTTCATTTGTGTTCGGTCCTAAGCAGTGCAACTGTGACAGCCTGATAGTTATGGCAGTCGCTTCGACTCTGCACTGTATTCCGTTTCAAAATGCTGGTAACAGACTTGTTGATACTTAAGGCCATTGATAATAAAACCAACAAAGATCCCTAAACCAAACCAACAATAATGGGAGAAAAGGCAGTCACATCCTCTTTACGATATGCCTATGCCAACCTCGACTTGGCCATTCAGAGTAAGAGAGAGGCAAGAAAACAGTAAAAACGGAACGGGGGGAAAGAGAGTCAGAGTGGGGAGAGAGGAAGACCGACAGGGCTGTTTGTAATCGCTGATGTCGGGATCAAAGGTCCACCTGTGTTTAATCTTAAGCAAACACACCCTCACTGGATGAAAAACCATCAAAGCAACAACGCAGTCACAGCAGCCACAACCGTAGACATGAGGGGAAAAACACTTACAAATCTAGATGAGTTGTCGTTTCTCACGGTTTTTGCGTTCCCAAAAGCTGCAAAAAGGAACACAAAAAACACAGTCCATTAGTATAATTTTCCAGGTTTGAACAGTGCCGATGTAGAACAATGCAGACTTTCTTCTTTTTTTTGTTGTCCCAGAGTCTGAGCTCATACATCGCCAAAGTGGTTTTAGATTGTTTGGTAAACCACTTTCTAACAAGGAACAAACCACTAAGTTGTGGGGATGCATCTTGTGCACATTAAGTGGTCTGTCATGCAACACCTACACTGAAAAGCCGATTGTTCTGATGAGGGCTCACGGTTCAGATCCCTGTTTTTAGGGGTATGGATGAAAACAAAGCTGTGAGGCTTCCAAGGCTCAGCAATGAACCTCGGTGGTAGTGCTACATTAGAATTAAAGTGTTCCCGTGTGCTAAAACACCAGCTACAGCCTTAGATGTTCTGCAGCTCAAAACCTGTTTTAATGGATGAAGCACACTTTTTTTTCTCACACATTTAAACAAGTCCTGTAACAACACGTTCATACAGACAGGAGTGTTGGAACGCTGACATTGCACTGCTGTATTCCCTCCTCCTGTAATACTGAATTTTATATTAAATGACATTAATGAGTTGTTTAACACATTGCCATGAGGCAAAGTCCCGACTTTAATTGCCGAGCTAATTTAGGTGCATTGATTAAGTTCATTAGTAGTTTGCATGTCTGGGTTTTTTAACTAGCACACTGGGGGCCTTAGGGAGAGACAGGGGTAGGGACAGAGAGAGAGAGAGAGAGCAAAGGAGGAGTGTGTGGGAGTGTGTGTGCGCACAAGAGTGTATGACCAGCATGCAGCAGGATGTCTGCTCTGTCTCTCTGCTCTATGGATCGTTACAGCCCAGCAGCTAACCTCTTACAGATGTGTCCAGGCTCTACAGCGGCAGCAGCTCAACGCTGGGCATTGCTTCATCACTCATGGGCATTTCCTGCCTACAGACCCCAATTAAAAACACGCAGCTTTCTCTGTGCCAGCACGCGGCCAGGGGGGACTTCCCCCCTCCTCATCAAGGGGACTGGGATTTGGGGAAAGGGGACTGAATCTCTGTGTCTCTGATTCAGAGACTTTGGTGTAAATGGAACTAGAGAGAGTGACAAAGAAGGAGGACTCAAACAACTAAGTTTGGAGACACACGTGCATTATAGTCAGCCATGTTGTCAGGAGCTGAAGTAATGGCGTGCCAGCACAGCTACTCTACCGGAGTGTGTTTTCTAGGTGAAGTTTCTCCTGTCTGACGACTTGATGCTCCGGCTCTGTACATGGTTGCATGGAAACCATTAAAAAAGGTCAAGCACTCACCTTCTAGCACAGGGTTGGACTGCAGCAGCTGCTCCTTCACCTTGTTCACCTCCTGGCCCTTCCCACACACCGCCGCCACGTATGACATCACCAGCTTGCTGGCCTCTGTAACAGACAGGACAACAGACGGGGGTTTAGAGGTCAGTCTGGTTCTGGACGGGGGCGGGGGGAACGAGCGTTCAACACTCTCAACCTCACCCAGAAAGTCCCTGACATCACCCCTCACTCCCCAGCTCTACAGGGACAGGGTGTGTACCCCCAGACAGAGGGGGAACTGTTCACACGCTCCATAGCCATCGCCACCTCCACAGTTAGAGGGCCATTACTCTACTGCGAGAACATGATTAACTAGAGAGCATGCAATTTCTGGGGAAATTGTGAGGGTGTGCCTGTTTGCGTAGGTTGCAGGTGGGTCCGTCCCTTTAAGTTTTTCCCTTCTAGTGATATTTTCAAGCATTTACCCTACTCATAGGCTATTGCATAATTCATTAAGAACACCCTTGGAAAGGAGCTACTGTAACAACGTTATCACTGGCAATATTTCAGATGGAATCGCGATTCAAACAGTATGTCTGCTAACTGAAAATATGCCCCCAAAAAAACTAAATAAGTTTGACATTTATTTAGTAGAAAATCGCTCATGCATAAAAAGCTCAATAGCGATCATTGTCAGTAACAACGCAAAATGCGATATAGCCCTTTGTGGAGAAGCTGCCCCGGTAAATTGTATACTACAGTGTTCGTCTTGGTAGCTAGCGATTGCATTGGTGGCTGGACGAGCTGGTGGCTGGACGATTTGTACAGTACTTTTTGTACAGGATTTCTCCCAGAAGCGGTTTGGAACGGCAGACTACAAGGTAGCAAATTAGCTGTAGCTAGCTAGGTTTAACACTTTTGGTAACAGATACAGTAGTAGAGATGTGCCGGTGTAGCAGCTAGAGGTAACTCCTCTCTGAAATAGCAGTCTACTGTTTCCGAAAGTAGATCTATACTAGCTTAGCTCTAATATCAGCGTACAGTTCTATAGAGCTATCATATTGTAGCTGCCCACATTTCAAAATTGTGTTTCATAGCACAATGTAAAATGAGTAAATAGTTAGCTATCACCATAGCCTCTTTGCTTGTGGTATTACAAATCGTTGACTTGCAATGTCATGTCTAATAAATACCAAAACAAACATTTATTTGTGAGGAATGGTTATTTTAACAATTGAAAACAGATGTATCACAGACCGCTGTCATATGTGTCGCATGTCGCCCGGGCACAGAGGGTAATGTCATGATGCTAACTACAGACTACTGTTTCCGAAAATATATGTACTTAATAATATCAGCATATATGATATTGTACATAACATTTCAGAATGTTGTTTTGTATGACAATGTTAAATGAGTAAATAGTTTTCACCCTGGCTTTTTTGCTTCTGGCATTTCAAGTTAGCCTAGCTATCTCCCAGAAGTTAACGAGCTGCTAAACGAATGTTCTTCTACAGCCTGGCAGTCACGCGTGTTTTCGTGACGTTAGGAACGTCAATGACTGTGGCTAGCAAATAGCCACATTAGCTTCACTTTTCGCAACAAAAATTTACTTTAAGCTTAAACCATGCATCGGAACGTAAATTCTGATACAAGCAACTTAATCGCTACCAAGACGGAACGTTTGACCGGGTCGTTCTCTATGTAGTCCAAATATTGACCGAGTTTTAGGGGTGGGAAAATAAACAATAAGAAATAAATATATATGTGAGATAACAAAGGATGGCCACGTCATCGTGGCACACCCAATAATATTGCCTGTACACAAAGCCTAACCCCAGCTTTCATAAGACTTGTTTCAGTTGTCCCAAGTTTACCCCGAGCCACAAACCCCATACCAGGATTGAGGCCAGCTAGCATATCTGACGAACCTGATGAGTTCTGTGCGTAGACAGTGAATGGTTAGGTAGGATAACTGTAATGATGTCCAGAACATCTCTTCCTCTAGATTAGATGATTCATATGACTTAGTGTAAGCCGAGCTATTTGACCAGAGAAGTTGGCCAGGGCTAAAGATGAGGCCATGAAACATAAAACAATATTATACTGGATAAAAGTCTTTATATAATGCACTACAGAATTGACAATGCATGGCAAAACAGACAGAAAGACAAAGAGTAGAAAGATGAGCTGGCACACTAGATGAGCATGGCGTGCCAGCCTCAAAGATGGCACGCTAGAGATCAAAAGGAGGCCGCTCTGTTCCATTACAATATCATGGAGAGAACGATCATCTTGACCTTTGATGAGTCCCAGGACGTCAAAACAAACCTAATGCCTCAGCTCTCTCTCAGGCAAGGAAAGTAGGTTATGCATTGTCATCTACACAACACGATAACCCCCATTGTTGCATCTTTCATTTAATAGCATTGCAAAGAATACAGACAGTGGTACCACTCCCTAACAGCAGAAAGCCCTTCCCCAAACACAGTCATTCTCTAGTCTATACTATAGTCAAATGAAGGCACTACCCTACCAGGACATTTTCTTATGAGAATGTATTTGTGATGTACTCCTCCTACTTGAGTGCATTGACCCCCCATCCCAAAAACCCAGACCTATTTTCATGAGGCTTCCTCCCACATAAACCTATAAAAATGATGAGGAGATTACCGAAATCCAAACTCATCTCTCTGCCTCGGCTAACTGACTTCCTGGATTCGACCAATGAGTCGTTGGCAAATACAAATACCAGGATTTAAAAAGACTCCTGTCCACCCTCACCAAAGACCTGAACTACCAAAGAGGCCGAATGCTTAGGACGACAAACTCTAGTTGAGGAAGGTGGAACGGGCAACAGCAAAGGCGCTGCGAACCAGGGAAATAAAGTTAACCTGTTACGCATGTTACTTTGATCGCAATCATGTTCTCCATACAAAAGTTATTTCACCATAATGTGATTGATAAAGCTTTTTAATCAAGCGCTCTGGTAAACCGCAGAGTAGAGGCACGACTGGGAGTCCTCCTTGGATGTAAACACGAGTGTATTTCTGTCTATTCTCCACCGAGATGTTTGCCATGTGTAGCAAGTGTGATGGAAACCAAATGCAGAATCGGCTGTATTGACAGCAGGACTATACATCACTCCAGCAGCGCGCACATGCACGCAGGCACACACACACACACTCAAAGACCTCAGGCCTGGCCTACAGATAGACTCGAGTGGGAGTATCAGCTTTAATGCAAGCTCATCACTCTAGACGAGGAGCCACAGGATTGAACTGTGAGGATTTTTACAATGTCATGTCAAGGACAGACGCCACATGCACGGCACTACCACGATACATATTGGGTCATTATGAGGCTACACAACTTCAGAACGACATCCGGATTCATCAAAAGAAGTCTCTCGTGTTTCCCAGCTTTAGATAGTCACGTGGGTTTAGGGTTCACAAAGTTGAAAGGCTGAACCAAATGTGAAATTTGCTTTTGATGGTTCTAGTAGCTGAACAGAAGGTAACTCAACACCACCGCCGCAGATGGAGGTGAACATTTACACAGCTGTAGAGTGTGGTTGTGCCTGCGTGTGCAAGGACTGATCACGGCGTGGAGGGGATATCATCGTGTACATACTCCTCCTCATCTCGCCTTTCACTTCCATATGGCCATCACCTGGGAATCAAGTGCGCAGCCGACCCTATATAACAAGTAGCCAGGAAATACCATTGGTGCAGGCTTCTGTGATGCATGTGTGATTTCTCAGTTGATGGTTACTTCGGCTTGCTAAAATTAGACATTTAGGTTGGTCTACCATTTCACAGTATAAGCTGACAATATGTGGCTCTGGTCTGATTCTGTCAGCTGCTGTTTATTGTGCATGTCCACACGGAGGATGACCGCTACATGCACCTGAAGTTTATAGTAAACCTGACTGACACACACGCATACTGTAAACACAGCCCTGTCAAAGCTCTGGTTTTGAGCTCAATCTGAACCTGATTTATTGTGTCCCCTCATGCAGTTTCAAGGAGCTACAACGGCCTGTTCTGTACATTAAACCGGAATGTTACGCTACACTACAACATGCTCTCTTGTGATCTTTTTCACTTCCAGTGCGGCAGTCTAAGCCTGCGAGAGACCGGCTTTCAAAATGTTCTGAGGCTGCTTCAAGTGCTCGTAATAAAGTGGATCCAGGCTGAGTTGGCTATGACTCACCAGTCTTCCCCGCTCCGCTCTCCCCTGTGATGAGAATACACTGGTCCTTGTCCTGGTCCCGCAGGGAGCGGTAAGCCTCGTCGGCCAGGGCATAGCTGCAAAACACAAGGACATTACAGGGAGATCTATTAGAACATCGCCGCTCGGAGTATTGTGTGTGTCGACAGTCAGCTTCATGTATTGAACATCAAGAACGGCAACTTTGAAATGCATTTCAAACGACTTATGTCATTATATGGACTAAAAGTGTATTTGAAGATGTCATCGGTTCATGCAGGGTGGTCTTGGCCGCCAGTGCTTTCCTGACTTGGTGGAGGGATAATTGCACAATAAATGCTTGGGCCCTAGAGGTATACCAAAAAAAAAGAAAAAAGAAAAGTTGGACTAGGCTGCATGCCTACAGATCAATACCAACCTACATGGAAACTAGGTCGCATCTGTGGCACTAACCCTGTGATTAGGATAACACTGAGCTCTATCTGGTGGCATCAAAAATGTGTGTGCGTTCTGAACGTGTATTGAGTGATTGTTTACCACCAGCCAACCCCCTGAATGAAGCGGGCAGCAAAAAGAACAGAATCATCTCTATTTAATAAAATAGCTTCGGTTAAAGAAGCAAAACATAACAATGCTCTCTCTCTGCATCAATAATTCACTTTCACATGCAGGAGAATGGTGGTCCGAAAGCAAAGCCCATTGTACTTACATTCCAGGACTGGGACACAATGGGAAAGTGGGGCATGGTATAGCAGACAGAACTGGATGCCCCAACAGCGTTGGGGTTGCCATTGTTCTACTGTCCTCTGATGCTCAAGACCAAGGGTGATGGGGGACAGCCTGAGATAGTGAGTTAACAATAATGGTGGGTGGGGTGGTGGCTGGGAGGCTGGGGCGTGGCCCTCTCGTTTTCAGGGGAGACTCCTAAAGAGAACTAGGAAGCACCCCATTGGTTGAGGCCATGCCTTTATGGATCACACTTGGCAGGCAAACAGTCATCTACAGTACTCCAACATCTCCTTCCCCAGCCCGCTAGGAGTCCAAATTAGCCAGCAAGGTTTCCCATTTCCACCCCCATCTGTGCTTTTCTACATTCATTACTCAGGAATTTTCCAGAGCCACCACTAATAATAGCTATGATTGTGGAGGAAATGTTACATGTCGTTTCCCTTTTGCTCAAGCCCTGAACACCCCCCCCCCATCCTTGTCTGGTTTGAAGATGGTTTCTTATTAAAAACAGGGTAATGAAACTCTGACAGGCCTTTATAGACTCCCCCTGGTTAGGAAAAGTGGATAACCTCTGACACTCCTTCACAGAGCAAAGAAACGTGGAGAGAATTCAAGTAGTGAGGGCCACACCGGCCATGGACAGTATGTTCATGTCATTCAGTGCTTGTCAAGATAACAAGCATACCTGTCAAAAATGTATAAATACAAAATACTGGGTGGTTTTTAGACATACCATGTTCACTGTAAGTACATGTAGGCCCTTAGTTTCAGGCAATTGTAGAGGAATGTATCAAATTGCCTTCCCAAGTGTCTAATTTTAGTGTCACGTCATGACCCAATTCCAGTCCCAATGATGTGAATAATGTTATTAATTAAGTAGTTGGAAGCACCAAAATTCCAGCCAGCCGGAATTCCTGACCTCACACGAGGCTTAAAAAATGCCTACCTTAACGGTCAACACAATCAAAAGCACAGAAACTTTAGACTTTAACCATATTCTACTTTTTGCTAAACATATTTTGAATATACAAACTGTGTTAAATGTACTTGAATAAAATGTAAAAACTAGCCTGCAGTCTGAACAAGAGTCCCACCGTGGTGAGCACTATAACAACTTCAGAGGTTAACCACAAAATCTACTTGTTGACGTCTGAAATGAAGACTGAGTGGCATGGTAGCAGGAAGCCATGAGAGCAGCAAAACTCTCCACACCATCACACAGACTTCTGGATTAGGGCCCGACATGCAGCACAACTGGCCTTTGCAGCAAAGCACTCCCACTTGGAGAGAAAGGGTGGTGGTGGGGGTTACGTCACTGCTGAAACTTGCAGGGCAACGCGGCAGATGTCAGCGCTTTGTGAAGGGAGTCTGACAAAAAGCAAAACAACCATCACACAATTAACCTACCAAATAGCGGGTGTGGGTGAGGGGGGTGATGGTAGAAGGAGGGGGGCGGACAGGGGAGGGGCATAGGGAATTGGTGGGAGGTCTCCTACCGGGAAACATGCCAAATGAGCAGCCGTGGTCTAACGTGTACCCTCCCTCCTCCAAGGCCCCACGGCACCCATTATGGCCCATATGAATATGAATGGCCATATCACAATATGAATGGACCTGCAAGCTGAGCCACAGAGAACAAGACGTCCAGACAGGGGAGCAGCAAGGAGGACGACAAAGCGGGAACAGAACCTTCTGTCTGCGGGGCAGGGTGGGGCCACATGCCCCTCATTGGATACACTCTCCATACAGACCCAGCCCCTCCTGCTGTGAAGAAGAGGGCATCTAATCTAAGGTTTTACACACTCCTCGGTCCATACAGTGCCACACCACGGCGGTGACAGAGATGGGAATCCGAATCAGATCAGACCATCTGCTGGGCTACCAGCATCGTACGGTATAATCATCCATAAACCATGAAAGGATTGAAACGTTCTTAAATGTTCATCCAACGCACGTTACCATGCACCACAGCTTCTTTTATTAACAGTGTGTAAATTAGCAGAGCACACCAAATGGGACATGAAAGTAGTCCGCTGGCCCGGAGGCCCATTGGTCTGACCAGAGCTGGTGCCCAGGCAGGGCGGGGCAGGTCAGGGTGGCTGCCTGGCACACCCCCATCAGTCAGTCACTAGGGCCCAGGGCTCAGGGCTGTAATTAAGGTTTCCTCGTGGCAGCGGTGGGACTCAAAGCCACATCGGCATGAGGCATACGGCAGAAAATAGACCCCCTCCGCCTTCCTCCTCCTGTGTTCTCGGGGGTCAGGGCGAAGGCTGAGCGATCTGGGATGTGCAGCGGGGAGGGTGGGGAGATGCTCTGAACGGATCCAGATCCTCGGGCCGCAGACGAGATTCAAGTCTCTAATGAAGTCAGAATTCAGTTAGTCCAAGTTAACGACGGCCCACCAAGCTCTAATATGGAATGACAGACCCGGCCGCATTTAGCAGATCTTTGCTCAGATGTTGACTGAATTTCAGCGGAACATTTCAACTGCACACGTTTTTTGGTGCAATGATTTTACCCTGTTCTTGTGAACGACTGAGGGAACGGTATCTGATATTAGTTGTACGTCAGACAATGTTTGGCTCAGCTCCAGACACTGATCTCTATAATGTGGGTTATCCAGGAGCTGCTTACAGGATGTTGTACAATAATAGAGCACCAGAGGAAGACAGCACTTCCTGCCGCCACAGGTGGGACTATGACCAGTGAGTCACTGCAGAGGAGAGAGAGATCACTAGCTCGGGGTCATAGGTGACAAAAACAATGGGGACATGCTGGGTCTGCCATACGTCATGTGCTAGACGAAGGCGAGCCCCAAAGAGAATGAAACCACACACACACGACACGTGCAACCACAAAAAGGAGAAACAGCCTTGGAAATATTCAGGCCTGACTACTTTTGCCTGCTGCGACATGGATGAGAGCGATCCACATCTAAAGCAGTTTCTCAGACCCTGAAAAGAAAAATACAGCATAATCACCCCTGCAAAACTGACACTTGCATAAAAAAACCTTGCTGACTAAAATATCCAGAGAACTATCTGAAAGTGTTCCCGCCCCACACACACACCACACACCACCACACACACTAGATAGGCAAGAACAGCAGTTCTCCGTTCCAAGCATTTACTCAGGTGTTTGTGCGTGCCAACATGCTGCACAGTATTGCTGAAGAACAAACCTTGCTCACCAAGATCGCATCAAATTGAGTGGAACTAACCAGATAATTCAGTCTCCCCCTCGTAGGCCCCTGGTAAATGCACAGAGTGATGAAAATAGAGCCCAAACCCCCCGGGTGTTGGCTAACAGTCTTAACCTACAGACAATCGAGTGTGTGTCTTACAGTAGCCTCTGGGGGTAGCATGTGTGCGTGACTGGCTTGTCTTCTGAGGGGAACCCCTACCCCTACTCCTACCCCCCCCCACTCCTCCTCCTCAATGTCTCTTTTAGACAGGAGCGCACACACACGCACTTTATGCCACAGGATGTTGGAAACAGAAGGAGAAGTCAGGCCTGTTTTTAGCTCCGGATGACTTTAATGCTTCCCTGTGTCTGCCCTCCCAGTCTGCTCCCTGACTCAGCTTTCCTACCGCTACCTACTGCATTCTACTGCTCCCTACCCCATCCTACCGCTGCCTACCCCATCCTACCGCTCCCTACCCCATCCTACTCCATTCTACTGCTCCCTACCCCATCCTACCGCTCCTACTCCATCTACTGCTCCCTACCCCATCCTACCGCTCCCTACCCCATCCTACCCCATTCTACTGCTCCCTACCCCATCCTACCGCTGCCTACTCCATTCTACCGCTCCCTACTCCATCTTACCCAGTCACTGCTACTACCTTCTGGTCCTGCCATCGAGGCTACTTGTGCAGTGTGTGTACAGAGCAGGCAATCAGCCTAAAGGGTCTCTCCTCTTTGTCTACTGTGAGACCAAGAAGACATTTCTGTGGAAGGAAACACTTGAGTGTGAACCCAACCGAGTCCACATGGGGACATTACCATGGGAAGGATGGTCAGTTTAGAATGAACTCATACAGTACTTCGCCTGTACTGACTGAGGATCATGGGGTTGCTCGTCACAATCCAGTTCTCTTTCATCCCCGCAGAACTTTAGAGAACAGTTAGGCTTGTTTAAACTCAATTATATTGATACACAGCTTTTAACAGTGCAAACGGCATCCGATACAAATCTCAAAATGTCTAAACAATGAGTGCATAGTTCCAGGCACCATTGATTGCCATCCACACACACACAAACACAGAGTGGGCACAGGCAAATGTCCCTCAGAGCAACAAATCACTTGACATGTCTCCAAGAGTGCTCTGACCCTGCGGTGACCTGGCATCTTTAGTCAAAACTAACTCAGAGGGCCAGAAACGGGGTCCCACAGACTACAGACACTGCCATTGTGGCAGAGGGTGACTGGCAGGCCGACAGCGACGGCCGGCCCCAGCCCGCGCCACTGAGGAGAGGCTGTTTACTCTGGCCCACATCAGGATATGAGGTGGGGTGGGGTGGAGGGATACGGATCTGAAGGGTCACATGGCTCGGTGTACTGAGACATTTTGTAAAACGCCCGGTGCCATAAGAAACGGAGCAGATGGAACCATTAGAGTTGAGAGGTTGGGATGGGGTAGACCCGCAGCTTCTGTGGAAAGTATGATGGGAGGGGGGGGGGTACAGTGTCGAGTAATCTACACCTGGGTGTCTGAGAGGGTGTACAGAGGTAAACACAGAACGAGTGCGCCTTCGGGCACATCCACGGAGCTTTGAGGGCTAATTGCTTGAGATGAATCAGTCCGACAGTTTGTTTTAACAGGACTGGGGGGGACGTTTTACATGTACATTGTATGGATCCGCTCAAACACCATCACTGTCAAGGCCACAAGATTAAGCATGTTAAAACCACATGTTCAGCTGCAGCGTAAAGTCATGGGAAGTAATGCTTAGGAATGTAAACAACGAGAAAAACCAAGAAAAACATTGACTTTGTCGTAGTGAAGGGCAAAGTTCAGTAAGTGTAAATGGAGAGGCTACTTGAAAGGAAATGACATGCCCATTCATATAAAGCATCTGAATATAAACTGATCTACTTTACCTCAAATTTTGGAAGATAACAAGTATGGTGAATAAAGAAGACCACCATGTTTATATATATCTCAACACTAACCATAATATCTGAGGAGCCTCAAGTACGTACAGTACATAACACCAGGATTCTTTGCGTAATGGGGTTTACAAGGAAGGAAACGTTTGTGAAATCCATCTGGTCAATATGCATGCACTCAGCTGTGCTACTTATTAACTGATGAAAGCTGTAAAAATATTACACCACAATTCTTTTGTTCAGACACTGAATAGGGAAGTACACTTCAATAAAGGCCGAGTTTCACCTCTGGGCACGACAGCACCGACTGACACAGGGTGGGTTCCAGTGATCAATGTGGTTCAATAGTGTGGTGCTTCAGTGCTATAGCCAAACTGAGACATGACGTTCAGACACCTTTCAGGAGCTGCTCTTCTCCCCACACCTCCTGCCAATGAAACAGTCAAAGTCTGTTGAAAACAACAAAGTAGTGGAAGTAGTCGTAGAGCTAAAGGAAGGTAGGAATCATTTCGCAGCAGAGCCTGTCAGTTACAAAACATTGCTCCTATCCACCAGACCCAAGCTTGTGTTTGTGCGCCGTTACCATAGGGACTGAAGTATCATATTATGTTCTTAACAGACATGGGTGTGTGGAGGAGGCATACACTCGCCCACCCATAGCGAGGGCCTCCTCGCTCCTCTCTACCTTCACCAGGTCACCGTCACGCCAACACATGAGTGCTGCAGCGTGTTGCTCAGCCCACCTGGGTCAGAATGGCAGCTTTTAGAGCCCACTAACAATTATTGTTCCTACAGCATGTTGCAAGTAGGACAAAGGACTGTTCATAACGATGTGGCTGATCGTGATTTCTTGGAGCCAAGGGGATGAGGAGGACTATAAAGAACTTCACGTGGATTGGATCAAATGTACTTTTTGCTCAATCAAAAAAAGATATGTTTGTCAGAGAAGGTGGTGTAGAATATTTCAGGTAAACCTCCTTTCCAAGAAACAACAACATTCTGCCTGGCTAAAATGTTCTGTTCCAAGATTTCCTGGAAAAGTAAACAAATGAGTACAGTAAATAGATTTAAAAAGACTACTGTAGAGAGCTGGAGCTTTTTAATGTTCTGTATAGTCCCAGACTGCGTCCATACCAGATGCTCAAAACACATCTCAATGCAACACATATCTGTCAGAAACACCCCCTTGATTGATCAGCATCATTATCACTGACTATGCAAACAAAAGTGTACTTACTATAAAAGAGAGAGTCTAGAGTCCACAGCCTCATCACCGTGGTAGCTACGTTACCATGGCACATCACCATGACTTCAATAATGCTTCACACAGAGATAATTACAGTAGGCCTATTCATTGTGTTGTGGGTCAACTTGACAATAGATGAAGGGGGGGGGGTGATGGATTTCTGAGGCCACTCAGAGGATAATTAGTGTGAAAAGTGTGTGTTGGGTGTGTCTGCCATATGTCCTGTCATTTGTTTTGCCATTTGAGGCTTCAGCTCAGCTTTATAGCAGGAGACCTGTCATGCTGTGAGGCTGGGGAGAGAGATTCACAGTGGCCATTAAGCCAGACATCTGGCCCACACCCTGGGTAGAGTCTGGTCTCCAGGTCTCCCCACATATATGCGAGATCTGGCGCCGAGAGACCAAGTCAAACAGGACCTCAACAGAACCAGCGTCCGCACTGCGCGCACTAATGAACCCCTCTCTCTCCGTGCCCAAACTTAGAACGGGACTCCCAGACACTGACATGCCATGGCTGACGTCCATATCTTGTTCCCCGCACACTGCTGACGCGCTCAAATTCCACCTTTAATAGAAACAACCTGCGAGAACATCCCACACGTCTCCCCTGCATGTAGGAGGATATGGAGAGAAACCGAGGGAGGCGCTCGGTGTAATGTTCATTATTCTCGTCCTGCAGCCTCGCAAACAACTCCCACACTGATTCATGCTCTACCTACCTCCTGTGTCCTGGAACACAGGATCACAGGATCCCCTCTCTGGGAGGCCTGCCCCATCATGCACCTGGTGTGTCAGCTAGAGCCCGTAAGCACACTCTGGTTTCGATTAAGCCCCTCTCCCACAGATAGATTGGGTCGCTTTCACAGCGTGACGAGACATTTATCGAAAAGGCACAGTCTGCCACCAAACATGGGAGCCACACAGCTACCACATCAGTCCATCTCCGCGGTGCCGGCTTACGCAAAACTGCAATCATATTAGGTTACAAGCTGGAGCAGCGGTGACCATGTCATTTTCAGATTGAGCCCAGAATCCGGGCTAAGTCCTGATGAGCCTCTTAGCGGGCCCACGGGCCAGCTTCCTGAGTCTGAGCTGAGGAGATACACCCACCAGGAGGCTCTGTCCCCACAGTGTGGACACCCCCCCATCAGGCTGGCCTATCTGCACACTGAAACATGAGCGAGTCCCTCTGGAGCCTGACCTCGACAGCCTCCGCTGTGCTAATAGAGGCCGGAACACCTCGAGCGAGGACTGAACATGCACAAGGATCCTGGAGCGAAGAGCTGGCCTCGTGCTCCTTTGATCTGTGTATGATTCAATCATCGCAGATAGGATTTCCTTGACATAATCTAATGCCTATGATATCCCTAGGGTCTGAGATGGTGTCCTGCCTGAGTCTAAAAGCCTGGATTCCCCACAGCCCCCTAACCACACCACCCTCTCCTGGAAACCCAAAATGGCCATATTGCCTTTCAGCTGGGCCTTTGTGACCTATCGGTGAATCTCGAAGCCCCGGTGGCCAACCCCCACAATGCCCTGTGAGCACTGAGCGAGAGGGGCTGGAACGTGGTCTGATTACCTCATTACACCCAGGCGGAACACAATCTCCCCCCAGGAGAAATCGAGCTGTCCACTTCACCACTGTTACCAGTTCAATCTTTGCCAGGGCTGGCTACCGGGCCACACAAAAGACAGGCAACGCCATCTGCACGGCCGCGACGGCGGGGAGACGGGGCCGTGATTATTTATCACCCCGTGACGCCAAAGATGTGTTGAAAGAGGGGAAAACCCCTGCCGTTTAATAAGCAACGGCTCATCTGGGCAGACAGACCAGCGCTGTCCTCTTAGGTCCACAGGGGGAGGGGTGTCTTCTGGTCTGTGGTCTGTGTCTAGTCAAGGCCTGGGCTGCATCACAGCCCTCCTGTAATGGGCTCGGATCACAATGGAACTCAATAAGAGCCAATTAGAGCAGCCAGTCGGGGCGGTGGGGGGGCAGCTGCTGTGCTACCCACCACCCCCTCAGATCCCTGGTGATCAAAGAGCAGGTGTGGACACACACACAAACAGGGAAATAGATGGCAATAATGTTGTAATACCATATTCATTAAGTAATATAAATGGGTATGGTTCAAGTCTGACTCACTATTCTAGCAATACTGTAAATAAGTAACCTTCTGATAGGCCAATAACCTCTCTTTTATCTACCCTGGGTGTTTAACAACTTCTCATAACCCCATCATGTAACAGAAAGAAAAAAAAAGGAAGAAATACACAGACACCAAACTGCCCTTCATTATACTAACATAGACAATCAAGCTGTTCTAAACAAGCTCCAGTGGTAATATGCTCATAGGCCTGGTGTAACTATGCCTCTTGCATTGGAAGGTGACGTCAACGGGCTGGTCAGCAGAGCAGCCGCGCCTCTGCAGGTTTTAGTCGAGCGGTTAAAGAAAACACTGTCTGCTGAATAGCCCATGCTGTGCTACTGCCAACTCCCAACATGCAGAGCCACCATGGACCATACCAGAGGATTCTACTAAGGGGCACGGTCGGGTTAAAAGTGGGGGGTTGTGGTTGAGACTGAACATTATGTCTCATAAATATATTAAAATATACACTGATCTAATCTGTACTGATAAAACGGTATCAAGAGTCCAAATGGTTCGCTCTCTGAGTTGGTCTGTGTGATTACAGGTCAGGCCTGTGTTACCGTATTTGCATGTAGGTGTGTGAAAGCGGCTGTGTTTGTACAGTATGCATTAAACGTCTGGGAGTGAGAAGCCAGTCCTTAGCAGGCTGCTGTGTGTCCTAGGGGCAGCTCTGCGATGACAAGACAAGTGAGCCAACTCATTCACAGGAGTCACCGATCTCACAACTCGGCTAGACGGCTGGCTCTCGAGACCTCGAGAAACAGTAACCTGCTCATCTACAGAGAAACCATGTCCATGGCAGACATGCTAGATTCAAATCCTAAACATATTCTGAAGACACGTAGACAAATACCTTCACAGAAGTTTAATAGGGCCACATCAGGCTTCTCCTATAAGCAGAGCCAGGCATACTGAACCTAATGATAGTGATGGCTTTGGCCTTGCATCCAGATAAGTCAAAGCACGCATGCGGCCAAGTGCTCATAGTTGACGGGAAAGCTATTATATCACCAGTAATTATGGCACAGCCTTATCTTGTCTGTAATCTTTGGAAACTCAGCTAAAACAATAACACACAACTGACAATCCCAGCAGGAGAACATAAACCAGGAACTCGCAAATGTGTCTGTGCTTATATTTTATTACCTCCAATGTGCTCTTTTTTTTATTTACATGGAATATTAGAATGTTTATTTAGAGGCCATTTTGCAAAACAGACACAAATACTAAGTATTACTAGTCACTGTATGCAATTAAAAAATATATATAATAACTTTTCTAAAATGCCGGTTGAATCTTGGAAAGTCCTTGGTGTGTTTTTTGATCAGCTCTGGGTGATCAGCTCTGGGTGACTTTGAAATGACCTGACAACCCTCCTCTGTGGAAAGACTGATGCACCCATAGACAATCCCTCTACACTATACCACTGCCCTCTCCACAAGACTGTCCTGTTCTTCCCCAGATGAAAGGAGCAAGGTCAACTTGGTAACATGGCACGTCAGCAGACTTCAGATGACGTGTGCTCTCACCCAAACTCTTATTGTTAATGTAAACTTAACACGGACAGTGACTCATTTGGAGTAAAAACAGAGCTTCGCAGACTAAGGTTTCAGTGCAACAACAGAGCCAGGCTGCCTAGCTAGGCCAAGCTGTGGTTTGGCCTGGTGTGGGCTGTCCTTTGCTGCTGGTTAGAGGGTGTTCAAGTCTCTAATGATGTATGGGGAGGGGAAGGGAGGGAGGTGTGCAGCCCCACAGGACCCCCCCAGTGTTACATTAATTAAAGGCCAACCCTGATCCCCTTTAGGCAGACCAGATCAGACCCACACAATGACCACAGCCTCTAGGGGAACCAGACCATGAGGATGGTGAACTGGGAGGCCATTCATGTTATGGAAATGCTTCTTTTTTTTTACAGAATATGTGAGCAGCCACCATTTTGGAAAAGGCAGGATTTAGGGTCTAGATCAGTCCTCCCACAGAAGAAAACACAACTACTGTACAGTTGATGATCAACTCTCTTTTTGATTCAACTCCTGCTCTCGTTTCAGATTTGCATGCACGCCGTATTCATGTTTAAACACCATCGTGGCCTTGGGTAGTGGGCGATAGGGAGCACTAAGCATCCGCAGGGCTGTACTGAAGATCTTGCCAAGTCAAGTAAATGTTTATCTGCACCAGCGACCTTTGAAAGCCCAGTTTGGTCGGTTATGTGGAGGTGTGGCTTATTCACCTAAACTCCGTCCTTGGGACACTTTCCGCCCAGGGTGCTGAACTTCTTGACGCATGAAGACTGGCAGCAGTGTTGACTTAAGTCATTTGTGGATCTGATAAAGGTTGTGGGGTTAAAATAAATTAACATCACATCCAATGAAAGCTTGCTTATCTCCGGTGACTCAAATTGTTCAGGACCGTGTTGTTGTTGTTTTGCACTTGTTGTTCAACAAGTGCAAAGTGTTACTAATAAAGTCATATTGATATATTACATTTTCTAGATGATTGCCGTTTTATCACACTGCTTGCAACATTAAAGGAAACGCTACATGGTACAACATTAACTGCTCTGAGACATATATTAAAATGTATTTTTTCCCCAAGCAACAAGTTACAGTGGCATCCTTAGCTGCCTCTGTAACTGGAAGGGTTCAAGTCACAGTTATGTCCTATACCCGTACTTCTCTACTGACCCAATCTGACTCATATTGGCCTTTTATGAAGATGCACCTGCGCTTGTTTATGTATTAGACAAGCACAAGCAGGGTTCAGGGTGACAAACATCACTAGTGATAACTTGGTCAAAGATTTCATGTTACAGAGGGCAGGGTCAGCACACAGTCAGGTCCAGACGGTGCAACATGAGGATGAAGATCAATTTATGGAGTTTTGAACCATTCCAGCCTTGACAAACACTTCGGGACCACTCTGAGTGCCCCTCCAATTATAGGAAGCTTAATTGCATTGCCTGACAATCACTAGCAGAGTATACTGTAACCCTTTTAGCTGGTTTACATCGTAGTTTTGTCTTTGACAACACCGAGACGACATCTGTTCACTTGTGAACTGTGACTTACCCCAAACTGTCTTTAAATATGCCCGGGGATGACAAGCAACATGTCTACGAGTCATTACTCTGTCATGTTTTGATCCATTCCCTAAGTATGGCCCTGTCGGAGACACTGATCATGGTATTTCGTGTGACCTCTGCCCTAGGCTGAAAAGGATAACCATCTAAACCCCTTTGCTTAAGGTCTGTCCCACTCCCCAGTCCTGTCTGATAGGATTTATGAGAGACGCTGACTTGCAACAAACTAGACAGTTAGGTTCAAGAGGATAACCTCAGGCATAGCACTGTTTAGTGTTGATTCATAGGCATGAGCATTCCTCAATACCATTGGAACACAACAGGTGATGCAACAAGGAACAGTCCCAAGAAATAGGCGCCTGCAGTCAGCATTGTTTGCTAAGAAAACAAGGTGTTGACTGTTAAGTGTGCTCACAGTTCAATAAGTAGGCTACTTCCAGTGAGTTATTGTCTCAGGCTACTGGAATGTGAAGCCTTGTGAGTCCTAAAAGTTCAGGTCCTGTGCCATCACCCTCTCCATGTTCGAGGGATCGGTCACTGGGCAGTAATAGTCCAAACAGCTGCCCTGTATCGGGCACTAGTCTGAGCACTGGCCTCATCGTGGCAGAGGAGAGAGGCCAGCTTTACAACCGGAGATATTTGCTCACTTGAGTGCTCTAAAAACAACACCAGTGGCAGACACTGAGGAAGGGGAGAAAGTAGATGTAAATGTAAAAAAGAAAAAAAGAGAGAGAGCGAGATATAGGATGACACTAAGCAGAACAGCTTTAGCATCGGGAGACGGAGGAAAACATCCTCATTTTAAGCCTGCCAAAAGAAACAGCTGGACACATCTGTCATGTTGGACTGTTCTGCTGACTCAATGCATACTAAAAAGAGAAAGAACAAAATAAGATAAACAAAGGACGAGGAACAAGAGACAGAGAGAGAAAGAGAGAGAGAGAGAACTTGACAAAAGTGGGGTGGGGGGAGGCCATGTGGAGTTTGCCAGCTCCCGTGTAAATACAGGCCGTCTCTTTTGTCAGTGTGGAGTGTGTCAGTACAGAGGCGTGAGAGGGGGTGCGGGGGTCTGTCTCAGAGGGGGAGCGAGTGTGTGCTGCTGCCCGGGGATACGGCAGGCTAATTGACGAGCGCTGCTCTTTGTTTTACTCCTTCAGCCCAAAAGAGAGGCAGGCTTAACATTGGATGAACAGATGGCCACCCGCTGGAGAGTGGCACAGGGGCCTCAATAGACCCCCCATGACCCAACTGTCCCCACAACATGTTCTTGTGTTGGTCTATTCCTCCGGTTTGGTTGTAAATCTCCTAGTGTAGTCTAAGCATTACACCAACCTTGTGAACAGCTGAAAGTGAACAGTAAAAAAAAGAATCATATTGATGACAAGCTTACATTTGCTATGTTCTTTGGGACTCAGTCCAAAGACAAATCACTGTCTTTGTGCATTGTGTCTTACGTGCCCTCAAAAATATTTATGATTGTGTGTGTGTGCGCGCATCTAGCCAGCATCTTTGGAGTGAATGTGATGAGCAGTGCTGTTCACTTGTGTGTGTCTGACACTTGCCTGAAAGACCTTTCAAATAGAGGGGACCTTTGTTACTGATACTCTGAATAAGGACAAAAAGCATGCTGCAGCCTACACAGCAGCATGCCTGGGCTTCTAAGCACAGAGGTGTGGAGGTGGAGGCCGGTCAGGTGGCCCAGCCGGGACTTACATGTGTGGGCTGAGCTCGTAGAAGTTCCTGTTGCGGTACTCCTCCACCTTCTCTGGCGTGTAGATGGGCAGCGACCTGTATGGGTTCATGGAGATCACCACACTGCCAATGTACGTCTGCAGAGAAAATGGGAGGAGGGAGATCAAGAGAGAGGCAACAGAAAATTTGAAATTATGGTATAATCAAAATAATACGGTGGAAACCTAAAAACAGGAACAGGATGAAGTCTGAAATTATCCGACATTTAAGATACCTGTCCTGATTCTATCTATCTATATGGGCTGAGGTGTGTACATGTGTGCTTCCCTCAGCTCCAGCTGGGAATTCCTGATGCATTCCTCAGGCATGCAAAGCCTGGAGTGAACATCAGGAGACAAACTCAAAACACAAAAGAACAATGTGTGGAATCCTGGACGGCGTCAGCGGCATACCAGCAGCTCGGAATTGTGAACAAGCAGTTGAGGTCACCAGAGTGAGTTACACGTACGGTGATGTTGTCACCATCAAATAATGGCAAACTGTCATCACTGCAACAGCCAGTGCAATCTTCATTGAAAAAACTCGACATATTCCTTAATAATATTTACATTTAGGCACTCGTGAAAGTAAAGACAAAGTACTAAGGACAAAAAGTACAAAAGACAAAGAAGACTAACTACTGGCATCTTCAACTACTTCTGTACAGCAGAGAAATTAACACAATCTCTCATTTACAAAATGGAGTATTCATCACTCAAACAGAAAACACCCCAAATACATTCAACTCTGAACTGCTGAACCTCTTCAATGTCTCTCCGGTTTAATGGCTGTTGTGTAACCCACTCAAACAAGAGGACCAGAGACCGCTTCATGCCAACACGACAGCCCACGGGCCTATTGTTAAGCTGAACATGTGAGGCAGGAGCAGGACTTTGAGATGCCGCCAACAGAGAGACAAATGGGGTGGGCGTTCTCAAAACAAAACGATGGAGCTGTGGGGACTGCTTCTACATGGCCATCAGTGATGTGTGTGAAGCCATTAAGGTTGGGGGGGCCCCCCTCCTCCCTAGTCTGCACAGGAAAGGCGCCCACTCTAAGACCCTCCGACCTACTATGTGGATGAACCCCCCCTGACCCCTCGAATACCTCTGATAATGATGGCTACAATGGGGCTGGAGGAGGATACAGTAGAGATCCTTATCTAGGCTGGAG
Source organism: Mallotus villosus (assembly GCA_903064625.1). Taxonomy (NCBI): domain Eukaryota; kingdom Metazoa; phylum Chordata; class Actinopteri; order Osmeriformes; family Salangidae; genus Mallotus; species Mallotus villosus. The sequence continues at coordinate 62,279 of CAEFZP010000296.1, forward strand.
GATGAGGGCCCGGTTAGTGTAAACATCATAGTCATATAAAGGGGCTGGCCTTGGGGCATTTTATATAAGGGGTTTTCCATTCATCCCAACAATAGGAAGAACTTTTTCAGCCATTACGTATAAATGTGTAAAGATTAAGAATGAGTAGGCTAGGTGCAATCATAAAACTCAGAACTGTTTCAAAGCTACTGTAGCATTTTATGTGTTGGATGAAAGTATGGAATAAACGAGTAAATTACAAACTGGAGGGACCTCCTTGCTAGGACTTAGTAATTACTAGCTGCAAAGGAAAAGAAAAACACTTCCTTGTCTCAACCATCACGATCCAGACAGTTTAGCCTCAAAGCACTTCTATCAGATCCAGTTTACAATGATCTGTTAAGAGGAGATTCAGACAACAGAAAATGTGAAGCCTCCATTTACATGCATATTTTACCGATTCTGATTTGCTTATTTTGCCAAGGCAAATTACATCAGTGGGATTTTCCATATGTAATCTGATACAGGATTCCCAGTAGAACTAATTTATGGAAACTGGTGTCATATGACACACTAAGGAGCAGAATATATAAAGGAACAAAGCTAATCTCAGGAGGGAACAACCAGTGGTTAATGGGTGAGTGCAGCATAAATGCTTCCATGGTGCAGCCACCGTAACGTGGCTGTTCAGAAGTTGGATCGATGCCGACCCCAAAGTTATCATTACAGACATAGATCAGCCCGATCAGCTGTTTCTCCATTGTGCTGATGCTAGAGATGAATAGAGCTACCGGTAGTCCGACTTCAATTCATTGTATTTGTGCAAGTTTCTTGGTCCTACTTCTGTAGTAGGTGGGCCACCACAACACACCCCGTTCTGAATAAACAGTCTGTGACAGAGAAATTTGAGGGCATCAGACATATCAAAACAACATGCTTTGACCCACAGGAAGTCAACTGAACTCCATTAAAATATCCCAGTCCCAGAGAACCAATCACATACGAGTGTGGTGACATCATTCCCTGGGCTCTGGGCCTGTCCTAGTCAGCAATGAGGAGCCCGAGAGCCATAATCATAGAAGCTGACGTCTAGAGAAGCCTAGCCACAGAGCGGAGGAACAAGCAGTCAGGAGATCCACCAGAGCTTATAGCCCAGAGCCAAAGCCCTGATCCAGGCTCTCTGTTCAGCCACCCTCCCCCTCTCTCTGGAGAGAAGCATCCAGCCCGCCACAGTCCTTCTCCTCGCCCTCCAGCTCAGAAAGTTCTGCTTCATTTAAGACATCATCCACATTCCTCAATGACGTGATTTATCGATCGTCTGAGCTCTGTGGTTACTAGATATAGTGCCACTGTTTTTAAGGCCAGGACAAAAATAAGAGTGAACTGACAAAAAGGGATTGGACAAGGGAAGTGCAGCCATCGGCGTACTTCAGAATGGTATTGGGTGTAAACATGGGGATAGGCACCCATAAATAAACTGAACTGAAAGAGACAAACACATACATTCAACGGTGGCCACAGAAACAGCAGAGGGACTTACGTAGATCTCATTGTGGTCAAAGCGGTTCCTCAGGTTCTCGATGAAGGATTCTTCACTAAGGGGCTCCAGCAGGACCATGTCGCCCACCCCTATCATGTTATCGAGAAGTGACGTCTTTACCTCCATCTTGGAATCAGTCCTCCCCTGGTAAAAGAGAACACACAAACATATTAGACCACATTAGACACCAAGCTTTGAGGGTTGTTCTGGTCAGTGCAGGCAAGTTTTCATAGCATTTAAGTGCTTTGTGGAGGCAGGAGTACATTAAGCCTGATGGCCAGGAGTTCTGAACACCCAATAACAAACAGTTCTAAACATAGCCAGCACAAATAAACTCTAGGGGGAGATGTTTGTACAGCAGAAGTTTGGGCTGCTTCGCAGTGAAATAGTGATTGGCCCTTGCCTGTTCAAATATCGTTTTGAACACCGTGGACTTGAGAGATTCCACTGGGAATTATGTAATGGTAGAATCTCACACTCAACCTTTAATTGTCCACACAGATTTGGGCCTGCTCTGTTTGAGTCAACTATTACCAAAAAAAGTTACAAGGATTTGAATGAAACCTAAGCTAAGGAACAAATAACCCCCACCACCTTTGCTAGCTGCTTGTGCAGCGGGTGGATATTTAGAAGAAAACAAGAAAGAAAGAAAAAGAGAGAGATCTAAACCAGAATACAGGAGACAATTACACTGCTGGGGGTTGCATTTTACCCCCACCCCTGTTCCCCATCTCCTGTGGCCGATAATCCCAGAGCGCACTGGAGATAAAGAGAGGCCTAGGGCACATTCAAGGCCTTGATACAGGGCTTTGCTGTACCCCAAAGCCTGTGTCTGCTGTTGTAACAGAGGGGCCGGGGCTGAGGCTATGCGTTCATCCCCCATTGTTCACGGTCCTCCCTGAACAACCAGCATCCTTTAGATCAGCAGTAATAAACACTGCCAAAGAGCCACTGCGTGCATCTTATTTAGAAAAATACAGCCCAGCTAACATCGCTCTTCGGATCCCATTTGACACTAGCCACAAGCTAAACCGTTCGACATGATAAAGCAAACCAGCCCCATTTAAGATGTATTCTGACAGCACGAGTGCTAGGCATGCTGTATTTGAAGTATCTGTATTTAGCCATTTGAGAGGTCAAATAGCATGGACCTAGATGCTGCAAGTTAATGTGAGGGATTACACGATTGGATCAGCAGGGAGTCTGCTTTCTGAAGGGATAGGCGAAGGGGGATGGGGCCATGGACAGGAGGGTGTTTAGGACAGGGGTTCTAGCTGGGGGATGGGCAGTGTCATTGATACGACTGGCCCAGACAGTCCACAGCTGGGCTGTTACAAGGTGCTGGGAAGTGCATGGAGTCCTTGTTATTGGGATCCCAGATTACCACTGCATGCAGATGAGTGACTTAATCTCAATATAGAGCTAAATGGTTTCAGTTGACTAAAACAAAACCTGAACTCTTGAACATTGAAGAAAACATCTGCTACCCCAGTTGAACCTACTAGTATGACATTGTAGATATAAATCTCTAATTCCATCTTCATGATGTTATTATCAGCCTAGATCATTGCTACACAAAGCCAAACTAAATTCTGCAGATATGACAGTTTATGACAAAAAGGCTAGTTTGGCTTTGCTAGACTCTCAGTAATCAGCTTGCGTACTTTCCAGCACATGTTTTTACAAGGCCTAGTTGGCCCAGATATGCAGTATCATCTCCAAGATGGAAGCCTGGAATGTTGAGGCGATGAAAAGCTTAATTCATTGTGATGGACTTCTATAAATAATTCTGTAAAGGTGCCGACAGAAGAGGTTCCAACATTTAGCAAAGAAAAGCTTTACTTGCTCCAAAAAATGCAATGCCCCATGGAGGGGAAACAAAGTTTAATTTGCCTCAGTGCATAGCAACAGCGTGGGTCCTGTCAGAAATGGGACCCGAGTCTTCCCCCTGACTTGTGTTGCCCTGAAGGGTACAGTGTTATATGAACCCATAAAGAGCTCTGGCTCTTGGCTGTTCACAAGCTAAATGTTCCAAACCCACTCAGCCCACCCCTTCTCTCTCAACCACTCAGCATTAAGGGGAAGGGAAAAAGAAAAAAAGGTGGGAAAAGGCCATTTAAGTCAATGTGTCACATTGTGAAGGTCCACCGAAACTGGGTAGATTAGAACAAAAGCAGATAGACCAACCTCACTGTCCAGGTGGAGCCTATCAGGGTAATTGGAAAAAAAGGAGGGGGGGAATCCATTAAAGCAGGAGGATAACCAACAAAGATCACACAACCCGTTTTACCGGGCAGGGGCTTATAGACTGTCTACAGCTGCAGGGGGAAATAGATTAGCATAAACCAAATAAACCACACCTGTGCCGAGTTGTATTAGGCTACAGCAGCAGATCAATTAAAAAAGCCTGCCAACCCCAACAACCCAGGATAACTGAAGCGACAAGGGACCAGTCAGCCAAACATCGGCTGTCAAGTTAGCACTGAAGGGTGTGGATGGCTCCAGAAGTTTCCTACACTCTGCATATCAAGAGCTTTGAGGGCTGGAGATCCTGAAGAACAAGCCATTTAATGCACTATGGGAGGAACACGCTCATCCAGATTGTTAGGATCTTAATCTTGACCATCCGACAGGCTGATACACTGTAATTGTTCTTCCTGCCCCTCTAGGGAGAGGTCGTTCTGCGTCTGGTTGGACAGCTCCCCAGCTGGTAGCCTAGTACCCCAGATTCAGAGCGTGGTGCCAGCAGTGCCAGGCCGGCAGCAGTGATATAACCACATTAAAGAGAGTGCCTCTGTGCCTGCATGTCATATCGAATCCAGCTCAGGAGGGAGGAGCCGACAACGGTGGATGAACTGCATGCAGGATTAGCATGACGTGGAAACTGGCATCAGGGAAGAGAGAGCGAGTGTTCAAAAAGTCACCAAAATATCACCAAAAGGCCATTGTACAGAATTATATTGTTCCAAACTGGTGAAATGAAATATCCTACGTGTCTATTCTTACAGTAATCCAGGGTAAATTCTCAACATGTGTAGGGTCTACAGATCTTTATTGACTATCTTTATTGACTAGATTTTGTTTAAGTAGGCTTGATCCTTGCTTAGTTGCCATAAATCATGATGCATTACAAGGCAATTCAATACATGAGTATGCACAATTTTAAAATATGCAATAAATTCCTAATCCCAATGACTAAAATACACATTTTAGAAACTGTCCTGCAAATGAAACATTTCCAATGTGTAGAGTCTACATTACAGATGAACCGGGACTTGCACACAGAGTTTATACAACACGTCACCTTGCCTGTCGAGCTGGAGCTGGTTCTCCTCCAGGGTTTGACATTGCCCCAGATTTCCAGCCAGAGCTGCACAAATAATATATAATTTAAGTTTTTTGGACTGGAGCCATGTGTGATTTTCCACTTGCATTTGAAGTGTGAAAAAGACCCCCCTCCCCTCCCCCTTTTCCATAAAATCTTGGGCACACACCTATTTTGCACCAAACGGACCATGACATCCCCAACATCTCACCAACTAGTCTTGAAAAGCAACTTAGTGAGGAAAACAAACTACTGCAGTAAAGCATTCAGGTTTGGGTTCAAAAGAGCATACTAAAAAAGCCCATACTATTGTTTGTGAACTATGGATACAAACAGCCTCAAACAGCATGAGCATGGATACCAAGATAATCTTAAGAGCTGGACAGTAGGACCTAAAGTCCGTATAGGATCATGACATTGCCTGTCCTAAACAACATTATATTAGTGTAGATCCAAAAAAGGACTTCAATTGACTGAAAATCCCAAGAGATGGGCCAGTGAGGTTGCACATTGCTGAGTAACATCACAGCTTGTTGGCAATACGAGAGATTAGAGCTCTTAAAGGGGCAGCAACATGGAGCTGTGCATGGTAATCTAGCATGCAGGGAAACTGTAGAGGGATGGTTCGATGGCACTTGGAGGTGGAGCTGAACAGCCATGCCTCAGTGAGCTTGCCATATTAATGTTGCTTTAGCACCAAATCCTGGGCCTCAGTCACACTGCAGATGTTTTCATATGAAACAGATGGATATCACAATGGCGCATCTGTTTACTGAAGTGTGTTTCCTTCCCAGAAGAACCCCTGTATAACCTTTGACAAGAGAAGGATCACATACAGCAGGCACATTCTCCCCTTACTGTACTGCACATGTAGTGAGCTCTAACATACTGAGATGTTGTAATCCAGTTTCACTATGATAGCAGGTATTCAGGAACTCCAATCATGATCAGGAGTTATGCTATCTAAACTACACCTATTAAAAACCATGTTGAAAGCTTGAACATCCTGATGGCCAAGATGATAAATTGCATGACAAAGAGCAGAGGTCTTATATAATAAACCAACATAACTTTAGATAACAAAGAGTCAAAGGTGTAAATTATCATTGACTAACAAACACCATGTTGATATGGATCAGCTAAATCAATATCAACCACTATTTCAAAAGAGTTATGGAGTAGGCTGTGTGAAGACTGAGCGTCATGGTCAGCTACTCAGCCAAAGCTCAAAGGGACAGGGGCTTTACGAGGACATTACCCTCATCCATAGTCTTCGAAAACACTAAGGAGGTTTTGCTAATATTTCCCCTCACATTCTTTGAGAGAGGATTTGTAAAAAGTAAAAAAAGAAAAGAAAAAAGGCCTGTACTAGGGCCTTATACATCTGAATTATGAATCTAATCGAATCAATAGATGGCGTTTAGTTGTCACTGGACCCATTGCCCACTAAACTGGCAGTCAACTACCAGTACATCGGGGTCACAAGCGAGGACCATTTAGGCTCAAAAACAACAACATCAAGGCCTTGGGTTGTGGATGGCTTTTGCAACCAAAGGATGAAACGTCAATATGATCCAAAAACAAAACATCTGAGACTTCACACTGAGCTGCATTTCAACCCTCAATGTAATCTCCTTATCACTGTGAACACAAGTTGCACCTGATTCAGTAGTAGGCATGACTTCATTGTGCAAACCTATCCCTAATACAACTTTAGATCCTTGTCTGTTGACAGGAACATTTTCCATGTTCCCAATGTCAATGTCAAACTGAGTGCCTGTCTTGGGTCCTGAGAGGAGATCCTATGGGCAGGAGAAGTACTAATGTATGCAATGTATTGCACACATTACAATAGGGGCAAATTAAATAGAATAACTATTTTGAAAAGTTTGCAACAAGCCAACTGGACTGCATGCATGTAGCTGATCTTCCCATTGCTTACCACTTCTGGATGTTTGTCCCACTTCATAGCATTTTGTGTTGGTAACATATAGGCTACTCACTCAAAAGTGCTTTATAAATGAAAGAAAAAAGTATTCTGGAATCAATTATTAAGTGGACACATGTTCACTATCTGTTACAGTCTGTTCTTCGTAAGAAGTCGACAATCAATTGAGCAGAAAACATGTGAACGATTTTGCTTCTGCTGGGTTCTGCTGCTCTTTTCTCCTTTAGGCTGACTTAAATGCAGTTGGAGCATGTCAATTGTTTGTATTGTGCTCCACCGGTCACTTCGCAGATGTTCGCAATCAACGACTTGGACATAGGCGAAATACTGAACTTTGTAAATTCGCCCAAGATTTAGATGAAGACGATATAGTAAAATAAAAGCGTAGCCTACCCCCACCCCCACTCATACAAACGTATCTTAAATGTCCTCAAACTGGGCTGCGATACTGTGAAACAGTTGAATGACAGCTACGTCTATAAAGTAACAAAGACAAACGACTGGACTGCACGCCAAAACCTGAACAATGAAGAGCAGGATGAGTTGAGCGGACTATGGTTTCTGAAACTAACAAAGTATGTCCACAAAGTGACTTCAAATCAAACTAGCTATACAGTAACACTGACAAAGACTGAACAACCACACGATTAACCTGAAAGCGTTACATGTAGTCTGAGCCTTGTACTTACCTTTGGCTCTCTTTTTTAGCAGTAATGTGGCCTTTGCCAAATCCACGTTGGAAGATATTGCAGCCAAGTGTCCCGGGATGGCCCTTTAGATGAAAATGTACTTGAATTCAAACTCTTCCCCGTTTTTTGTTATATAAATCCGCGGTGAATGAGCCTGGACGCGTCTTCTCATCCGCGGCTCTCTGGAGTTTGAATGAAACACTGGTAGACACCAACTAGTGCAAAGAGGCAGGGAGTGGCTGAACTAGCGTAACAATGTGCTCGTTGCGTCCCACATGTAGACAACACAGTGCACCCGCTGGGCGAGATGGGTTGCTTGCAAGTTTTCCAAGTGGCATGACTGATCTTTTAGCGACGAACTATGAAGTGGTGGAACAATTGCTCCATCTTGTGTGGATTTGGGGGAATGGCAGCAAACGAACTTGGTTTTAAACTTTAAAGTGCTGCAGAATGTATTATTCAGCTATGCAGTCAGGCAGTAATCCTTTTATATTAGCTCTCTTGAATTGAATTCTGAAACCATATTTCAATTCATGCATTCGATGAGTAGGCTACATGTATTGTCTTTGTAACATTTAAATATGTTTCGTGATGAGAAAATATCTACTCCCTGAATAGCTCAATACTAAAATAAATAACCATGTTGTGATAAAATAGTGACAAAATAAGGTGCCAACCCAGATCCATCTTTTTCAATGGCTCTGTGCCACCGTGCAGTTGCTATGCAACCACACAAGCGGAATCGTTCCGGATGTACGTAGACATAAAAATGGCGGACATCAGAGGCACAAGAGGAGTGCAAGCGCCAGTATTATGGAATGTTTCTGTGCATTCTGTAATTACATTGTGCATTTTTATTCTCACAATAAGAACAGTGTTGGCTGAATTTAAAAACGAAGATGCGTTCCGTGCAGGGAACTCTGTCACGTTATCGACCACAGCGGCAGCACGAGATCTACGGTGTGTTGATTGCTCATATGTGCCACTACAAAATATAGCTTGCTCCACAATCTAAATGTTTTTCCTGGTTGTTAACTTATTTTGCCCCTCGAAGCTATATATGATATGTGATATATTGGCATGCGCTGGCTATTTATGATGTCTATTGATTGAAATCGACAAGCTACTAGGTAGTATGATACTGTATTTGTTGTGTATGAGAAACCAAGGGTAGTAAGCTTATACACTAGCTACTGAAACATTTTTTATTCACCTTCTTGAGTTCATAGTCTGTTACCCAACCAACAGGTACCTGCTATATGATGTGAATCCCCCTGAAGGCTTCAACCTCCGCCGGGATGTGTATATCCGCATGGCGTCCCTGGTAAAAACCCTGGGAAGGCAGGGGGACTGGGTGCTGGTGCTACCTCCCTGGGGTCGCCTCTACCACTGGCAAAGCCCTGACATCCACCAGGTCCGCATCCCCTGGGGCGAGTTCTTCAGCATCACAAGCCTGCAGGCCAACGTGCCTGTCATAGAGTATGAGGAGTTCATTGCTGGTGAGGCACCCATCGTGGCACTGCTGGTCTTAAACATTTTAATCTATTTCACCAGTGTTCCTTACCTTTCCCTCAGCATTATCTGTGACAAAAATTGTGCAGTATGATCCACAGTGTCCATGTCTCTATGTTAATTATCTCTCTGTTTCTGCTCTAGAGTCTGGAGGCCCATTTATTGATCAAGTCCTTGTGCTGCAGAACTATGCTGAAGGCTGGACAGATGGAAAGTGGGAGGAGAAAGTGGATGAGCGGCAATGCATTGATCGTTTAATGTACTCGAAAGACAAGCAGGGCTATTACAGGTACAGGTTTGTGCTGTTTAGACCTGTCAAGGCATATAGCTGCTGTGGATACACACATGTTTATAAATTATGAAGCTATCTATGGATTACTACCATTCGCATGCTTTGTTCCACTATTCAAAGAATGATCTTTAACCCAGTTCTTTCATCATATTCCTTCTCCCTTAGAGGGTGGTACTGGGGATATGAAGAAACACGAGGTCTGAATGTAACCTGTTTGTCAGCTCAGGGCCATGCATCTATTCTGGCCCCACTCCTTCATAACAACTTCACAGCAATGTGAGTGGTACTCTGTGGATGGGTCTTCAGAGGTCAACTTTACTTGCTAGACAGATATATTTTAAACCTCAAATCAATCAATGTGTTACTTTGTTTCATACTTGACTATGAACTCTGAACATCTGTATTTCTAATCAATGCAGGTCAGTTATGCTGGATAGAGCAGAGACTGTTCTGCATGACCACTATGCTGGAAAGGATTACTGGGATGCAAGTATAATTATTTATTTATCTACTATACAGTTGTGGCCAAAAGTATTGGCAGTGACAAAGTTCACGTTGTGAATCAACACCAAAACAACTGAAGCAGCAAACTTTGCAAACACAAAATGTATGTCAGTGCCAATACATCTGGCCCTTACTGTACATGATCTATGTCTCTTTCACACACAAAATATAATCCTTGAGTAACATGCCTGAAACCAAATAAATAAAAAAGGATGACGAATGAGATGGAAGATACAGACACAAATCTCAAATACATCTACAGCTTTAGACTCTTCAAAATATGATTCAGCGATTTATTTTTACAGTGGCCCATATAATTGTGGCCCATGTAGATGATGTAGGTGATAGTGATCAATTGTGAAGCAGATACATATGCAGTTTTCTAAATCCATAAAATTGTACCTGACTGGATGATCTGATATAAAATATGGGTTAATATTTTGCAATAAAGGGCCGTTCTGAGATGAAGAAGACTTGTATCAAGTCCCAGACAAGTAATGTATTGTTTTACATCTAAATGTAATTTTAGATCTGATACTTTTCATTATTTTATAGTATTTGTATTTACACAGTATGTGTTGCTCAGGCCGCATATTTCTGTCTGAGTCAGAGAGAGTTGTAACCGAGCCTGAACTGAATCCAACATGCATTGTTGTCAGTGCCCAACGTGATTAATGTAAGCTGAAAACATTTGTTGTGTTACCCTTTTATGCAATTGTTGTCATGGTTAGAGATTGCCTGGTAACAATATAGTTTAACCAAATCTGGCCTGACACGCTGCATTCCAACTGGTCTTGTCAGACTAGGGTTGGGTACATAGTCATTTAGCAGACGCTCCTATCCAGAGTGACTTATTCCCCTCGAGGCAAGTAGGGTGAAGGCCCCCAGGTCACAACTTATTTTTTGACCTCTTCTGACCCCAATGGGTAGCCACCCTTTATGAAACGGTGAAATAAAATACATAATAGTGAATTCCTGAATATTTTCCAGACCTTAGCTGTGCCATACATATGACATATTTAAATGATCCTGTACATTCCACATTGATTTGGTCAAAATACATTTTTAAAGTAAATAATTAAGAGTTAAGCAACCATTGCCGAAAAAGAGTTAATGTAATGTGTGGCTTGTCTTTGATTTTTTCAGACTCGCCGGAGCATGGTCTTTGCAAAACACCTGAGACTAATAGGGGATGAATTTAGAGCAAAGTACCTGAATTCAACTGATCAAACAGACCAAACTGTGTATAATGAGGACTGGACTCGAATGATGGTAAATGAACACATCCTGATATAATTATTGAACCTGGATGAAAGCCATTCTTGCATGCAAACATAGTTTCTAATTGTTAGCAGGTTTAACTGGTTTTGTCTGTTTTTCTATCCCAGGCTAAGATGGGTTCTGCTAGAGGTGGGCCATACCTTGGGGTGCACCTCCGCAGGAAGGACTTCATCTGGGGTCACAGAGAGGATGTGCCCAGTCTCAAAGGAGCTGTCAAGAATATTCATATCTTGATGAAGAAGCACAAACTTGACAGAGTCTTTGTTGCCACGGACGCAGATGAGGAAGGTAAATGCGTTAAACGTGATTCAAGGGACCACACATGCTTGCCCATTTGCTTTGAATCTTATAGAGGTCCATAGGCAAGCTACATTGGGGCAAATCACTCTAGTATGAACTGTTTTGACATAATTTTATTCTCAAGAAATTAGAGATAATTCAATGATTTGATGAAGATATAGTTAACCTTTAATAAACAGAACATTGAATGACAATATACTGTAGCCACAGAGAGGATCACTTAGTGTACATATTTTGACCATTTTGCATGTTGAATGGTTGTCACTTTCCCGCGTTCAATTTCTTATTGGTATCTCTGCTCCACTCATGCAGTTGCGGTTCTATGTATTTGTGTGACGTCTTGCATTTGTGCTTGTGTGTCAGAGCTGGAAGAGCTGAAGAGGATGCTGCCAGAGATGGTGCGCTTTGAGCCTACCTGGGAGGACCTGGAGCTGCTCAAGGACGGAGGAGTGGCCATCATTGACCAATGGATCTGTGCACATTCCAGGTATGGACAACACCCTGTAAAACATGTTTGATTAGTGTCACACCCATTTAAACTTAACCCATGCAATATTAACAAAAGCATTGTGTTGTAAACACAAATGCCCTGTCTCTTTACATGCATCTCGCTTGGCTGAGTACGTTTGAGTGCAATATCAACTTGGGTTGAATGCCCGAGTACCTTGGCTGAAAATGCGCATGGGGTACATTGTGAGAGATAGAGTAATTTATGGTCAATGCACGCTGTAATAGCAGCGTAGACTTATTTCAATACACCATCTATGCCCCGGACCATGAGTTTGACACATGTGGCCTAGTTGTTAACACACCTTTGTTTAAAAAAAAATAGCACAAAGGTAACTTATGACGTGTAAAAGGGATGAGCCAATCGCTGTGGTAGATTTAGGTAGAAAGAATTCAAACTGGAAAATCTAGTCATGCTAGGGATGCGATCCTTGAGGTGTTACATAAGTGCACCAGTACATTCCTACAATGTTTTAGACCCTACCCTTTGTTAGGCACACTTTCTTATTCCTTGATCTCCATAATTTCCTGTTTTTTCTCAATTTATAGGTTTTTCATCGGAACCTCTGTATCCACCTTCTCCTTCCGTATCCATGAGGAGAGAGAGATTCTGGGCTTTGACCCTAAAACTACCTACAACCGCTTTTGTGGGGACAATGAGACACACTGTGAACAGCCCACACACTGGAAGATAGTATATTGATGGAAAATGTGACTTGTGACATGTCTTTGTTTAAAAGTGCCAAAACCTGTATTCAAATTGACATTTTGATATGTTCCAGAAAGTTTTTTATATTTTGGGATAATTGTAATTGTTTTTAAATGTTTTGTGAAATCAGGCATATTGACTAGTATTAAGGCTTACCTCGAGAAGTAAAGACTGGGTATAAATCAGACTCAGATTTTAAAGTTCAAACTTGGACATCCATTTCCATATGTTATTTTGTTGCATGCGTTATCTATTTTCTCTTGATATTGAATAGTGTCACTTAAAGATTATTTAAAGTCTGTAATGAAAGGGTTGTAAACTGTCATAAAGGGAATTTTTTTTTACCTCAATGTCCTTCACACTTACACTACTCTGGTGTGCCTCTCCCTTACAAAAACAAGTATATAGTTTTACAACAATCTGCTAGATCTATACAGTATTTTGTTCTTCTTCATGTTGCTTAGATGTGATTATAATTAATTGTCTATCAAAACATTTATATTTTTGGTAAACATTTAATTTCAATGGATGTTGAAAACGTTGTATAAGTGTATTTCAATAGAGGTTATTCATTATCATTCCAACATGGATTCACAATGTTGTGGTGTCCCTGAGAGTGTGCCAACAGACTTATTTTTATATGACTAAATAACATAACTTATTTGCAATTTATAATGTTAGAAACACGTTGAAGCAGTACACTAATTAAGTGATATTTTGAAATGCATATGATGTTACAGCTTTCCCAACACAAATACTTGAATTGATGTCTATGTTGGCATTCTGAAAACATAAACACAAGTACTGTGAGAGTGCAATATAATGTGGAAACTTATATGTGGATTACTTTTTGGTGAATAAAAGGAAGCCATCGCTGGCATGGCAGCGTTATCACCTTTCAGGATGTCCAAGAGACAAAAAAGCAAATATAGTGTTTTACAGAAAATTCAGATTTATAATTCATGAAAAACACTTCTTTCAATAAATTACAAATCTGTTTGGTTTCATGTTTCAACGCTGGTATTTATTGTATTAAGGGCTAGACATCTTTCTGACTGTAAACACAGAGTGGTGTGTTTCACAGTCCTATTCCAGAAACCTAATCGTCACAGTTCTTTAAAGTAGGGGTTCCCAACATTTTTGCCAGGAGACCACTTTACAGTGTAGGCTAAAGGACAACAGTGTCCATCAGTCGTTGCCTCGTTGGCCTACACTTTATATAGGCTATTCCATCTTTTCACTTGAATGCGCCATGATCATGAGAACGTCCCTATTCTTGCGTGAGTACAGAGTCTCTAGGGTTTGTTTTGTTTTTCTCACAATGCACATGGATCATATTTCGTCTGATTCAACGTTGCTCTTATCCAAAGCTCTGTAGATCGTTTTACCTTTACCTGACTGGAAAGTTCCTATATGGCAAAACAGTAAGGCAAGACTGAAGACATTGCAAATACGTTTAAACGAACTCACTTAAAAAACGAATACAAAACAACTAGTTTCAAATTCTTATGTTCTTATCTTAGATGGGACACCGGTTCCAAGAAAGTAATTTGATCCTGTCAACTTTATTGTCATGAAAAATGTATTTTGTCTAAACTGGAAAACGGGACAACTGAAATGCTACTTTATGTAGCCTATGTGTGGTGTTGTAGTTTGTTTCTTCAAATTGTATGATTTATCTGTTTGATAATGACACGCAGTAGCCGACCTACAACTATAGGACAAATGTTGAATGATTGGTTGACTTAATCGGTGGATGTGTCAACTAAAGTATTTCAAATGTATTTTCTTCATTAGGCTACTGGAATCCAGTTACTGTTTTATCATCACTGTGCCTAAATTAAGTCCTACACCCACCTTGTGATCATGTGCACAAGACATTAGAATTTCCAGTTGCTGTACACGCCCAGTTACTTTGGAACTCTCCACGATAAAAGGATCACATTTATTCTTGGCAAGTATTAACGGAACGTGTAGGACTACAACGTATTGATTTCAATTACGCACGTTCGTCAAGTAGAGTTTTAAGTTTACTTCTCATATTTGTCCATTTATGGGTAGCACTTGCTAGAGCGATGCTTTCGGTACAAGTTGATCGAAATCCATAAGGAACTGTTTACCGTAAAGAAAAATTGAGGTAAGATTATACCGATATTAACATTTACTTGTTCTATTTAAATCATTTTTGAGGAAAAACATTTGACAAAGAATAATACAATTATGAATAGCGTATAAAAGCTTAGGTTAAGTAGTCTACAGTTGAATATGTATGACTAAAAATGAGAACTGCCTAGTTGTCCCATTTTGTTCAGGATTAAGCCAATATAATGCGTTATGGTGCACACAACAACATTTTAATCTGTTGAATAATGCAATTTGTTCACACAGTTTCCCACTGATGGCGTTTTTTCACCAACTTCGGCTATTACTTTGGAAAAATGGCCTGAGTGTCATCAGACAACCGGTGAGTGAACATAATTATATTTTGCTTGCTAAATCCTACACCTATAGCTGTCTATCAGTGATTGTAATTGTACAGAGCCCTAGCCTATAGAGCTCCGTCTTTATATTTTTAAATCTTTGCACGAGGCAGCTATCAACTGACTCCTTAAACTGTCAAGCTACAATATTAGTCTATTTCTCATTTACGAAACATGTTATCAACAAGGCATAACCTTTGTATGTTCTGTTCACCTTTGGGGTAATCAAGGAATCAACCCAAACATGGAATTACGAGACATAACCTTACTGTAAATACAATGTCAACAAAATGTGTACAGTAGCCTATTTATTGCTTGCTGTAATACCACAAACCCATTTATATTTGATCTCCGTTGCAGCGGTGGTCTGTGGCACTCCTGGTCTGGCCCCTGGTCATCTTTATCATACTTGCCATCACCCGATCTCAGTTCCCTCCTAAACTGAAAGACTCATGTAAGTTTGCAAATATTGGTTGATGTGAAGTTTATGTGATTGATTATTGTGACCCTCAAAACAGTAAAGGGCTTATGGTTGTATTGTTAACCTGACAGTGCTTGTGGTGCAGAAATGTGTTTCATGCTATGAATTTGTATACAAATGTAATGGGATCTGGCACAGTCTGTAATAGTAAATATGGGATATTTTTTTAGATTGCCACAGCTTAAAACATATGTTTTGCATAGATTTAAGTGGACAAACCTTATTGTGTAAACTTTGTTTAGACGTATTATTTGTCTGTTTACAGAACAATGTAACCATTCATAAGTTTTCTGTTCATGTAGAACAGTGGCTGATTCTTTGCAGTTTAGGGAAATAATGATTTCCTACTGAACTGTAGGTCCAGCATTGTAAGAAATATCTTTATAGGCAGCTCTGAGGATTTGCAACCATCTCTTACGTTTGATCAAACTTACAAAAATCGGACCCAATGTTACAGGGCTGAACTTTGCTCTAAATGACCTGGCCTCGCAAATGTCGATCCCATTTTGTCTGGGTGATGTACGACTGTTCTTTATAGAACCAGTGAATGGAAAATATGCTGTTCATTGTTTGTTTGCGCCTATCCTTAGAATCAGTATGGAATACTGTATAAGGCTGAAAGGTCACTCTACCCACGATTGTGGCTTAGAAAACAGACAAGACAGGACATTATTCAGTGCATCACTCCATCAAGAGCCCTGCATGTATAGGACAAGTTTCACAATGAATCAGCATTATGTCATACTCTAGTTATACCTTTACAGCTACATAAAGAGAAATGTTAACGACAACTTAACAACCGTAGTGCCAAACGTTTTTTGTCAATTGTGGAACTAGAGTATCGGGCTCCTCGTCTCCACATATACTCCCAAGTTGCATGCTTTGTGTTGGTTTGTATTTGAATCTATAGTTCTACCGTATTTGTTGGTTGTTTAGATGAAAATATTGCCGGTTAATTTATAGTAATTTTGGAATAGGCCAATAGTTCATTTGTATGTGATGTAACGTCTAAAGGTTTGATCTGATAAACATTTTAGACAAAGGCCTAAGTGCTTTGGTTCTTTTTACCTTATGGGGCCCCTAGGTTTCAATGCAGGTATCAGGTCTCAAAAACTATTAGCTAAGCTAAACAATTCACCTCTATAGAACACTTTTGACATTTTAGTTGTGAGTGACTTGCATTGACAAAGTATGCAGATAATTCATTTTCAGTTTGTGATAGTGAGAATCGGGTTGACAAACCTGTTATGTGAACACTTGTAATACCAGGAACGTCAGTCAGAAAACAGTCAGTATAAATAACAATAAAGACACACCACTATGTTTGTTGATGATTTGACTTTTCTTGACCAGGCTATGTGGCTCCGCGGAATCTTCCCAGCACTGGCTTCTTCCCTTTCCTACAGACTCTCATGTGCAACACAGATGGCAACTGCCATAACAGGTCATATCTGGTGGGCAAGAGTGCCTCTAGATCCCAACCAGCTTCCTTTGGGGCCAAAGATGCCAAGAGGTACTCTTCAAACTTCACATTTCCCTCATTCTCCTCTGGCCAATACTTCAGTCATCACAAGTAGTGTAACCTTTTATGTAAGATATATTTCTGTTGATTAAGAGTTGGGGGATGGTTTTTAGAAAGGCAACATACTCTACATATGGCACACACTTTGGGAGACTGTTCTGTTGTATTATAGAGGTCCATCTACAAAAACAGAATGAGTCACTCACTATGACGTTGTTTGTATGATCCTGGGACCCTTTATATCTCCAAGGGATACCTCTATAAACGAGTACTTTAATTTACTGGAAATCCGAGCTGCGTTTAGGCTTTGTCCGACACCATGGTGAACTTGTCCGTGCAAGGGTGTCCACAGACACACCCTAGCAGCCAGGTATCACAGGGGACATGACTGCCTATTGTATCCAGACAGTCATCATTGGAGAATGACAAGAGGGCTTATCTGATGAATGGCCTCAATTGTGCTCCATAGTCAATTGTTAATTTATTTTTTGCATTGTGTAATTTTCCATTGGTTGTGTAATCTTTAGGAATGTAGTTGGTCTTCACACCAGCTTAAGTATATGCATCCTAACCAATGAGATGTCCATTCAGATGGAAACTGAGGTCACGTTTATGTTGTGTGACCTTATATTAGCTATATTATTACACTCTTTGTTTCTTTGTCAGTAACATCTCTATTGTTATTGAGTGTGTTATTTCACGTGACATGCAATACCATGAGGGTTCTAAGCAGGGTTGGACTGGCCGTCGGGAGATTTCCCGAACGGACGGTCAAACATCCGCAGCATAATGCAAAACAAATATATATATAATAATAATACACAGTCGTGGGCCGGTCTGTGTTTCAATGTCCCGGGACGTTTTTCAGTCCCAGTTCAGAACTGGTTCTAAGATTACAACCTGTTTGTGCAACGCTTACCTTGGTGCTGACTGATTGCTGTTGCAGTATTCCAATCCTTTGTGGACACATTTAGTTTGGTTGGGTTCTCACTCTTCACCTTTGGCCAATTATTACCGTCATTCTCTGCTATGTGACTTTGTGTTCAGAGTGTCACTTATTAAATGACAAATTATGTTTTTGTTTGACACACAGTAGAATGTTTCCATACAATACAAAAGTTACACATGGAAAAGGTAGACATTAGAAAGTGCACTGCATCTCTGCTATATCTAAATGTACTGTCAATAAATCTCAAACCTAACAACCCCTCTCTGTGTCCCAGGTTGTACTTCCTTCCCTCAGGCCCACCCTTACTGAGCAGCCTCCAAACAGGTGGCATGGTCCGCTCAGTCCTGGCCAAGAGTACAGCCAGCCAACCAAGTCTCATGGGTATCTGGGACCAGATTCTGAGTAAGTCACCGCATATTCAGGAGAAAAAACAAACATTTTATAAACTTGAGTGAGTGTCAGAAATATCAATCTATCAAGCATTGCACAGTCAGTCGGTGAACAAGTTAAGAAAGCTTTGCGGCCACAAGGAGACAAAAACATCACACGCCATTGTGCTACAAGTTTGTCTGCTAGCATGTTGCGCTAGCTAGCAATTTAAGCACAGGCGCTCTTGACTGTTATTGGCTAAGACAAGCATGCAAATATTCCATGGCTCTTCTTCATTGGCTCCTCTGCATAGACCTTGCGCGCGTGCACGTGGAAACTTACAGAGTGCTCTGACCCTAGGCTTGACCATATGATTCACTCAACACAAATAAGGTTAACACATGTATTGCACCTCAAGCATACTAATGGTCAACCTAGGTCAGTTTGTTTACGTAAGCCTAGTGTTACCCAGAGATTTGGGGTTAGGCCTCTCTGTGCACACAAGGAATACTGTAACACAGAATCATTCTTATACAGGATAAATATGTTATATCTTCAATGTTTCCAACAGTGAGTATTCTGAAATCATTACTGTCATGTTTCAATACACTGTCAAAGGAAGAATCTGGCAGAATCTGTTTCAGTTTTGCCCTAATGTTAATGTCATTTAAATATGTAATATAACAAACTGAGCTAAAAGTGCATTGCATAATAACTACACTTGCAATGGCTTCTAAACTACAGTTTCCTTTTTCAATTTTCTTCAGATTCCACCCAAAAAGGCATACAAAACAACATACCACTTATGAATGGCTTCAATAACACAGTGCTGGGAAACCAGGTGATGTACTCAGATACATTTATATTTAGATTAAACTTTATTATCATTGTGCACTGTACAAGAACATATGAAATGTAGCAGCAGAAATGATCAGAGCCAGAATAGAATCCAAGCCCCTGCGTTTGGGCCTCAGCTCAAATCGTACACACTCTACCCAGCGAGCCATGCTTGGGTATAGCACTATTATAACCATGAGGCTACATGAGGCTATAATGGCAGTGTTTCGCCTAGGTTTTACAGAAATGACATGCCGTTGTGTAAATAAGATAACATTTAGTTGTGTTAGTGTTTAATAAAATAGCAAGCTTTAGACCTGTTTTCTCCTTATTTTGTGATCTGGCGCTATATATTTATATAAAAAAAAATATATATAATTCATAAAGAGTTGTTCAGAGTAGGGTTTGCCTCTCTCCCGTAAAGGCCTCAGAGATCATATACGGTTTCACAAGGAGACTTTTGTTTTCATGTCACATGGGGATGGGTGTAGCTCAGTGTTAGATCATTTGACAGCAAATCAAGAGGTTGCAGGGTTTCAATCCTCTCTGTAAATTGCTTTTGATAAATGCATTTGCTAAATGAACACATTAGCTTATGCTACCTTTAACACATATGTAGAAATCATGCTGAACAAATCTCTATTGCAGAGTTACTGTAATGATTTTGTCCAAATATATAGTAAATCATTATTTGTAATTTGCAGATATTTTGTTTCCAAATATACACCTATTGAGTCACTGAAAATATATATATATTTTTTTAAAGAATTACATGACATGGTCCTTGTCTTAACATGTATACTATATATTTGCTACCATTCAGGAAGCACTCAATGCCATGCTGGAGTCTGTGAGTATGTTGAAGAAGTCCCTGTGCAGCTTTTCTCTGAGTGTCCTCAACATGTCCACCCTCTCCTCCATCGACCCTCTCAACTTCGGCATCATCACCTTTTGCAAGTCAAATGACACACTGCTGGAGGTCTCCCTGCTCACCATCAACCAGGTGTGTGTGTGTGAATCTCTATTCAGCTCTATTATGAGCACGTTTGAAATAGTGTGTTTGATATTCACTCTGGGACATGCCCCTGTTGCCCTCCACAGATTCTGATGGAGGTGATGCTGACCAACCCTGCGGAGGCCATGACAGTGGCGGGGCAGGCAGTGGCGGTGTTCGACACAATCCAGAAAGACAGCTCCCTGTGGGAGGGGCTCCTGGGCCTGCCCAGCCTCCTGGTACCTAGCAGTGTTGACCAGGCCCTGGACGAGGCCCAGGCTCTTCTCACCAACATACAGAGGTACTGTACTGAGACAGGAGGGGGCGGGTTTTAGAGACAAGATGTGAAAGTTCTCAGTGATGACACAATAGTTCATCAAGTTCAACAATTGAATGACTGGTTCATGTTAAGAATGTATTCATGTGATCCAAATCTAACCTGTGAGTAAACTGGTTTCTTCAAGGTGTTTCATAATGCCCTGGGGACATTTTATGTTCTCAGGCACATGACACCTGATTCATGGCTTTATGGTATGTTCTTCTTCCCCTCGTTTCAGAACTATGGCAGCTCTTCAGAGTAATATTCCTGAAGCTGATCTATCCATCTCTATGGTGAACCCTGCCATCATGGGGGGAATCAACCTAGTTCAGTACCTTCGCAACTGGCCAGGCCGAGGTAATAAATCATAATCACTGGAGCTGGGCTGGGCTGCGTTTCCCGATAACGATGGATAGTAGCAACGATCGGGCAAAAAACGAAACCATCAATATTTCTTACGTGCGTTTCCCAAACATGCTCATAAGGAGTAGGCTAATCTGGTATGCGCTTTCTACAGAGAGCTACACATTTTCAAGAGGCAGTTTAGCTACAATGTCTTTGGAAACGTCCCGTAAAACTAAGATTTGTTGTACGATGGATTCTACGATCAATTTAGGCTTATAACGTTTTCGGGAAACGCAGCCCTGGTCGGTTAAGATGCACCAAAACAGAATTCAAAAGGCTGCTGGGAAACCCTGAGTCGCCAGTGAGATGAGAATGAGAAATATCCATGTCTATATTTAAAAGATTGTATTTATTTTATGATAAAGGTAAAGATGATGGCAACCTGTTAAAAGGGAATAACACTATTGTGTGGGTGGTTGTATGGTGGGTGGGAGGAGGGGGGCATACGAAACTTGCACTTCATACATACTGTACATTTCAATCTACCAACCCAACTTGAAACACCACAATACATTCAACGTGAATGTCCCTGTACTTACCGCAAGTCGCTCTGGATAAGAGTGTCTGGTAAATGATGTAATGTTCCCAACCCTTGTCCTCAGGGCACCCTGTCCTACCTGCTTTAGATGTTTCCATGCTCCAACACACCTGATTCAAATGAATGGTCGTTAACAGGCTTCTGCATAACTAGATAGATAGATACTTTATTATTCCCGTGGGGAAATTCAGGTATCTCTTACAGCTCTCATACCAACAACAACCACAGACAATATGTACAGACAACACGATACAATACAAACAGATAACACAAGACAACAAGGCCATGTACAATGCAGATAAGATGCAGTGCAATCGGATAATGACCCATTCATTTGAATCAGGTGTGTTGGAGCAGGGAAACATCTAAAACATGCAGGACAGGGTGCCCTGAGGACAGGGTGTCCTGATGACCAGGGTTGGTAACCACTATCTAATGCCTTAACCCCACCCACCATACCCGAAGAAAAACACTGAGCAAACACAGACAATCAAAAAGACAAAAATAAAGAAACAGTTATCACAGCTCATCAGCAACATTGCAGTCATCTTTCTAAAACGCACGTGTCACTATAATGATCTGCTTGTATCTAGTATTTGATTGTGGCTGTTTGGTCTTTCTAGATGTGTATATCTCTCTTGGTGATGTTGTCACTGCACAGAATGACTCATCCTTAATGAGTGAAGTTGTCCAACAAGTTCTACAGAAGGTTCAGATTCCTTTAGACAAGGTAGGGTTCACCTTTACTCCATCCACCTGTCACCATTAATGGTCATGCTATTCTTCTGAATCTTGGGCATGTGGATACATTCTTCAGAATCTGAATAAAGTTTAATCGCCAAGTGGTTTACACAACAAGGAATTTACTTTGGTGGGCAGGTGCATACAGTTAACATATAAGAAAAAAATCTAAATAAATGGTCCTTAAGTATATATATAAAAGACACATGTACAACAAAATACTAACAATACTGGGCATATATATATAACAAAATACAATATGAAGTATTGACACCTGACCTACTAATTGACCACCTTTTTGTCCCCATAAGGCCATAGGGCTGACCATGAACAGATCTCTGGTTCTCTCTTATGTATGTGACAAGAGCAGCAATGCCTACTGGCTGCAGGCCGCCTGCAGCACAGGCACAGTGGATACACTTCTTCGCTGGATCAGTCCAGAAAAAGTGGCTGAACAGGTAAGTTTGGAGTCCCAAACGTTTTGGCATCAATGAATGAAGTGCTTGGGTCAGTGGGGAGGATTATTTTACTCTCCCCACTTACTTTACTGTCTTGTTTAATTTGGTTCATATTGTCATGTTGACCTCTTGTTTTCATGTATAAAATATGTGAACATGAACACTTTAAAATAACTACACACTATGAAGTATTTGTTCAAACAATATTACAAAATTGATAGTATATAAACCATAATTAACACATTATAAGGAAACACTAGGTTACTTTAACTACCACATAACTACATAGCAACAATACCTATAGTAACACCATGGTAGTTACATTAACTCCTACTATGTAGTTACACTATAAGATGGTATAGCAGTCTCTCTCGCATGGATAAACATATGTTTACTATTCTAGTCAAAATTGGTATGATTGGAATTGTGGGTGGGGAGGGAATACCACACCCTAACAAACTATGAGCTACTTCACAACTAGCTTTAATTACGAACTTGCTTCATCAATGCATATTCATCAATGCATATAGCTTAGTATGTTTTAAGAATGTATTAGCCTAATGATGTTTTATAATGAATAACTATTATAAACACTGTTTACGAATGCTTGCATAGTTATAAGTATTACTAACATGAAATAGGTAGCCTCCTCCTCTCCGCTTCTCTGCTGGTTTTGCTTTCTCTCTCTTGCTCTATCTCACCTTGACTCATGCATCCCTATCTCCATCTTCAGGGAGATCCAACTGTGGTCCATCAAAACATGCGAGTAGTTACCTGGGCAGCCAGATCCCCCCCCCCACCCCAGAGAGCTCCAATTACTTCCATCAAAATACTTAGAAGGGGAAACTTGGAGAAATTGCTAGTATAGAAAAAAATATATAATTCAGTGGGATAAAATATTGTAAGCTTGTAGTAGGTGTATAGTAACAATCAGGTAAAAACAATGTAGAGCGCTAATGGATGGTTGTTTTCCCCCTCAGGTCTTCTTGGCCTGGAGTCAGGATGCAGCCCCCAAGGACGTGGTCTTCTTTCAAAGGACTACTGTATAGCCTTTTGGGAGCGTATACCCCAGGAAATCAGGGATCCGCTAACAACACCAGGTCCCAGAGGAGTAGTGACACACAGCCACAGAACGTTGGGGAACAACTGTAATTATTTCACTCTCTCTCTCTCTCTCTCTCTCTCTCTCTCTCTGTCTCTCTCTCTTTCTCTCTCTCTCTCTCTCTCTCTCTCTCTCTCTCTCTCTCTCTCTCTCTCTCTCTCTCTCTCTCTCTCTATCTTTTCCTATGTTGCTCAAAGTTCTTTATCTGAATATACAACTGTCTGACAAGAGAGATGACCCGCACTAAATGTATCTTATTTCTCAGACATGTCTTGTTGATACTTAAAAAGCGATATACAGTATATAGTAGTTGTACAATCCCAGATGATTTACATCCTAGGGTGGGTCATGATTCTATAGAAATGATAGAATACAAAACCGTAAATCTAATTAGTTTTTTTTATAATACAAAGTGTGTAAAAGATGATCTTCCATATCCATTCTTCTCACTGGCTAAACTCTCTTGTGTTCTAGGTTCATGGGTGTAGGCTCAACTCTGCTTGAGCTTCTGAAAGACCTTCCGGGCTCGCAGTATATCCACAGCTTCCTTATGGGCGGACACACCTCCATGCAGCTGGCCAGTCAGGCAATGGACACCACAGAGGGTATGTAGGCTTTACGGCTGAAGAACAACATCTACACCATGACAAATTGCACAAATTGTACTCTGTATTGATCAATGACATGATGTGTGAGGATATTAAGATAACTTTCGCCGCTGCCCCCAACTCTGGTAGAAATGATGGATAAGTTGTCGGCCGAAGCCCATAACTTCCAAAAGATCTTCTTTTTTCTGATGGCCAACCAGTCTATGGCAGACCTCTATGCTGAGAAGCTCATAAACTCCAGCACAGAGATATTGATAAGGGTAGGTGAACTCTGTTGAGTCACAGGTACACATATACATTAAATGTCAATAAAAGTGTGTCTTTGTATGAAAACTGTTCAAGTATATTGAAACCTCACAACCATCTGTTTACATTCTGATGTAATGGTTTATCTTCATTGTCATACCCAAAGGTTCTGGTGAAACAGGAGACGGTCAAGTGTGCGGAGCTTCTCAAACCACTGACTTCCATAAGCACCATGGACCCAAGGCTTTGGGTGACCATGATTTGCCCAGGCAATGACTCCAACCTACAACAGTACCTGCTGGCTGAGTGGATGCCTGTTATTTTGAAGGTCAGATTAGAGTTCTGCAGTAGACTTGAGTTATAGATTCTCAAACAACTTTGCACATTATAGAGATTTGACTCTAGTTCTAAGCATAGAACTTTTCATTTGTATCATTATGTTCCTTAGGCGACACTCTTCATGGATGTGGTCCAAGGCAAAGAATCATTCAACGTCACTTTACCCATGATTCTCTCTGAGTGGCACAGGCTATCAGCCACCTCGCTACGCTTCGGTGCGTTCCTGGAGAGATTCTTCACAGGGTTCTATAAGGACTATTTTGAGGCCTTGGTTCCAGAGAACGTAACTGTCGACTGGCAAGAAATTATCATGACAAGGTCAGTTTACCTTGTAACAGGGTACACAGCAACTTGATATGCATATATATTTACATATATTTGTAATGAAATAATGTATTGCCCAATAAAATTTCATCAACTGTGTGATGTGTTGACGGGTGGAAAGTGGGCTGGTTTACTGTTAATAAGACACCATGGTACTTCAGTTAGAGGGTATATGTTCACAGAATTATTAGAATTCTGGCCGCACAGGCTACAGTAAGTGTTCCAGATTGACAATAATAACTAGGAAATATCTATGAACCTTGGATAAATTGTGGAAATTGCTGTATGAGGATATGTCTGGTGGCTGAGTGGTTAGGGAATCGGGCTAGTAATCTGAAGGTTGCCAGTTCAATTCCCGGAAGTGCTAAATGACGATGTGTCCTTGGGCAAGGCACTTCTACCTCCTTGCTCAGGGGGATAGTCTCTGTACTTACTGTAAGTCGCTCTGGATAAGAGTGTCTGCTAAATGTAAATGTAATGTGTGGAAAGCTGTGTCGGAAAGATGTATAGGGAAGCCATGTGTCTCACTCTAGAGAAAACAAATGAAAAAGAAAAAAAAGTCTTCAGAACAGTGTGGGTGTCGTAAAAGTGTGTGATGCAAATGTCTATTGTGGTGTAAGGTTACCGTATTTGTTCATACAATATGTTATTAAAATAGGCATATTTTACTCAACCATGTATTTGTTTTACCCCCAGGGGTCCAGGGGCATTGGGGACAATGGGGTCTGAACTCCAAATGACCACGATGTGGCCCGCCATGGAGACATACTTTCACATTGCGTACTGGATAATGACATACCAACCCAATATAACTGGACCTCCAACCTGTGAGTGTAACAAACAGAGATACTTGTTGATCAATGTATCTTCACATTACAGCAAGAAAGTGTTTATGGAAATTGTAATGTGTCTAAATCTAAGTTCCTATGCTATGTTTTTGATCATTTTTATAATAGGAAATCTGACTTACAGAACAGAACTGAACAGTACAAATACAATTATTAACTTGAACTTAGTATTTAGCCCTGTTATAAGCCCCCATTCTAATTCTTATCAGGTACTCTTGATCTTGAGACATTCGTGCCCGCATGTCAGACTGGTTTCACCTGGGAGAGGTTCATTCCTACCACGGTACTTCTGCTTCAGGAGATTCCAGGCAATCCTGCAGCCTTACTTAGGTAACATCACATACCTATGGCAAGCCGTTTTATCATTTAATCAATGAATTCTTGATATCAATAATTCGAATTGTTGATATCCAGAATTCAATTGTTGATATCCAAAATGCGAATTCTTGATATCCAAAATGCAATTGTTGATATCCAAAATGCGAATTCTTGATATCCAAAATGCAATTGTTGATATCAAAAATTCTAATTTTGGATATCAACAATTCATTGATTAAATTATAAAACGGCTTGCCATACATACCAGACTATTGGAGTGTAATTTGTATGTGAATGTGACCGAATATTGATTATGTCCAAAAACAGCTTGAGGAAATCGGCTAAAGCTTTAACGAGTCCTAAATAGGGTTACTCATCTTGAAATGTGTTAAAAGCAGGATAACTGTGTTTCTCTTTCTCCCTCAGATATGTGCAAGGGTCATTGGCTTTCCTTCAAGGAATCTACAGAGACTTCTATACAGCCACCCTCATGAAGTATCTCAGCTCCCCAGCTGTGATACCAGGAGACGGCTCCATCTCCAGCTTCCTGGTCAACGTGACACATGCTCTGGACAAGAACATCCATCTTATTTCCAACTTGATGAGCATAGAGCAGTTCAATCCCAAGCTCTCCCTCCTTCTCCTCAACAACATGCTTGATACCCTGGGCTTGAAGCCTTTGGAGGCTTTGTGGACGCAGGGTCCCCCTAACGCCTCCTCTGTCCTATCCATAGCCCTGGAAGTGGGCAGGAACACCCAAAAACTCTTCACCGGCCTGCCAGTCTATAACTCACAAGCTGAGTTGGAGAACTTGCTCATGCAGTTCTTGTCCATGAACATGAACCTCACATTGCCTCTGTCCCTTAGCCTTGGAGACGGCCTGCTCACCTACACAAGCTCTCTAAACTCTACAGACCTGGCCTATCTTAGGGAGATCCTGAAATCTCTCACCAATCACACATCAGCAGGCATTACCGACACAGTCCTACAGGCTGTGGAACTCTTGAAACAGGTGCTCGAAGCCCCCAACAATGACCCGACAACGCTTATCCTGGGCTACCTTCATCAGCTACAGGGGTTCCTGGCTTCTGCCATCGAGTTACAAAGGTACGATCAGCTACTGCTGCCAGGAGGGAACCTGACTATGGCCCAGGTCACTGATCTCCATCTGGCTGTAGTGGACCTTCTCCAGACCCTCTCTCCCGCCTCCCTCCAGGCCCTCAGCCAGGCAGGAGAGCAGGCAGCCCTGGGCTGCAGTTATGCAACAGTTTGCAGCCCTCCTACCTCCTGAGCTCCAGCAGCGCTTCATGGGCCTGATCAGACACACTCAGGCCCTGGTGGAGAGCTTATCAGCCTGTTCAGTGACAGGGCAAGACTGCACATCTGCAGTTCCCCAGGTCTTCCAGATCCTCTCTCAGGCTGCTGAAGCACTGTTAGCGACTAGTGGAAACATCACTATCCAGCTGGGGCCAGTTAATCCCAACCTGGTCACCCCAGAGTCCTTCTCTGTGACAGGCAACCTTCTGTCTCTGCTCCTGTCCTGGACAGATGAGACCAACATGTCCTCCTCTCCAGAGGCCCTTATGAAGACTGTGAATCAGATTCTTAATTTCCTCCAGCAGGTCACCAGTCAGCCCAACATCAGCATATCTTCTCTCCAGGAGGCTCTCAGACAATCGAACCTCACCCTATGGCAACTGGATAGAATTGCCACTTTGGCTGGAGCAGCAAACTTTCCTGACCTCTTGGCTAACATCTTGGGCATTGCCAGTGTTCCTCAGTGCCTGGAGCTCCAACCTATGAACATAACAGCCAACATGGGTGTGGCTGACCCCAGTCCAGCTAAGTGTGCAGTGGAGCTGATAGACGGAGTCAGTGGCTTCATCCAGCACCTGCCCATGCCTCCAGGCAGCCAGTCAAATTACACCGCACTCGTCGCTGTTATCCCAATACTGGTCAACCAGTCTGTCAGTATCGGCCTAGCATCTGCTTCTAGTTTAGGCTCGCCTACATCCATCATGCAGGCCCTAACCAGCACCCTGGCAGGCATTAGAGAGAACATCAAACCCCTCTCCCTCGAGTCCATCCAGCAAGTGAGTAATGAGCTTAGTGTAGTGGAGGGTCTACTCTACTTGGCCTCTTCAGGACAATATCCCCTCCATACACTGAACTCCACTCTGCTGGAGGACTCGTTATATGCCCAGAAGGTGTATTTGGAGATCGCCCAGTGGTACTTGAGGAAGTTGGAGAATGTGACAAGCACCAGCACTTTTTCCGAGCTCCTTCTCCCTTTCTACTACATTACCGAGATGCAGCTGGCCCTGCAGATCTCTCAAACGGAGGTTTCCCTTTTTGTCAGCAATCAGGTTGAAGACCTAATCAAAAACATCCACAATCCCATAGATGGCACAAAGGTTAGCAATATAGGGCAGGCGGTTGCTAAGATACTCCAAGTTAGCATGGGACAGGTGAGGAAAAACCTACAGCTCCAGAATGACTATTACCAGGCCATGGGGTACCCACTAGAGTTCAACTCATCCATGCTGAACATGGTTGACACCTTGGTCCAGAAGTACCTTAACATAACACTGCATTGGCTGAGAGACCCCCACGTGACCTCTGTCATCACCAGCATGCTCCAATGGACCAACAGTTCCATGAACATCACTGTCCCAGGCCAAGACCTCTTCATACTGCTTCAGACAATAGCGCCTCTTCTAACACCTGATGAACAGGCCTACCTTGTCCTCATCGACCAGATCACCCAGTCCCTGAACCAGGTGCTGTTGGTGGCCAGCCAACCAGGCGGCTTGGAGAGTGATCTCTTCATTGGATCCATATTGGATGCAGCCAGGACTGTGCTGAGTAACTTGACTGCCATTACTGGTCCCCTGCCTCCCTCAGTCAGTGAGAACATCATGGGAGTACTTCACAGTTCACTTCTCCTGGCCCTAAGACCTGAGATGGCCTATGCCCAGGCCCTTAACCTCACCCTGGACATCTTGTGGAGAGGAGAAGGACTCATCCAGGACCTGATCCCAATGGCTGCTGAATACCTTCTGCCTGGAATCAAACTCATGCGCACCTACTTTCAG
The DNA here is from genome assembly GCA_903064625.1 of Mallotus villosus. Classification (NCBI taxonomy): domain Eukaryota; kingdom Metazoa; phylum Chordata; class Actinopteri; order Osmeriformes; family Salangidae; genus Mallotus; species Mallotus villosus. The sequence goes on from CAEFZP010000296.1 coordinate 91,838, forward strand.
ATCATCTCCACACCTGGAGGCCCAGACAAATTCAATGAAATGTGAGTGATGGGTCTTCTTGTATGTTTTTGTATGTTCCCATTGACTTCAGAGGAGTAAATGGATAAAGATGTTTCATACCGTTTAAATACAAAGAATGACAAATCTCAAATGTGGGTGAAAGACCATTGCACACATGCATATGTTACCTTTAGGAGCAGAAATATGACAAAACTGTTGGTAATATTGCGGGTGATGATGGTGAATTCTACTTTTGATTTCAGCATTCTGGGTGAGCTGAGCACAATTCAGAGTCTCTTGCCCCCTGGCAACAGTACACAAGCCTATGTGTCTGTGATCATGAGCATCAGTCACTTCATCTTGGACCCCAGCCAAGGTCAGTAAGATTTTCACCACAGGTGTGTCGGATGTACCGTTCTAATGGACGGATTTAGTCAAGCTGGCAGTATGCACTGCATCATTGAAAACCTTTCATGACTATCTACCAGACAGGTCTCACTGTCTGACTTTTAATCCAATGACTACTGTTTTCAGCCAACCGTTAAGAGAAACATTTGTTTGCTCATGTTATCAATGTTATTTTACACAGGCAGCACAATCCTGTGGCCAAGCTTTGAAAACATCACTGTTGAAAACGTTGCTCAAATTACTAATCAGGTAAGACTAGTTTTCTGTAGTCTTCCTTCTTGCAAAATGCATAGTATGTAATTATATTTCCCAACCTATTTGGGAAACATTGGGAACATTTGGGAAACATTGACTGTCTCCAGAGATCGATGTTTGCGTCATGTTTGGAATGATATTAGCATTTATTACACGGCGTCAACCAAAATACCAGACATATTTGATCATATACTTTATATATCAGTTGATATACAGTAGTTGTGGTTTTTCCATCATGATAGTAAATATCAGTTCCAGGAAAATATTAAGGCAATGGTAAAATATATATGGTAAATATTGACAAATGAGGAGAAATTAACTGTGTCCTAAAGCCAGCCAGTCAGTAGCCCTAGTGTGGGTTTTCAGTGTCACAATTGAATGAACAATTTCTGTTTTTTATGTTCCACCCTTTCCTCTCCCTACCTTGTTACTTGTAAAATATAACAGTCGGTTTTAGATAAGTTGATCGTTTTCAAGAATGAGAAAAGTTACACTTTTTTTTCTCTGTCAGATGGGAAGCCTTCTGAACTCTCTGCTGCCACTCATCATCGGGGAACAAGGCATGCTTTTAACCCTTCTCACACCCAGTGAGAAGGTCTACTTTGTCCTCATAGACCAGATCACCCAGTCCCTGAACCAGGTTCTGTTGGTAGCCAGCCAACCAGGCGGCTTGGAGAGTGATCTCTTCATTGGAGCCATATTGGATGCAGCCAGGACTGTGCTGAGTAACTTGACTGCCATTACTGGTCCCCTGCCTCCCTCAGCAAGTGAGAACATCATGGGAGTACTTCACAGTTCACTTCTCCTGGCGCTAAGACCTGAGATGGCCTATGCCCAGGCCCTTAACCTCACCCTGGACATCTTGTGGAGAGGAGAAGGACTCATCCAGAACCTCATCCCAATGGCAGCTGAATACCTTCTGCCTGGAATCAAACTCATGCGCACCTACTTTCAGATCATCTCCACACCTGGTGGCCCAGACAAATTTAATGAAATGTGAGTCATGTTATCATAGGTCTTCTTGTATGTTCCCATTGACTTCAGAGGAGTAAATGGATAAAGATGTTTCATACCGTTTAAATACAAAGAATTACAAATCTGAAATGTGGGTGAAAGACCATTGCACACATGCATATGTTACCTTTAGGAGCAGAAATATGACAAAACTGTTGCTGGTATTGAGGAAGATAATGGCTCATTTTCCTTTTATTTCAGCATTCTGGGTGAGCTGAGCACAGTTCAGAGTCTCTTGCCCCCTGGCAACAGTACTCAAGCCTTTCTGTCTGTGATCATGAGCATCAGTCACTTCATCTTGGACCCCAGCCAAGGTCAGTCAGATATTTACCACAGGTGTGTCGGGTGTACCGTCCTAATGGACTGATTTAGTCAAGCTGACAATATACACTTCATTTCTGAAACCTTTCATGACTATCTGCCAGACAGGCCTCACTGTCTGAAATGTTATCCTATGAATACTGTTTTCAGCCAACTGTTGGGAGAAACATTCATGTGTTTATGTTATTAATGTTATTTTACACAGGCAACACAATCCTGTGGCCAAGCTTTGAAAACATCACTGTTGAAAACATCACTGTTGAAGATATTTCTCAAATTACTAATCAGGTAAGACTAGTATACTGTGGTCTTGCTTTTTCCTAAATGAAAAGTACATATTTATATTTCCTAACCCTATTGTTGATAAACATTGACTGTCTCCAGAGATCCATGTTCACATCATGTTTAGAATGGTTTTACCTTTTAGTACACAATGCCATCCAAAATACCAAACATGTTAGATCATATACTGTATATTTCAGTGTATATAGTTGTGGTTTTATCAGATTAATAGTAAAGATCAGTTCCAGGAAAATAATATGGCAATGGTGAAATATGAATGGTAAATATTGAGAAATTAGATATTTTACACTTTTTTTTCTCTTTGTCAGATGGGAAGTCTTCTAAACTCTCTGCTACCACTCATCATCGGGGAACAAGGCATGAATTTAACCCTTCTCACATCCAGTGAACAGGCCTACCTTGTCCTCATAGACCAGATCACCCAGTCCCTGAACCAGGTTCTGTTGGTGGCCAGCCAACCAGGCAGCTTGGAGAGTGATCTCTTCATTGGATCCATATTGGATGCAGCCAGGACTGTGCTGAGTAACTTGACTGCCATGACTGGTCCCCTGCCTCCCTCAGTCAGTGAGAACATCATGGGAGTACTTCACAGTTCACTCCTCCTGGCCCTAAGACCTGAGATGGCCTATGCCCAGGCCCTTAACCTCACCCTGGACATCTTGTGGAAAGGAGAAGGACTCATCCAGAACCTGGTTCCAATGGCTGCTGAATACCTCCTGCCTGGAATCAAACTCATGCGCACCTACTTTCAGATCATCTCCACACCTGGTGGCCCAGACAAATTTAATGAGATGTGAGTCATGTTATCATAGGTCTTCTCCTATGTTCCCATTGACTTCAGAGGAGTAGATGGATGAAAATGGCTCGTGTAGTTTAAATACAAATAATTACAAATCTGAAATGATGGTGAAAGACCACAGCACACATACATATTTTACCTTTAGGAGCAGCGAAAATGACAATAATGTTGCTGGTAATTAGGACGATAATGGTTAGTTTTCCTTTTATTTCAGCATTCTGGGTGAGCTGAGCACAGTTCAGAGTCTCTTGCCCCCTGGCAACAGTACTCAAGCCTTTCTGTCTGTGATCATGAGCATCAGTCACTTCATCTTGGACCCCAGCCAAGGTCAGTCAGATTTTCACCACAGGTGTGTCAGGTGTACTGTCCTAATCGACTGATTTAGTCAAGCTGACAATATACACTTCATTTCTGAAACCTTTCATGATTATCTGCCAGACAGGCCTCACTGTCTGAAATGTTATCCTATGAATACTGTTTTTAGCCAACTGTTATGAGAAACGTTCATGTGTTTATGTTATCAATGTTATTTTACACAGGCAACACAATCCTATGGCCAAGCTTTGAAAACATCACTGTTGAAAACATTCCTCAAATTACTAATCAGGTAAAGTTAGCATTGTCTTGCTTCTTTGAAAATACATAAAATCTATTTATATTTACTAACCCTGCTATAGAAACATCTTGACTGTCTTCAGAGATCTATGTTCACAAGTCATGTTTGGAATGATTTCAGCATTTATGACACTACGCCAACCAAATTACCAGACATATTTGATAATGTTCTGTATATCCAAGTATGGTATTCATTTGTTTTCTAGGCATGTATGCAAAAGTTTATTTCTATTACAAGAAAATAAGAATAATTGTATTTTTTTATAACAAAATATTGTGTTCATTGAACAGAAACCTTTATCCATAGTGACATACAGTCTAGGGGTAAATCTGAAACTATAACCCCTTGATATACAGTCAGATGCTGTTGCACTGAAATTATACTCAACAAAGGTCAAGGAATTTTCTTTGTCCTACATACATCCAATCAGTCAGTAGCCCTACTGTGTGTTTTCAGTGTCACAACTAAAGAAAAAACATGTATTTTATGCCCCACCCTTTCCTCTCCTTGCCTAGTTGCTTGTATGGAATAACAATAGGTGTTATATGTTGATAGTTTTCAATAATGAGAAAGGTTACAATTGTGGTTTTCTCTCTATCAGATGGGAAGCCTTCTAAACTCTCTGCTGCCCCTCATCATCGGGGAACAAGGCATGAATTTAACCCTTCTCACATCCAGTGAACAGGCCTACCTTGTCCTCAACGACCAGATCACCCAGTCCCTGAACCAGGTTCTGTTGGTAGCCAGCCAACCAGGCGGCTTGGAGAGTGATCGCTTCATTGGAGCCATATTGGATGCAGCCAGGACTGTGCTGAGTAACTTGACTGCCATTACTGGTCCCCTGCCTCCCTCAGCAAGTGAGAACATTATGGGAGTACTTCACAGTTCACTCCTCCTGGCCCTAAGACCTGAGATGGCCTATGCCCAGGCCCTTAACCTCACCCTGGACATCTTGTGGAGAGGAGAAGGACTCATCCAGAACCTCATCCCAATGGCTGCTGAATACCTCCTGCCTGGAATCAAACTCATGCGTACCTACTTTCAGATCATCTCCACACCTGGTGGCCCAGACAAATTTAATGAAATGTGAGTCATGTTATCATAGGTCTTCTCCTATGTTCCCAATGGCTTCAGAGGAGTAAATGGATAAGGATGGCTCATACAGTTTACATAAAAATCATGACAAATCGGAAATGATGGTGATAGACCACAGCACACATGAATATTTTACCTTTAGGAGCAGACATATGACATAACTGTTGTTGGTATTGAGGATGTTGTTGGTGAATTCTACTTTTGATTTCAGCATTCTGGGTGAGCTGAGCACAATACAGAGTCTCTTGCCCCCTGACAACAGTACTCAAGCCTTTCTGTCTGTGATCATGAGCATCAGTCACTTCATCTTGGACCCCAGCCAAGGTCAGTCAGATTTTTACCACAGGTGTGTCGGGTGTACCGTCCTAATGGACTGATTTAGTCAAGCTGACAATATACACTTCATTTCTGAAACCTTTCATGACTATCTGCCAGACAGGCCTCACTGTCTGAAATGTTATCCTATGAATACTGTTTTCAGCCAACTGTTGGGAGTTTCATGTGTTTATGTTATCAATGTTATTTTACACAGGCAACACAATCCTGTGGCCAAGCTTTGAAAACATCACTGTTGAAAACATTCCTCAAATTACTAATCAGGTAAGACTAGTATACTGTAGTCTTGCTTCTTCCTAAATGAAAAGTGCATATTCATATTTCCTAACCCTGTTACTGATAAACATTGACTGTCTCCAGAGATCCATGTTCACATCATGTTTAGAATAATTTGACCTTTTAGTACACAATGCCATCCAAAATACCAAACATGTTAGATCATATCATGTAAATCTCAGTGTATATAGTTGTGGTTTTACCAGATTATTAGTAAAGATCAATTCCAGGAACATAATAATGCAATGGTGAAATATGAATAGTAAATATTGACAAATTAAATAAGTCACACTATTTTTTCTCTTTGTCAGATTGGAAGTCTTCTAAACTCTCTGCTGCCACTCATCATCGGGGAACAAGGCATGAATTTAACCCTTCTCACATCCAGTGAACAGGCCTACCTTGTCCTCACCGACCAGATCACCCAGTCCCTGAACCAGGTTCTGTTGGTAGCCAGCCAACCAGGCGGCTTGGAGAGTGATCTCTTCATTGGAGCTACATTGGATGCAGCCAGGACTGTGCTGAGTAACTTGACTGCCATGACTGGTCCCCTGCCTCCCTCAGTCAGTGAGAACATCATGGGAGTACTTCACAGTTCACTCCTCCTGGCCCTAAGACCTGAGATGGCCTATGCCCAGGCCCTTAACCTCACCCTGGACATCTTGTGGAGAGGAGAAGGACTCATCCAGGACCTGATCCCAAGGGCTGCTGAATACCTCCTGCCTGGAATCAAACTCATGCGCACCTACTTTCAGATCATCTCCACACCTGGTGGCCCAGACAAATTTAATGAGATGTGAGTCATGTTATCATAGGTCTTCTCCTATGTTCCCATTGACTTCAGAGGAGTAGATGGATGAAAATGGCTCATGTAGTTTAAATACAAAGAATGACAAATCTGAAATGATGGTGAAAGACCACAGCACACATGAATATTTTACCTTTAGGAGCAGAAATATGACAATAGTGTTGCTGGTATTGAGAATGATAATGGTTAATTTTCCTTTTGATTTCAGCATTCTGGGTGAGCTGAGCACAATACAGAGTCTCTTGCCCCCTGACAACAGTACTCAAGCCTTTCTGTCTGTGATCATGAGCATCAGTCACTTCATCTTGGACCCCAGCCAAGGTCAGTCAGATATTTACCACAGGTGTGTCGGATGTACCGTCCTAATGGACTCTGACGTTGTCAGCCTGGCAGCATACATTTTATTAACGACACCCTTTAGCTGCCAGACATGTTAAACACCATGTACTAACATGGCTATAGAAGGTATCACTGTTTGAATTTGTTGTCAGATGAATACTATTTCACACAGCTATTAAGAAAAGCATTCAGTTGTTCATGTTATCCATGTTATTTTCCACAGGCACTGCAATCCTTTGGCCGAGCTTTGAAAACATGACTGTTGAAACCATTTCTCAAATTACTAACCAGGTAAGGCTAGGATAGTCAGATTTCTTGAAAAAAGTAAGAATGTATATTACCCAACCCTACTTTAGAAAAACCTTGGCTGTCTCCAGTGATCTATTTATATGTTATGTTTGGCATAAGTTAATCATTTCTTAATTGATGCCAACCACAATACCTGACAGATTTGATTAAGTAGATATCAGTGAATCGTACAGTATCTGCGTTTTTTTCAACATACCTAAAAGTTCATATTAATGCGCTTGTAAAGAAATATGCACGGTGAACATTAAATAACTATCCATTTACCAACGATCTCCTTTTTTTTAACTGATGAATTACGCCAATTAGTGAATAGCTTTATTTTGTTATTTATGTTTATTCCGTAGAAGAAATGATGGCTCTCCCACCCTTCACACTCTTTACCTAGTCACTTGTAAAACAAATGGAAGTTATGTCATAGCTAATGTTACATGATCTCTTTCAGATGGAAAGTCTTTTGCAGTCTCTGGTTCCCCTCATCCTTGGAGAACAAAGCATGAGTGCAACCATCCCATCCCTTGAGATCTTTAATGATATCAACACCATCATTGTAGACATCCTCACTGGACAGGCCAACCAGCTCACCTGGGACAAGTAAGTCAAAGATTACCCAACCAGGGAAGAACAGAAATTGAATGGAGAGGCAATTACCAGAGAGATATGTAATCATATAAGTTGGATAATGGGATATTGTGTTCAATTGTTGTTTGTAAATCTGATCATTGTGGGAAGCACATTGTATTCATCTTAGTCAGTCCATCTTTTATTGTAGGTGATGTACTTTTGTCCTAAGCGTTCCATGTGTTTACTGTGTCTGGCAGGCTGCAAAGGATTCTGGGGGATCTGCTGTTGACCATCAGAGGGTCTTCCTGCTGGGACTCTGTGCCCCCTGCTGTTTCTGTGATGAGGGAGGTTGTGGGAGCCCTAGTTCAAAACTTGAAGGCTGAGACAGGTGAGGGAAGCAGTAAACATCCCATTAACAGTCGACAACAAAGCATCCACCTATTGTGTTTAGCCGGCCCTGTTGTAGAAGAATGTACCATGCTATGCGTCTGTATGGAACATTTAGTCTCGTGTTGAGCAACCGAGCACTGAAGCATTGAATTGTGTTTTTTGTTTGTGTTTTGTGTAAGAAACATGTCTGTCAAAGATTATAGATCACTTAAGACGGAATTCCTGAACTGTCGAAAAGTTCTCATTGTGCGTCATATCTTTTCTATACTCCCCAGATCTGATAATGAGCTTCCAGGCACCCCTAAGTACTCTGATATCAGAGCTTGTGCATTCTGTTAATGCCAGTCAGCTCAGCCTTGCTGATGTCATGGAGCAAATGCCCCAGGCCATCCAGAAAACCGTGGAATCTACCATACAGGTTAGAAGGGCAGTCTGACATGTTCTCACAGTATCTGTGACACTGGTTGAGTGAAAAGTGTTCATGCATGCTACCGTAAATAATGGCATGCTCATTACAAGGTCCATTTATTGCACTAGAGACCGCTTGGCTTATCTCACAACAATGAAAAGAATGCCTTCTCTGCTATCGTCTTCCATGTGTCTCTTCCATGTGCCTTCACGCTTAACGCTATTGTGTCTTTGTCAAACACAAATCTTAGAACACACCTAAGGCTGCCAGACAGAATGCCATGTCATTCCCTGAGTGCCTTTTCAGAAACAAGACACACCTGAACAGTGCTCGGAAATAGTGTGTAACTCACTGTGTGTCAGCATAAAATCTATTGTGATTCTGACACCACTGTTAATTGACTACCGATGATGATTCTCATTGGTGTTTTGCCTCCTCTTAGGAGTACAAACCAAATTGCCCTGTGCAGCTTCACTTCATGTACATGTACTACTGACTTGAATGCTTAATATCAGAAGGTGTAATATATGTCTAATATAGGAGAGAGGAAGAGACATAGAGGAACAGAGTCAAGAGAGGAGAAGAGTATGTCTGCCAGAGCCCCATAGATACGTGTGTGAGCTGTCTGCCCTTTCCATTGATGGAATTAATCTCTTTTGTCCTGTGAAACGTTCTCAAGCCAACTATTCTCACTGAACTGACCTTCTGTTAGCAAACCATTGAAATACGATGACTCTTTACTCACTGTTTTAATCTCTCCATAGGACAATGCGAGCAACGAGGCCTTGGAGTGCAGGAATGTTCTGGAAGTTTGGGATCAGGTTAGACAGGCAGCGGGGCTCAGTACAGACACCCTGGAAATGTGGTGTAACATCAGCCTTCTGCCGGTTATAAAGTCATTCGAGGCATCCAATCAGCTCTTTGCCACTCTGAATAATAATATGACTGTGAGTAATAAGGTATTCCTCCACTAGTTGGAGTATCACTGAATCACACCAACGTTTTGTTTTGCAACGTAAAAAGATATGTAAAACATTGGGCACTAGATGGCAGTGTGACTTCACCAGTTAAACCAGTGTTCCACTGATACAGGGACTGAACCACAATCTGCCTGTTGTCCACACAGGGAATGGCGATGGCTGCAGGATCAGTGAATGGTACAGCTGCTGGGATTGTGGCAGCTCTGCGGTCTCTTTACCGGGTCAACGTCAATCTCACACGTGTCTCTGAGCAGCTGACCTCGGTCTTGTTGTACCATTTCGCCCAGCTGGGAGAAGTGGTCGTGAGCCCTGCCAGCCAGGCTCAGTGGAATGCCATGTTCCTCGGAATGCAGCTAAGACAGAGGTGGCCACCAGCCCTTCCCATATGACTTATGTTGATACGATCTTACGTCCACAATTGAATCTTTATGGCTAAACATAGGATAGGTGCAGCCTAATGTCAGAGCAGTGATCCCACATTACAATCACTATTGAGGATTTGAATGTAGACAGACAGTCAGAGGATGTTTTCACGCTCCATGGTGGAATAACAAAGGCAACAGGGAGAGCATTATGATCTTATAGTACAACAGATATGCTGATATTATCTGCCAAAGCCAGGTTGAAGAGATCAGCCCTTTTTTGTTATCCAAAGGAAGGGCTTGGGAATTACATAACATTTTGCATTAAACATCATGTACTCTTCCCCTGGTAGTTATTTTGATAGCTGGATCTATGCCTTCATATTGATTTCTCGGTGTATCATTTTTTGATTATAAACTCAGTAGTGATGATAATCACATTATTCATCTGTAGGTGAATAAATCAAGGTAAATGTGTAGTGTTTTTTGTCATTGGTCACAGTGGTAATATGTCATTGTCAATTGTTATGGCTTCAACTAAATAATGATAGCGAAAATATAGTTATGTTTTTGTGTAAGTAAATACAGGAAATATATGCAATACAGTGTATTTTAACACTCATTATTCAGAAAGATCACTTTTACTAGTCATACTTACCATCTCTCTCTCTCTACCTTTTTCTCTCTGTCTCACCTCCCCAGTATGGAGGGCATCAGGTTGGCCCTAGAGCAGATGCAGGCCCTGGACCCAAGCATACAGCCCTATATCAAACCCCTGGAGATGGCCATCAACTACACCATGGAGAATAGTCAGCTCCTGCAGAACACCACCTCAGCCCAGGATCTCATCATGCAGGTGTTGGAGATTCTTCTGACAGGAACCAATTTACCCTCTGACACTCTCAGCTCTATCCTGAACAGTGCCTTGTTTTCTGGGCCAGAAAGTAGCTCCATCGATGGTCTCATAAAAGATGTGGTTAAACAGGTCATCCAAATGCAAATGCTGGGAGACATCCCTATGGTCTACGGGGTCATGGAACAGTTGCTGGCAGCCAATGACACCAGTCTGATCCTGGAGAAGGTGCTTGAGTTCAGTGTCTGGTTGGGTTCGACTCAGGCCTCAGGGGTAGACCTGGTTAGCCAGATCCTGCCCCGGATGTACGAGGTGGTAAAAGCCCTCCTTTCCACCTTAACCCAGATGGGTGTCCCTCTACCTATAGACTCCAACATGTTTGTTGACCTGGCTGGGAACCTTTTGACGATGCTGAGACAGATAGCCAGCTCCAGCGATGTGCTTGGCCCCATGGACCAATACTTGAGCCAAATGCAGGATGAGATGGGCCTCCGGACACTAACCAGAAGGAACAGACGCGAGGCTATGTGGGAGCCCAGGAGACAACCCATGGATGACTTCATAGACCTGTTCTACATTGACTATGCTTCTCTATTCCGGGCCCTCTCCGTCCCCCCCCACTTTTCCTGAGATCATGGAGACCAGCCACATGTTCCTGGCCAACCCGGACCTGGCTGTGGTCGTGAAAGGGGTGACCTGGGACCTTACCATGAATTCCTCCCAAGACGAGACCATCGACACAGCTCTGGGTGTTCTCTCCTTCCTAACCCTTCCGACCCAGTGGAAGACCTATGAAAGCCTATTTGTGGAACTGGGTAAAGAGAGCTGGAGTCTGGAGTCGCTGGCGAATATGGATAAGCTGACTGTGGGTCTTGGAAGGATAGTGGACGTAGCCATGGTGCTCTCCCAGCAGCCGTCTGTCAACATTGCCCAGAGGGTAGGACACATTGTCGAACAGCTCAGTGACTCGGTCGCTCAAATAGTCAGTGGACAGGGCCAGGGCCAGAACGTCGCGGTCAACTTCCTCTCTGCTGTCAACAACATCTTGTCTGACAACCTGATGGAGGTCACAGATATTGCTCCTAAAGTCACTGCTATCATCAGCCACATTCTCAAAACGGTGACCAGGCCTGAAGCCCAGACCCTGGCTCCCTACTTGGTGGTTTTAGATCAGACCATCGGCACCTTCTCCTCCTACCTTTCTGCTGAAGACCTTGTGTACTTCAACACCTCTGGGCAGATGTTGAAAGGTCTAGCCCTGCTGGTGGCTTTCCCCAGGGATCCGGAGAAGATGGTGCAGGCTAGCAACATCATCTCAGACTCTCTTGACCACCTCCTGACTTTCAATGGTGAGACCACCCTTCCAAACGGACAGTCAATTCAGACAATCACCCACCCTCTCATCCTAAATAGCGCCCTGGCTACGCAAGTGCTATGGAATCTCGCTGATGCCAACCTCACATTTAGCAATGATCAGGAAAAGGAGGCCATGGTCAAAAAGACCTTCCGCGCCCTAGTAGCACTACTACCTGAGGACCAGAGGATATACATCTTGCCCCTAGAGCAACACCTCCTCTCCGCCCTTTCTGGAGTGTCCAACACGGCCCAGATACCCCTGGCCTTCCTGGGGATCTCCAGCCAGGTCACCATGTCTGTACTAGCTATGCTCAACATGACCCACACCCCTGTGTCCCAAGGCATTGGTATAGGGGGCATGGTTCAGGTCCTCTCTGTGGTGTCCCAGCAGGTGTCTATGAGCCTGTGGCAGGGCCTAATGACTCCAACTTCTGCTCCCCACATTCCCAGCGTGTTCATGTCCCTGAACCAGGCAGTTGGCACACTGATGCCTCTATTACCGGCTGAGGGCCAAAAGTACCTCAATGTCTCGCTTCACGTCCTGGAGATCACTGCCACCAGTCTCAACTACTCTGCCGCCACGGGAGACATAGAGGGCGCCATGAATGTCGTGGCCAGCTCCATCCAGACCCTCCTGGCGTCCGTCTCAGCCCCAGGGCTAGAGGGCACAGGCAGCATTGTTGGATACCTTGAACACACCCTACAGAAGCTGCTGCTAGTGCTGCAGTCCGGCCAACAACCTCTGGCCCAGGCGGCTGACATCACCCAGCTGCTCCTCCAGAGTGTTCATACCCTGCTGGGCCAAGCCAACGGCAGCGTGGAGGCCAGCCTGGCACAGGTGGTTCTTCAGGGAGTGAATATCAACACAGGGCACCTCCTGATGATCAACGACACCAACTGGACACACAAGTGAGTTTGCTTTGTTTTGGACGTTTGAAAATAGTATTGTGACTGTAGTTATGTATTTGCTTAGCAGAAGCTCTGATCCAAATTAACCCACAGGACAGGGTCTTTAGTAAGTCGATTAATTATTGCTTTATTCCCTTTGAGTACATTTATTAAAGCCCTTATTGGTTCTCCAGGATCCAATTGCTTAAGTTCATTTTAGATTTGAGTGTTGATTATATAATATAAGGATGTTAACCCCATTTAAATAAAACCATTAAACTCCCTCAGGCTGTCAATAGTGCTGTTAGACATAGCTGACAGGGTTCCTGAGGACCTCCCCTTTGCTCCTCTCATCAAGAACGTCGCCAGAGGCCTGGCCACAGAATCTCACGGTGAGTCCATTCCTCTGAACCAACTCCTCATTCAAACCACCACAGTGGCAAGGCGTGGGAATCACTGTGGAATGAATCTTACTGATTGAATTCAGACAGAGTTTATGAAGAGGAATGTACATCATACTCTCATTAGTGGTAAAACGAGGAATCCCTAGAGCGCCATATATTTTTACCAAGTTAACTTTTCCTTCTATCTTCCTTGATGTCTCCTCTCCCACTCAGTGTGACTAATTGTTCTTCTATGGTGGCAGTTGTATTGACACTGCAGCCACAATCTGGCAGCCAACCAAAAGTGTTCTTTGCGTTAATTGTCCCCAGGCATAATTTCACATGACTCCTCCTCCCTCTTTAACCTTCATCCTGCTCCCAGTTCTTGTGAAACCTGTTTAATGATAGCTAATGCCGTTGCATGGTAACAGAATAATGATGGATTTAGGTCATGTGTGTGGGATCCTACGATATGTTTAATTGCAGCTTTGCAGGAGTTTCAGATGAGACAGAATGTATTGTAGCTATGTCCAACCAAATTTGTTTTATCTCATTTGAAGCTCTGATAACCGAGAAGCTGTTAAGTTAATTTGGATATCCATTCCTGATTGCCATATCCTATAACAAATTGAGGTTTCGCTGGAAAGTCCTCTCAGCTGTCCCGTTTGGGACTTGTCAAACCTGTTCTCCCACTGCAGAGTTTCTGCTACCCTCCCAGCCTGTTTGTGGATTTCCACGCTCTATTTTAGTCACATGATGCCTGACTGTAAATGAGGCTCTTCCTATTGGTCCCCAAAGGGATATGGTGTTGCTTTGTCACCTTTGAGACTTATCAAGGCTCATCCCTTCCCCCTATGCCCCTTCCCCCAATCTCACTCTCTCTCTCTCTCTCTCTCTCTCTTTAAGTATTTTATTTATTGTAATGTATCTATTTTTATACAGTTTTAGCATTCTATTTTATTTAAGTGGTTGCAGGTACAACAACACTGTACCATGTACAATCATGTTTGTCAGAATTATTTCAAATTCATTCTTGATTCTCTCTCACTTTCCACTATACAGAGAACTTGGCCCTCCTGCAGCTCGCTATCCAGTCAGGTCATGTACTCATCAACACCAGTTGGACAGATGAAAGTTTCGGCAGGATACTGAACCAAATGTTGTCCACGGTTAGATCATCTAACATCCAATTTTAATCTATGGGGTGGGAGGCTGTGTGTGTCAGACTGTTAACAGCTTGTCTCCAGTCAGCTTCTAGGATGAGACAAACCTAGTGTTAGGGCGCCACCTAACGCAATAACAAAGCATTGTTTCGAAACGCACTCCCATGCACACCCAGAGAGCAAGCATTGAAAACGTATTAACCTGTATCTTTTGGACTTATTCACTGGACCTACACTCCCTTTCACTGACGTGGTTCGCTGTGTGGTGTGCTGTGTGTCCTAGGTGTGTGCCATAGAGAAGATGGGCTCCATTCAGCTGCTGCTGCAGAGCATATCTGTCAGTCAGGGGCTGCTGTGTGAGACGGTGCTGCCTGTCACCCAGGCCATGTATGAGCTCACCAAGAGTCTGGTCAAGGACAGCTCCAACCTGTATGATGCCCTCTTTGAAACGTTCATCGGAGACCCCATGACTTACGATGTCCAGACTAACTGGTAAACCTTTGCTTTTGAAAAAGTAATCACTTTCATTTCATCATTATCATTTTGTAATCACACGTGAACACTTGTGTTGTGTGTTTCAGGACCTCCATGTTCAGTAATATGTTTGGTCTGGACGTCAACTCCCTGATGGAACTCAACATCAACATGACCGGTCCAGGTACTGTACGCTTCTGTCCCACTTGGAATAGTGCAAGACGCAAAAAATAATTCTCAGTTTTTTTTAATTGAACCACCAATTGTACCGTACACACAGAACGAAGCATTATCATTTGGTTGAATTTATAAATCATGCAGTCATCACTTACAAAACTCTCCCAATATACCCTTGGGTGACCAGGAGTGGCCAAAGTGTCTGAGATCCTGAGGAACAAGACAGCGTTTCTTCTGGACATCCAGACTCACACAGACATCCCGATACAGGTGGTAGAGCTGCTGATGAACACCAATCTGCCTAGCAGCAACCTCCAGGTAACATCCCTGACCTCTCAACCTGCTTCTGTAAAGGGTGTGACAATCAAACCAAGTGAATATACATTCACATTTAGTCATTTAGCAGACGCTCTTATCCAGAACGACTTCCAGTAAGGACACTCTTATCCAGTACAGGGTCTTTCCCCCCCCGAAGCGAGTAGCAACTGATTAATAGCCCGATTCCCTAACCACTCAGCCATCTGACCAGTCATCTGAATATAGTCACGACTGTTAGCCTAAGCGCCATTCTCTCTGCTCCAGATCCTGTCCTGGCTGGTTAACATGCGCCACTGCGACAACCCTGCCAGCCTGACCATGAACCTCACAGACCAGGTCATCTTCAGGATGTTCTGCTCCCTGCCACCTGTTCAGTGGTACAACTTCATGGTGCTGATGGC
Organism: Mallotus villosus; assembly: GCA_903064625.1. NCBI lineage: Eukaryota > Metazoa > Chordata > Actinopteri > Osmeriformes > Salangidae > Mallotus > Mallotus villosus. The sequence continues at coordinate 107,432 of CAEFZP010000296.1, forward strand.
CCGCCACATCAACTCGGAGAGTGTCATCTACAGGGTAAGGAGGCCTCTCACACATGGTTCCCTCACACCGTCATGGTTTATAGAGTTAAGGCACACAGTAGACAATAGGGGACTGGAGGAATGTTCTTTCCAGGTGTTATGTTTGTCAGACGAGAAAGGTCACTATTATTAACACTGTGTTCTTTGTTAGTCCTCAAAGGAAATGAATGGGTATTGCCAACTTTTCTTCACAATGCTGTCTGTCTTGACAGGCACAGTGCCAAAAACAAAATCGGCACACGTTGTACTGTAAATGTTTTACAGCTTTGCATTCCATGGCATTTTTGTTGTGATTCTTTTTGTTTCGTCAGTCAATGCAACCCCAGTTGATTTGATGCGCATGTAGATAGATGGTGGGTGTACACTAAAATAGAGCCTTAAGTGTTTACATGTGTTTGTGTGCTTTCCTCTATCAGCTGGTCTTGTCCAGTGACTTGCAGAGCGTGGTGGGGATCATGCTGCAGATGGCCAAGTTCCTGACAGACATGATGGGCCAGCTGCTTCCTTCCATCCACCGCCTGCAGGACTACCTGCTCTCCATCGGCGACCTCAACCTGGTGGCAAACTCAGAGTTCCGTGGTGTGAGTAGTGCTCTGCTCCCGCTGTCTCTTCCTGGACTCCCGGCCTCCGACTCCCAGTCCAGCTGTTCTCCATTCTGAACCTGTCTTTTGTACTCCCACAAGACCCTATTAACTTCACAATACATTATTTTCCTCATTCCTCTATCGTCCATCTGTAGTCAGCCATGACATTGTAGTTCATGTAGCACTGTTCCTGAACCCCCAAACTCCTGCCTGGCTGTTTGGACATAGACAAACTGGAGGGGGAAAAAAACATTGTTTGTTATTCCCTTTGACCCTGTCTGTGTCCCCTGTAGCTGGTGCGAGGAAAACGGTCTGCGATGTCCAGCAAAGCCACATTCACCACCGTGTCTAAGGCCGTCTGCAACCACGGCATCATGTCTCTGCTTGGCGTCTCCAAGCTGCCCCTCATGGACGCGTCTGACCCCTCCACACAGCAGGACCACAAGATCGATGACCTGGTGGAGAAGTTCAAGATCCCTCGCAATGCCAGTAGGAGTCCCTTTACGCTAGACATGTTCGGAGACGAACACATTCACACTGAATAACGTGACTTCTATGAGCTTGTCAGTGACGTGTGTTACCACAACAAGCTTCTTTTTTTATTCGCTTTGCAGCTCCGTTCTGCATGAGCTTCTACCTGGACATGGTGAACACCACTGGGGGAGCCATCGCATGGGCCTTCCTCAAGCCTTTGCTACTAGGCCAGGTCCTCTACAGCCCCGACACACCCCTGACCAGAGCCATCATGCAGAAGGTACTCCATGAAAATGATCCCAGCTCTCCTCCACCCAGTCTACCCCACCACCCCTCCTTCCCCCCACCCAGCTACACAGGGCCTTCATGGGGCCTTAAGCAGAATTTATTTGGGCGCCCCTCCGAATTTGTATAATTACCATTATATATTTTTTTTTATTAAGATGTAACTTCATGTGCTCTTGGGGGCCCTCTGGTGGCCATGGGGGCCCTAAGCAGCTGCTTAGTTTGATTATGCCTTGGGCCGGCTCTGCACCTACACCCACACACACAAGCACATCCACTATTTGCATTTGACATGTGTTCTTCTGCTTTGCCTTCCAGTCCAATGCCACTCTGCAGCAGTTTGCCAACCTCAAGATGTACTCTGAAGACTGGCTGCAATCCTCCTCCTTCATCATGCAGTCAGCCAAGATACTGACCCAAACTCTGCCAATGCTTCAGGTAAGGCTTAGCACTCGGAGCTACCGCATGCTGCTGTGAGCTGGATATATACGGTCTGACTTCCACACCATGTATCATTCTGACAAAGCACAGGGAATAATACAATTATGCTGTGCAGAGTTGAAGCCACCCTACTCCACCTTGATGTTCTTTGACATTTTGCCCCGCAGAATTCCCTCAGCATCCCCTTTGTTAAGGCTTTCATCGAGAGTCAGACTAACATCAATGTGGGCAACATGAAGGATACGCTCAGCAGTTTCTGTGAGTTGGAATCTTTGTCTTTGAACCCATTTCAACAGGCCTTGCCCCGTCATAATTGGATGCCTCTAAAATATCAGCAAAATGCTAAAGTAGCTCCAACCATTCTGCTTAAAATGATGACCATGTTGCCATCCAATCTTCCTAGCCAACATGACCACCTTGATGGAGAAGAACAAACCCATCGTCCAGCAGATCTCAACGCTCTCCTCCCTCATGAAGAACCTCTCCTCCTGCATTAACTTTGACCGTTTCCGAGGCTACAACTCATCCAAGGATCTGAACACCGTGGCGGAGAAACTGGCTAAAACACGAGACCTCTATGCCAGTGAGTGAATGCTGTTTACTGTTAGCTTCCAGTCTTAGGGGCTTATTTTGTTTCCGTATTTTGGTCATGGTACTTCGATTTCAGTATTGAGATGGTGGATTTTTGTATATACTCTCTCTCTCTCTCTCTCTCTCTCTCCCCCTCTCTCTCTAACTCTCTCTCTCTCTCTCTCCCTCCCCTCTCTAGGTGTCATTTTCAAGCTGCCCAAGGATGGCGCCTCTTCCAGGAAGCGCCGGGACACCTCAGGCCCAGTCCTCCCTCCCAAAGTGGCCTACACCATCCGCATGCACATCGACAACTCCATGCGTACCGACCGCACGCGGACCCCCTTCTGGATCCGGAGCTCGCAGATCTGGCCCCAGTCAATGCGCTACACCCGCGGCTTCATCTACCTGCAGGAGAGCATCGAGAGGGCCATCATAGAGACCCAGACGGGCCAGAAAATCGCAGAACCAGCGGTCCAAGTCCAGGCCTTCCCCTACCCCTGCTTCTACAGGGATGAGTGAGTCGTGCATACACACGAGATGGGGGTCAGATGGCTCAGCGGTTAGGGAGTCGGGCTATTAATCAGAAGGTTGATGGTTCGACTCCCGGCCGTGCAATATGAAGTTGTGTCCTTGGGCAAGGCACTTTACCCTACTTGTCCCTGTACTTACTGCAAGTCACTCTGGATATGAGCATTTACTAAATTACTAAATGAGACGCGTTCTGTTCATTTCCCCTTATTGAGTGACGAGGGGAAGCGTTGCATATTCATGAGCGTGCTCCCGTGCAACCTCACGGGCCGTTAAACGTGCCCGATCTTGCACACCCGTGCAACCTCACCGCCACTTGCATGTTCTCCACGGCCTTGCATATTTATGCACACACACACAAACACAATCTAATCGCTCGTACCTTTCAGTGAACAGATAAAGCAAAATAAGTAATAAAGAACGATCGATACCCCCTTCAGAATTCAGCATTGGGTAAAACATAAACTATATACGGTGCATCAATATACTGGACACTGTTTCTAATAAATCATACGAGAGGATAATGTCCATGTTTATGTCTTGCTGTGAGTGCTTCTAAAGCCAGCACTGATAGCTCATCTCACTAAAGCAGCTTTCGCTGTCTCTAGCTGGCTGTGTCTCATCCATGTGTGAGATATGGTGATCCTTGCAGCTCCATTGCATTGATTTATTACACAACGCATTACAGCGATACGATCGCTCCTGAAATATTACTCGTATTATAACAAACAGCGTCTAGGTCCATGTATCAGGGTCCATATCTGATAATGGCAACCAACAAAAAAAACTTTCAAGTGAATTATACGAGGTTAGGACACTGTAGTCTGTCTCTTTTGCAGTGGCAGATTATGAGTGACAGTCAGTGTGTGCAGCGTAGCTTGCGACATCAATTCCGGAGTGTCTTCGCCGTCTCGTTTGACTGACAGCTGTGGGTTCCCTTGCTCCTCAGGTACCTGGAGAGCCTGGCGTTTGCGTTGCCTTTGGTATTGATGCTCTCCTGGGTGCTGTTCATCGCCGACTTTGTCAAGAGGCTGGTTCACGAGAGAGAGCTCCGACTACATGAGGTAGGGATAAAAAAAATATATATATATTGTGTGCCATGCATATTGTTCCTTTTCTTTTCTTTTTCTAAACATATATCCTAGACAACTGCCTTGGTTGCTTATGCCTAGAAATCCCCCTGGTTGTCTGTGTATACTGTGTACTTTATACTTGTGTACTATATACTTTTCTAACTTTGTTGAAAGCATCTATCGTCAAACATGGACAAAATGGCTGGTGGCTCGTTCCATTCTCTACCTGTCCCTCTCTCTCCCGCTCCTACTTCATCACCTACCTGTGTGACGACATCCTGAACCAAACCTATCACCCCACCCTCTTTTCCCAGTACATGAAAATGATGGGCGTCAGTCCCACAGCCCACTTCTTCGCCTGGTTCCTGGAGTGCGCCGCCTTCCTGGTGATCACCATCTCCATCCTCACCATCATCCTGAAGGCGGGCCACGTGTTGCCCCAGAGCGACGGCTTCCTGCTCTTCCTGTACCTGTGCGACTACGGCCTCAGCATCATCGCCATGAGCTTCCTCATCAGCTCCTTCTTCGACAAGACCAACATCGCTGGCCTGAGTGGCAGTCTGATCTACATCATCTGTTTCTTCCCCTACATCGTGGTCATGTCCATGGAGTCCTCGCTCACGGACGCCGCCAAGAACGCCCTGGTGAGGGCAGAGTACAGATGGGGGCTAGGGGTGGGAGAGATCAGAGAGAGAGAGAGAGAGAGAGAGAGAGAGAGAGAGAGAGAGAGAGAGAGAGAGAGAGGGATGGATGGAGTTATCAGTGCTATAAGAGGCAGTAGAAAGCAAATGTTGGGCTGGATTTAGTCTCTAGTTTGGGATTATTATATAGTATATCTGTGTGACAAAAGTGGAAGGTATTAAAAATGGGCAACATATTATACGTTTGAAATTAGAATTTACAGAGCCGGAGAGAAATTCAGCGTTTTCTCAGAAGACTGGGATAGATGCTATTTCAAGACGTGTCCTCCTAACATATTTGTCACTCGTTTCCCACAGAGTTTGTTTGCCCCCACGTGTTTCAGCTACGCCAGTCAATACATCACTCGCTATGAGAACCAGGAACAAGGTAGGCGCAAGCTGGGACGGAAACCATCTGGATGGCAGCCTTGTCAGACCAACCGCAGAGAGAAACGGAGAGAATGAGGTAGCCGGCAGTGATTGAAACGGCTGTTATGTCTTTTTCAGGAATTCAGTGGAGCAATTCGTACACGTCTCCAATGCCTGGAGACTCGTCGTCGTTCGGCTGGCTGTGCTGGCTCCTGCTCATCGACTCGGCCCTCTACTTCCTGATAGGAGCATACATCCGCATGGTTTTCCCAGGTGACAGCACGACACAAACACACAACACAGGCTCCACATAGCCCCTCGTTGCACTTCGTGAGGTTACGAAGAGATTCCTCATTGGCGCCGTTTCTGCTCCCCCTCAGGAAAGTATGGCATAGCGGCTCCGTGGTACTTCCCCGTGTTGCCCTCCTTCTGGGCAGACGTGTTCTGCTGCTTGGGCAGGAGACCTGACAGCACAGGCAAGGGTCTGCTGTTCAGCAACGTCATGCAGAGGAACCAGCCCGTCTTCTCCACGGACAAAGACAAAGGTACTCATCGTCTCCCCCCCCCCATCCACTCCACCGCAGTTCCAACTGCCACAGCAGAGACGACATGCTTTGAGGTTTGCGCTTTGACCGTGTGACATTTGTGTCATTTCCTCTTTTGTTATGTCTCCTGCTCCCCCTGCTCCGTCTCCCCCCTCTCGTCTTCCTCTCCGTCTCTTTACTACTTCCTGTACCACAACCTTTCTCTCTCCATCTCGTTCCCCATTTCTTATGCGTTCAGGGAAGAGCGGCCTGTCCCACCATGTGGACGAGGAGTTCTCCCACCTGCCCGTGGGTGTCGCTCTACACGGACTGACGAAGATCTACGGCCAGCAGGCCGCCATCCAGAACCTCAACCTTTCCTTCTACGAGGGCCATGCCACTGCTCTGCTCGGACACAACGGCGCTGGCAAGACCACCACGATGTGAGGGCCGTGGTCAATTCAGGGAGGGAGGGAGGGAGGGAGGGAGGGAGGGAGGGAGGGAGGGAGGGAGGGAGGGAGGGAGGGAGGGAGGGAGGGAGGGAGGGAGGGAGGGAGGGAGGGAGGGAGGGATGGGAGGGAGGGATATTAAATATATTCAATATTAAAATATGTTTGTACTGTTGAGTACATCACGATCTACTTCTTTATCTATGCCCCATGTAAAGTGTAGCTGGTCGATCGATGACGTGTGAATGTGGTTGTATCCAGGTCTCTTCTCACAGGCCTCTTCGCACCATCCTCCGGCACCATCGAGGTGTACGGCCGGGACATGCAGAGCAACATGGACCAGGTCCGCAAGGAGCTGGGGGTCTGCATGCAGTACGACGTCCACTTTGACCACCTGACCACCAAGGAGCACCTGCTGCTCTATGGGCAGATAAAAGCCCCCCACTGGTCACAAAAGGAACTGCAGGAGCAAGTGCGCAAGTAAGTCTCCAACCAGAGGCATGCGTAGCACATGTTGCGAGTCAAGTTTCAACGTTTCACTGGGAAGGGATAACTCATTCATGCAAAAAATACCTAATTTCTAACGAACGTCTTCTCTCCCTTTGCCCAGAACCTTGGAGGAGACCGGCATGTATGCCCACAGGCACAAGCGGGTAGGCACCCTGTCCGGGGGAATGAAGAGGAAGTTGTCCATCTCCATCGCCTTCATCGGCGGCTCGCGCCTGGTGGTCCTGGATGAGCCCACCACCGGGGTGGACCCCTGCTCCAGACGCAGCATCTGGGACATTGTCATCCAGCACAAGAAGGGTGACTTGCGCATGCATGCACACACACACCCTGTCCTCTAGTCTACCACCCAACACACACACACACACAATACATATTCACACTGGCAAACACACTGAACGACCACGTGGTAATGCCATGGTTCGTGTGACATTTTAGGACAGAAAAAAGGACAGGTCATGGACAGGAAAGGACAGAAAAGGAAAGGATAGGAAAGGAGGAGAAGAAAGAGAGGGGATGAGAGCATTCCCTGTGGGGCTTTTGTTCTTATCTGGTGTCTGACTTTCAATTCAACATTTAATTAAGCAGAAATAGATTTTCTCCAGGTGCACACAGGGTAGCTGTGAAGAAGGGAAGTTAGAGAATCCCATGGCAGCTGTAGCACGGCCGCGATTGCTATCCGTCATGCATTTGACGGTGGAATCTGCAATTTAATTGGGTCTGTGTGAAACGATAGCGAGTGGGTTTGCGCTGGGGGAGAATGGAAAAAGGTCATGTTTTCACTTTCTCCCAGTTTCTGTATGTCTTTGGCCTTTTGTGATTGTGACTGTGTGTCCTCGTTTGCCCCTTTCCTGTTGTTAATGTGCATGCTTTGGTCTGTGTGTGTGTGTATGTGTGTCTGTATTTACCCACGGTTAGACCGTACCATCATCCTGTCCACTCATCACCTGGATGAGGCGGAGGTGCTGAGTGACCGGATCGCCTTCCTGGAGAGAGGTGGACTCAAATGCTGCGGCTCGCCGTTCTACCTAAAGGACAAGCTGGCACAAGGATACAACCTCACACTCACCAAGAAGGTACGGACGGATGCTGTGCGGATATATTCTCTGCATCCTGCCAACTCTCTGACTTTACCAACTGTTTTTCAGTATCACCTTTTTTGCACGAAATATTCGACTTACTCAAAAGCCCTTCGATCCGACTCATATCTTCCCCCGGCAGGTCCAGGAGCCGGGCTCCAAGGTCCGGTTCAACGGTGCAGAGGTGAGGAACTTCATCCAGCAGCACGTGCCCGAGGCCAGACTGAAGGAAGGCGAGGTAGGAGACGTGGTGTACTCCCTGCCCCCCTTCACCTCCCACACCGCCTCTGCCTACCGCTCCCTCCTCTCCGCCCTGGACGCCAATCTGGACAGCCTGCAGCTGGGCTGCTACGGCATCTCCGACACGACCTTGGAGGAGGTCAGCACACACACGCGGCTACTGCACACGCCACGGGGTCGTACACCGCCCCTACACCGCAACACATGTACTCTCAAACAGGGGTGCTGTACCAGATAACGATTAAAAAAAAACATTCACAAAGAAATAGAACGTAGGCCTCGGGGAATGTCTTCTACACAGCCAGGGAAGTGCAGTGCACATGCCTACATCCAGGTCCATTCACACTGGATGGTGTTTTTAGGTGTTCCTCCAGCTGACCAGGGATGACCTAGAGCCTGAGGAGGACAAGCCCTGGTCTGTGTCTGAATCTGTCCCCGAGATGTCGGGCTCCTTCGACAGCCTACCAGAGGCGCTCAGTGACAGCGGCTCCAGCTTCGGGGACAAAGCCAGTAGGTTCCTCTGCTCTCTGTCTGACACCCGTGCGAGCTCCGAAAACATCCGTCGTCTTATGCGAACGGAAAAAAAGATTAACGAGGATGGGGAACATTCCGTCTGCCTGTCTCCCAGCTATGTTTAAACAGAGTCAAAAGAAGGAGTTTAGGAAAGTGTTATGTGCTTAGTAAATTCCGTTTCAGGAGCAACTATCTAACCTCCCCCCCACCCCAACCCCTCCACCATCCCCCTCACGCAGGTCTGACCGGCTCATCCACAGTGCACGGCCTGGCCTTGGTCTGGCAGCAGATCATGGCCATGCTGACGAAGAGAATCCACCATACTCGCCGGGACTGGAAGGGCCTGATCTCCCAGGTGGTCCTGCCCGTCATCTTCGTCATTTTCGCCATGGGCCTGGGCTCCATCAGGAGCGACCTGCAGCACTTCCCCGAGATGGAGCTGTCCCCCGTCCTCTACAACGTCGGACCTCAGTACACCTTCTTCAGGTCAGGCAGTGCACGCAAAGCAATGCCCTGCCAGATAGACACGCTGATCATAAATAGGGCGGTTGTTTGTGTGTGTGTGTGTGTGTGTGTGCGTGTGTTTTTGTTTTTCTCATTCCACAGATAAAAAGTCAATCATGTTCTGCATAGGGAGTTGATTTATTTTGAGAGGGAGGGGTGGGGGTGGTGGGAAGAGGGGGTGGGGGGCGGAGGGGGGGCTGGGGGGGGGTAGATACACCTTGAAGGGCAGGGGAATCCGAAAGAGATGGAGCCAAGTGCAACGAGGGGATGAGAAAGAGAGAGAGAGAGATGATTATGATGATATGATTTAAAGATGAAAGTCAGTAAGAAGGAGAGAGTCAAGGAGGGAGATGTCTTGATTGAGCAGCTCTTTGATCTGTGGAGCGTGCAGAGAGGGGGAAGTCGGAGGTATGAACATGGACCAAAATCGGCGCCCTCCTACTGTCCTTGATTGATGTCTGAATGAGTTGGAACACAATTTTCTGGTGCCAGATCTCACATAAGCCTCCGTATCACTGACCTACAGTTCTGAATCAATGCAAGGTCATTTTCATCACAACTGCACTGTGTGTTTGCACTGTATGGATGTGTAATTACCTTGGTCTAATTAACTGTTCCCTTAACAACAGTAACCAGAACTCAGACTCCAGCAAACTGGTGGACACCATGACGGCCTTCCCTGGGATTGATAATGGCTGCCTGGGCAGCCCTGATAACCCGTACGTACTCCACTGCTTACTGTCGACTAAACATTGAAGCACTTCTCCTACTAACCTTGGTTTGATTCAGTCGTCGTAAACAATGAGCGATAACAGTCACGCTTAGATCTGTCTACAAATATCCAGCTGTCACAATCGGACCTAGATCCATCCGCGAATAATCAGTCATCACAGTCACAACAGTCTGTCTCAGCTCCCCCCTGCACTGACAGTACCTCCTCCGTTTAGCATGGCGGCTCACTACATTCCCTACTGGCCTTTTCCCTCTTTAACTGACTGTGTCCTACTTTGTCTACATGTCATCATTCTGCATTCAGTTTTGGCATTGATATTCCTTACTTTACCCCTCTGTTTTCCACTTTGTTTTTCAACCCCTTTGTCTCCTCTCTCTCTCTCCTCTCTTGTCGGTCTCCCTCCCTCTCTCTCTCTACCATCCTCTGTACTCGCTCGCCACTGGACCGTCCACATGGTATATGTGGATTAAAGCCACATGGCATTTGTGGCTTAAAGCCTAGAGCCCCTCTGCAGTGTGAGAATCATTTGTATTCCATAAACACTCTGTGTTTATAGGATAGATTTCCCCTCACAGGCACTCAAATCAATGTTGGCACTCATGAACCAGACCTTAGAGGCACTATAAAATTGTCAGCCAAAAAAAAAGACATCTAGTCGTGCAGAAGAGCTTCAGTTTGATGCCCTGTGGACAATCACTGAGGAGTGCTGAGTGCCGCAGTGCTTCCCTGACTACAGATGTGGTCCGTGATGTCATGACAGTTTAAATGGGAATAAATGTGTGATTTACGCTCAGCCATATGGATCACGGATATTGCCGTGCTTATGCGTTAAAGTGCGTGTGTGTGTGTGGATTCGTGTGCAACAGAGTCCTCTTATTGTGAACCAATTCACGTGTGCAGTCATCTTCTCATCTCACTGGTTCACCTTGTGCATGTGCCTGTTGAAGGGTGTGCAGCAGAAACGCACAGGCAGACACCTGGGAGACCAAAGGGAATAGCTCAGACGCGTTCAAACCCTGCAAATGTGTCCCATCAGGAACAGGTAAGAACAAGCCACTGACTGGACATCCGTTGACGTGTGCGTCAGTCGCTGTGCCTCTGTGTGTGTGTGTGGCTGGGGTTGCGTGTGTTATTGTGTAAAAGTGTGGTTATGTGTGTGGTTGTGCTTGTGTGTGGGATTCATTTGTGTTCCCTTCTAATTTCCTTTCAGGTGTGTCCGAAAAACCAGTACCAGCCTCCTCATAAGAAGATGCTCTCCTCCCAGATTGCTTACAACCTGACTGGCCTCAATGTAGAAAGCTATCTCCTCTCCACAGCTAACAACTTCATCAGGGACAGGTACAAAAACAATACTTTGACAGTATCTAGTCTCACTTTCTCATATATCAATATTTTTGTTTATGTCACAGTACTGTAACTCTATACAAATGTATTCAAAAATATATATCCACAGGTATGGAGGCTGGTCGTTTGGGGAGCCACTCCCTTTAAGTCTGCAGATGGACCTATTGGAAGTGCCCAAAAACAGAACCCTCTCCAAGGTAAATAATGTAGTACCTGTCCCCCAAAACCTCCAAACAAACATTCTCGTTCTGCTATAGTTAAGTAAATTATGCCTGACTTTATAATTGCAGGCATTATGCTGCAGATGCACTAAGATGCCTGGTCCCAGATGGAGCTGCATTATTACACTATCACTGTCATCGTTAAGATGGTTTATCGCTGCACTTGCTGCCGTTATGTTTTTGCTAGAAATGTTCCTGAGATGATGATGCTTTTATTTGCGTCGTTCCGAAACCGCCCCTTGGAACATTCGGGTTGACATTAATTATAGAAAAGCATGGAAGAATGTATCGGCATAACACAATACAGTCCCCACCCCCTCCCTTCCTCTCTCTCTCTCTCTCTCTCTCTCTCTCTCTTTCTGTCTCTCTCTCTCTTTGTCTCTTTCTCTATATCTCGATTTATATCTCTCTGTCTCTCTCTCTCGCCTGTGTAGGTCTGGTACAACCCTGAAGGTCACCACTCCATGCCGGCATACCTAAACAGTCTGAACAACTTCATTCTACGCTCCAGCCTTCCTGCTGCCAAGGACCCACAGCAATATGGTGAGCAGTTCACATTCTTCAAATATGTACTAGGAGCCTGCACCACGCAGTAACATTCTCACATAAAAACAATGGTGGAGTATTTCACCGGAATAGCACAACAACTCCAATTTGAGGTATTCAAATCCCGTTGTGTTCTGGCTCCTCGAGGGCCTAACAAAGGGCCAATACCACACGAAATCACTTTAAAATCAAATTCCATTTATCACTTGCTGGCTCTATGGCCCGCCTAATCTGCTGAAAGGGATTTACTCTCTCTCTCCAAACAGTGCTCCCGGGGAGCTTTTCGTCATGTTTAGAGAGACCCTTAAAATTATTTAATGTGATTGATTGGGTCTGGGGGTGAGTGTAGCACCTATTTGGATTAGCAGAGCTACCAGTTCCTCCGTCCGCAGCCAGGGGGTGCTGTGTGTCCTCAGGCCTCCCGTCACGTCGCCGAATGAATACAGATGAGCAAGAGAGAGCTGCTCAGAGGGATTGAACCGAGGCAGACTGACGTTTCAGTCCTATTTCAGCACTGTACCGGAGATTCACTGTCTGCCTGTGGGCAAGATTAATGCAAACCTCCCCCCACCACACACACATCATACCCCCCCGCCTCCACAACTCCCAGTCAATAAGAGAGTAGGGAAAGGGGGAGGGGGATGCAATCATTTAAATGTGACCTGTAGACGAACAGACTGAGAAGGAAAAGGAGTCTTGGGGGATTGCCTCAAGCAGAGTCGTCGTGCCATGTTAGCTGTGTACATTCTGTGTGTTCATTCGGTGCTTTGTGCTATGTAACAACGGCTGTTTTCTGATTGTTTCCATACAGGTATATCTGTGTTCAGCCACCCCTATCCTGGTAAAGTGGACGAAGAAGATACCATGTAAGAGCAAAACGTGACAAATTGACCTAATATGAAGTACTGCACCAAGGCTAGCTGAAACTAATTCAGAGATCATGAGATGACATTTTCATCATTATTCCATTGAATTTAGTTCAGTTTGCCGCTAGCCTGTCTGCAACTTTAGACTCGTTAAGACATTTAGATTCATGTCATCACTGTCTTGGTCTCGGGCAATCTGACTGTTGTATTTACCCATATTTGATTTTCTAAATGGATTTTCCTGAAGCTGCATTATTGATCAGGGGGGCCAATATAATGTGTGTTTACTCAGAAGGTGGTGCAGAGGTGGATTGATTCTACCCTACTTCCACAAACACGGCAGTTTTAAACACTGCAGGCTATTTAAGGGACTCTGGGATTGAACACCTCAGTAGAATATATGGCAAGCTCCCCTTCTGCCATACTCTCTCTCTCTCTCTCTCTCTCTCTCTCTCTCTTCGCTCTCTCTCTCTCCCCCACCCGCACACACACACTCACAGGTGTCAGGTCAGTGGTGAGCAGTGACTCATAAACGAGAGGGCAGTGGCCTGATCTGACCAGGACGTTCCCCAAGAACCTCATTAGTGCGCAGGGCTGTGCGGCAACTCAGCCACTCCTCTCTCACGCTCCCCTCCCACTGCACCCACTGTATTTATTGGATTTCAGTTTGGTCAATGTATTCCACTCTACTGAGACCGGTATTATGGACCTAGCTTTGGTTGTTATTGATTTGCCTACCTGGAGTTAAAGAGGTTCCTACCCCAGTTCGACGTCGTGTCCTCCTTGTAGAGCGTCTGTGGGGCTTGGGAGTACTGTAACTCTAGGTCAATTTGATAACAAGCCTCACACTGCTGGCTACTTAGAGCTGCTCCCTCGGCTTTCAGTGCCAGTGGACTTAGCTTCCTCTCTTTGGTCTGTGGTCCTGCAACCGGGACCAAAGTGAGCCGGCCGAACACTCGAGAAACGTGGATCTCAGAAGCCTCAGATACGGCGTCTCTCGACGACTGGACGAGTGGATGGAGTAGGCCGATAGAGGACGGGAGTAGCTGCGGCAGAGTGGCGTGTCGGAAAGGGATGGAGAGATCAAAGACACAGCAGGGGAACAGAGGGGTGCAGTAATATCTAAAAAGGACCCCTGATCACGGAGCCCGTTGCGCACCACTGGCTCAGCTGGGATCTCTCCATCGGACTCTGAGACTCTATCTCACCAGTAGCATAAGCTGTTTTATAGACATCTTACATCCAGTCGCAAAATTGTCTATTTTGTTTGTGGCCATTGTTATATCTCCCTTGGGGTTTAAGCATCTCTCTAAACAAGCTTGTATATGTCTCACTGTGCTTGCTCTGGGCCTCTTGAAAGGCTTGGAGTGTGTTATGACCTCTCCTGCAGAGGGAGAACCACACAAGTTCAGGCAAACCATGGCTTTTCCTTACATAAATACACACAAGGACGTAGATTGGATGTTTGAGAACAGCAAATGGAACGTTTGACTTTGAGGTGGATTGTCTGTGTACAGGGCTATTCGGACTCATTCAACGTGAAATGAATTGCAGGGTACTGTGAGAAACATGCTTCTTAGCGGCATTCACAACTCCATCCTCCTTTCTCTCTACCTCTCATTCTCAATCCCCGTCTGCCTGATGTTTAGGATTCGAGGCCTGGTCCACATCTTGCTGGCTCTTTGTATGCTGACGGGCTTCTCGATTGTGACAGCCAGCTTTGTCATCTACGAGGTTGAGGAACACCATACTGGCTCAAAAGGACTCCAGCACATCTCTGGCATTGGGGAACCCTTCTACTGGACCATCAACTTCCTCTATGACATGGTAGCGTAACCCCAAAAGACACCACCTTCTCCCAGGAACACCCGGGCCACAATGGGTTCCTAATTGATGACCATGTGTGAGACAGTATATGCACTGTGTGTGTGTGATGTCCTTAGCAGTCTGTCCATGTTTCACCTCCAGACCCTGTACATGGTCCCAGTGACCCTCTCCCTGGCTGTCATGGCAGCCTTCGGCCTGCCAGCCTTCACAGAACAGCAGAACCTGGGGGCTGTCACCCTTCTCTTGGTCCTATTTGGGTGAGTGACCAGCCTCATTACCATGACAAGAATGTTGCTGACACCGATAATGCACGTGTTACTGTGCGGACGCTTATCATGTCAAAGGAAAAAGGAGAGGAGAATAGCTGTAGCCTTGAATTAATTAGACTGAATAATCTCAGTCTATAAATGTAGCTTCTGTTGTACTTCTAACACCATGAAGAGATTTTAATCTGGGTTTTATATTAGATAAAGAGGGACATCTAGAAAAAGTGAGATTCCTGATAAAATCAAAGCCCATTGATATTGTCTTCAGTTTTAGTTTCAGGCTACAAATGCAAATGTTCTCCCAAATCATCGAATAAAACCTAGCTCAGCACCACCAATTCTTTATACCGACAACTGACTCTCATATGAATAATAATCTCATACTGTAAAGTTCAAGAGATTTATTGGTCCATAACACAGGACCATAGTCACAGCAGTCAAATTCTTTATCCACCCGGACTGACTCTTGTGCCTGTGTTGCACTTTATAGCTTAACACATAGTGGTTCTGTCTGAAACACCTCAGCTGCATATTTTGTCCCTGACCTAGCAGGCACTGCAATCAAATGAAAAGCAGATCATTTAGAGCAAGAGGAGTGTGGCGGAGAGTGTTAACCGTGAAGATAGGAGAAAGAACAAGTGATTTATCTCATGCCTTTCGAGTTCAAGTGTTTGCCTTTTAAGACGAAGAAGGTTTTTGTTGTTGTGTTCTCTCTCTCTCTCTCTCTTGCGCTTCCTTTTTCAAGGTTGTAGACGTTCAATTAAGCGAACACGTTTCAAATTGACAAACTTCACGAGGTATCCTCTATATAGGTCAGGGGCATGTTGATTAAACAGCTTTGCGTCCTTATTTTTGTGTTAAGTGTTAAGATAACGAGAGGCCTATTCATTGTTTTGCTTTTTACTATCTTCTCAGCTTTGCCACCTTCCCCTGGATGTACCTCTTGTCGAGCGTGTTTAAGGATCCAGAGATGGCCTTCATCAGCTACGTGTCCCTCAACCTCCTCATAAGCATCAACACCATCATCTCCACAGCCATCGTTTACTTCCTGGGAGAACTCAATAAGAACGACGAGGTGAGTGTGCTTGCTAGACAGAGACTGGACAAGATCCAGGCCTCAATTTGGGGTCTGGAACCTACAATTGCGGGGAGAGTCACGGACGTTGATGTTGATGATTTACTGTAGTTAACAAAGGACAATGGCACTCAAGGAGAATGACACTGACCCTTTCTTCTTTACTTCCCTTTTTGCTGCCCCTTCTGTTCACCAGAACATCCAGCAGGTCTACAGGACCATGACCTACGTGTTCCTGATCTTCCCCCAGTTCAGCTTTGGTAATGGGCTGATGGAGCTGGCCCGCATTGACATGCAAGTGCAGGTCCTCAATGCGTTTGGCATCGACGCCTACAAGAGCCCCTATGCCATGGACACCCTAGGCCCCATGTTCATCTCCTTGTTCCTACAAGGCTTCACATTCTTCTCTCTGCGGCTGCTGCTCAACAAGTGGCTCATTCGTCGAGTCAGGTGAGTCTGTTACAGGGGGGGTGCAGGGGTCGGTCAGGTAGAACTCCTATTGGATTTCTGGGCCAGTAGATGAAGAGCAAGGGAAGCAGAACCAAGCTAATAGGGTCGTAATGAAACCGATCACCATTCGAACGTGAACTAGTTCCTCTGATGTCTAGGCACTAAGGCACTCACACAGACAACATCTCTTCTTCGTCTTGTTCTCTCCGCTCCGTCCTCTCCAGGCTTCTGATCTGCCGCAAGAAGACGGTACCACCCACGGCTACCAAGGACGAGGACGACGACGTGGAGGCGGAGTACCAGCGCGTGACCAGCGGGTCGGCCTGCTCAGACCTGCTGCAGGTCAACCAGCTGAGCAAGGTCTACCAGCACCTCAGCAAGAAGGTCCATGCTGTCAAGAGACTGTCTGTCGGCATCCCAGCTGGGGAGGTAAGGTCACTTGAGTTTCTGTCCGGCATCTACATTCAACATGTCGCAACCTGTCCTTAGAACATCAGATATCACAGTAGGGTTTAATGAAGTTTGTCGAAACAGAGGAGGTTCTCCTTAATATCAGTAGTTGAGTGACACTCGATGCGTGGTCTCTACCTGCAGTGCTTTGGCCTGCTGGGGGTGAACGGAGCAGGGAAGACCACAACCTTCAAGATGCTGACTGGGGACGTTAGCCCCACTGATGGCACAGCACAAATCAAGGACTGGGATGGGTAAGTGGCAGTTGTGTGCACCGTGTAGCTCTTTTATGTCCTGACATATTTGCGGATGCTCGTCCAAAAGAAAGTCATTTGGTGTCTCTCACTGAGATTGAGCAGTTATGGACCCCCTGTGACCAGGGTATGCGTGTTTGACTGAAAATGAGCGAGAGGTAGCAATTTAGTACGAAACGCTATACTTAAAGCCACCACTTACAAGTTCCTCTTTGTTCCTGCGCTTTCCCAGGAGAATGGTCGACATCATCGAATGCCGTAATGAGGGTATAAACATTGGCTACTGTCCCCAAGTGGACGCCCTGGATGACCTGCTGACTGGAGAGGAGCATCTGTACTTCTATGCCCGCATACGAGGAATCTCCAAGAGGGAGATTGACCGGGTAAGACACTTCACTGCTGAGAGGACCACTTAGAAATGTGATATTAACGTTGTCACAATCCGTTTCCCATGAAGTGTAAACATTCTAAAGGATTTTTTACGTTTAATTTGACCAAAGTAAAGCAATGCTCTTTTTGCAAGTATGCCAGTATGTGCTTACAGGCTTACTGAAGTAGTACAGTGTACAAGGAAACACTTGAGGCCGTACTAAGTATGCATCAACATTGCAGTAGCTGTGCTTTTCTCTCTGCTTTTATGGCACCTGCATTATAATTAAAGGATGTTGTGTGAATGGGCCTATGAATCATGATGGATTTCCATTTAAAGAGATCCTCGTATGATCAGAGAATTTAGCTTCCCGTGTCACCGTGGGCTCCATATTCATTACTTGGAATGGAAAGCAATCTTGCAGTCTGTCCTGATTACGCTGAGTGTTTGAGATGTTTTCCCTCTTACCCTGACAGCGAAAAAATAAGAGGCCAGGCGATCAGAGATTATGACATTTTAGATTTTCCATTTAATGTTTTAGACAACGTATTAAGTGAGTTCAGTTCAAAGCACCAAAACACGAAAATCACATTCAATAAATAAAATAAGAATTAAATAAACGAAAAAATAGGAATGGTGACCTAGATCCACAGGCAAGAGATAAAAAGCCAGCTCCTAGTGATTGTCAGTGTGTGATTTTATAATATGACTGCCGACTCCCAAGGCCTCCATCTTTCTCTCACCCCTCCTTATTTCTCTACCCTCTCTCCCCCTTCCCTCCATAACGCTGATGGGCTCCGACGAGCCCTTGATGATGTCACCAATAGACACAGACCGAATGCGAGTGATTCTAATCACTGTTGTTTCTGCCATTACTTCTGGCTGAGAACAACAATGGCTATAATGGGCACAACATTGTTAGTGGGGGCTAATGTGGCTAACTCAAAGATGGATATATATATATATATTCCCTCAGCTCTATAATGTCCCTTCAGGAGACAGTCCTTACTTGAAGTAATGATAACTGGTCCTAATGGGGCAGGTTTACAGTCCCATGATTCTTACCACTGTTAATGCGATGAGACACCAAAGGTCAGTCTAAAAGGCTGTGCAGGATTAAGTCGATGATACAGGGACTTTTATACCTACAATGAGGTATACAGTATAGTCTATTTCAGTCTTTTATTTTGCTATCACCCAAAATGCCAAAATGATTTGTTTATGCTTTTCCTTTAAGGAGCAACACAAACCATGCATTTTGTGCTGTATGCCTGTATGGTAAAGCTTACTTGATTGAAGCCAATATAAAGCACTGTTCATGTAGTGAAGTGTGTGTTCCTATAAAAGAAAAATGATGGTTAAAGGTGTTGCTCCTCAGCTTGGGCCATTAACCTGGATTATAAAAATAATTAATGTGGACATTCTGACAGCCCATTGAAAATACCTCATGCTTTTGATTTGTGGCCCCAAGATAAAATACATATAAGTACTGTACATCATTTAGAGAACAGTTGATAGTTTTAGTGGTACATGTCACATTAAATAATGTAAAATATTTATACTTGCACTGTTATTTTCTTTGGTGTGAAAATTCAGCCTCCATTTATGGGTGCACAAAGCATGCAACATGGTTGTAGGACAAGAATGAAAACTATTATCTAAACACACAAGGTGTGATGGCAAAACATCATGAACAATCCATGCCCACTAGATGCATCTCCACAGCAAAATTGCCATTGAACTATACTTTGTACTACTGCGAAACCAATTCTGTATATGTTTTATATTTTTTGCTCACAGGTGGTAAACTACCTGCTTCAGAAGCTTGAGCTGAACTCCTACAGACGAAAGATCACTGATAGCTACAGCTGTGGAACCCGCAGGAAGCTCTCCACAGCCCTGGCCCTGATTGGACACCCTCAGATCCTTCTGCTGGTGAGGTCTACTCACATCATCTCTCCATAAACATGACAATGGCCATTTGGTCTCCTGACTAGGTGGTTCTCACAGAATTAACTGTCAACTCTTCTCCTTTGTCTTTTTGGCATTTTGCCCACCTGTCTTTGTCCTCAGGATGAGCCTAGTTCAGGAATGGACCCTCGCTCCAAACGCCACTTGTGGAAGATCATCTCCGAGGAGGTGAAGGGAAAGTGTGCTGTGGTTCTCACCTCTCACAGGTACGACCTCCCTCTCGACCATCTCCACAATGCTGCGAGCACTTAACAAAATGCAATGTGATAAACTACCTTATTCGCTCTACTAATTTTTTATGTTTATGTGTGTGTGTGTTCAGCATGGAGGAGTGTGAAGCTCTGTGCACCCGTCTAGCCATCATGGTGAAGGGTCAGTTCAGGTGTCTGGGCTCCCTGCAGCACATTAAGAACCGGTCAGTGCTCTCTCTCTGTTCCACCTCTCCCTCCCAGCCAGCCATTAGTCACCTCTGGTCCTTTGCAGTCTGCCATGTATTGTTCCCCTGTGTGATCTTTTATTCCGTGCTCTGCCAGAGCCTTACCTCCCTGATGATTATATTGACCCCAGTAATGAAAATTCCTTTGTTACTGTTTGCTCCCGACAGGTTCGGCAGCGGATTCACAGTGAAAATGTACCTGCAAATGTATTTGTGTGATGTGGAGGTTATCACCAACTTCATGCAGCTGCATTTCCCAAACACCTACCTCAAGGTACTGGACTAGTTAGGTCACACAGTTACATTTGTCGGTCTGGGAATTGATTCTGTTTATTGTATCGCTGTGTAGGATTAACACCATGGCTAACGTGTTTCATGCAAATGCTTTATATAATATATGTAAACCAAACATCTTTTTACTACCTAAACACCAGGGGAGAAGTGGGAATTGGGTTATTAATAACTGTGTATTCTCCAGGTACTATATAAAGCAGGGCCGTAATCATAATATATATTAATATTCAAATCTGGTCAAAATATATTGCTCCGCAATATATTTATATAAAAATATAAATAAAATGTAAATAAATTAAAGAAAGGTTTTCAGGGGGGGACCCTCAGACTACCCAGCAGATTTTGTCTCCCCCAAATGTTGATTCTATGGCTAAGGCCTTGATATAGAGTATGATTGTCACAGAGAGACCTCTGCCACGGTGGCACTAAAATCTGCCAGGCTGAATGATAACAATGCCAGTCAGGGTATCTTCCAGCTTGGAGTGTAACTGTGCCCCTTCCTGTCTGCCAACCACAGGACCAGCACTCCAACATGGTGGAGTACCACGTTCCCATAGCACCTGGTGGTGTTGCGGACATCTTTGACCAGCTGGAGTCCAACAAAGCCAAACTGCATATCAAGCACTTTTCTATCAGCCAGACCACGTTGGATGAGGTGAGAAGGGAGGGAGGGCATTCATTCAAAATGTGGGAGAGACTTTATAGTTGAAATGTCTGAGTTTTAACATGTGCCAGCACTGATAATCTAGAATCATCTATCTCTTTTTTAGGTATTTATTAACTTTGCCATGGGGAAGGTTGGCATGGAGACAATCCCATTAGACAACGAGGGTTCAGAAGATTCCATCAGCCTTGACTCCATTGAGGCTGTAGACACATAGTGATTGCAGTCATTTTGTCTCTAATGCACGGTCTGTTGACCTGTTGACCCCTTCTATGAAAACTGCTGTACGTGAACCGATAAATCATCTCTGTATGAGCTTAACGTAAATATATGTCCCCTTGATCAAATTACTTAATCACTTTCTTCTTTGTCTTTGATGTAGTTTCTATATATTTAAATATGATTTCCTGATGAAGAATTATTAAATAATACCCAGGAAATTTCTGTTATAGGCCACTCCCTGACATTGCCATTGAGGATTACTATTTATGTTTGTGGCCTAAAAAATCCTGATGTTGGTGCATGACAGTGGCTGGACCCATGTGCAATTGTGCAGTAATCTGTTTACTTTATCCAAAAACACAAATAAGGGTTTCTCAAATGAAGGATCTTGTACTGTAATATTATTGAATATCTATATATTTATGGTGGATGGTTTTTACTCATGTTCAAATCCACATTATGACCTGTGTGTCATACTGTGGTATACATCACATACAGAAAACACCTAAATGTTTTCACAATTACTAAAAAATAAAAAACGTTTGAAATATCCGCCCATTTCCACTCTCATTACAATTTCCTCAGAGGGCATATTCTCACTGTAAGAATGTGCTGAATATTTTATAGACACTTTCCCTCTATGGCTTAAGGCACATTTCCACATGGACTTGAATGTACTGAACTCATTTTTATACATTTAATAAAGCTATTTTTTAAAATGCAAGTGAAACTCAGTAGCTATGCTCATTATTGCAAAAGTGGGTTTACAGTGGGGACATATTTCATTTCAAAGCATTCAATGTTTATTGTGAATCCTGTTTTGTTCTTGAGTTCTGTTCTTTTGTGTTCCAAAAATATTTTAAAAAGAGATTTTGGCTACAATAAACGACATACCTTTATGAATAAATTAAAACAAATTAGCTTGTAGTAGAAACACCGACATAATATTGTGAGTCCAAGGTTATGCAGGCAGTAAATTGGGAGTACGTTTTTTTGAAAGAACAGGGGAGATCTTCACACTTTCTGTTACACTCTACTACAAGCACACCCCCCACCCCCCATGGTCAGTCTCAATACACCACATTGTATTAGGCTTCCTATCACTCTCTCCCTTCCCCTTCTACGCTGCTCACACTGAAGCAAAACAGGGTATCTTGTTCACCTAAAGTCACACTGGCCAGTTGGCTGCTTCCCCAGAATGGTCTTCCAGTCAGCAGCTGAACAAGGCACCACTTAGTGCACTCAGTAAACTGCAACCTCCCGATTCAATCCCCCCCCCAAAAAAATTAAGGAACATAGTGTTGCAAAAGTTGCTTTAGAGAAAATGTTTTGATGGTGCCGGTCCTCCTCTCAGACCTCTGTTTCGCTCCAACATATAGCTTCTTCACCAGAGCTTTAAGGCAGCCGATTTGATCTATAATCAAATTGTTATAGGAAAAACAAGAAAATCCTAGTATTTAAGTTAGTAAAATATCTGTCTGAAACGTCTATCTCTTTGTAATTAAAGGGAGGGAGTCAGATGGCTGAGCGGTTAGGGAATCGAGCTATCGAGCTCCTTGGGCAAGGCACTTCACCCTACTTGACTCGGGGGGAATGTCCCTGTACTTACTGTAAGTCACTCTGGATAAGATGCTAAATGACTAAATGTAATGTAAATGTAAATTCAAGGACAAGGAGGACACCGTGCTGACCCCAACAGCTCAACAAAGAAGCTTCTGATATGAGAGAGCTCAGATCATACCACTGGCCTTCAGGGGCACAGATGGACAGGGCCAAGCATCAAGGAGTTTGTTGATTATACTCCTCACACACTAATTGACATGCATTTCTTTGGCAGATGGTTTCATCCAAGGTGTCAGTTCATCAGTTTTAGTATAATTGGTTGCCATAGAGAGATGGGCCAACTTCTAGCCCAGTAAAAATCTGCATGTCTGAAACAGAAGCAAAACTCCATGGCAACTACATTCGTCCTCCTACTCACAATACGTAACTACTTAGCTCATGCAGCAGAGAAGTTCAAGCTCCAGGGCGTTGGCGGTACTGCTTCAGTTACAAAGATTCATTACCAGACACTTTTCATAAGAAACATACATGTACAGACAAGTCCATCACAGTCTCTAGTTCACTTGCCATGTCATAGAACTCCACCTGGCATGGAAATGTGTACACACCTGAACGGCAAACTTGTCCATAGGCAAATCCACAATAAGCACCTGGAGGAAAAATACAGATCCATCAATGATGAGAGCAATTCAACTAGAAGAATGCATTGATCCTTAACAGTACTAACATACCAAAATGGCAGCTGGCAACTGGGCAGTTAACTTTGAAGTTCACACGTAAGTCTGGCAAGTCTACCACCTCCACCTACCATGACTGGAATAGTGAATGCCACAGGGTGATTTTGTTTTTTAAAGCAGCATACAGCCCCAGTCTATAACCTCACGGCTGGGGCGTATAGCCACAAGGGGGCCTGCGGGTCTAGGCCACCTCATTTACATGTCTGGCCACCCCAGATTTCTGATTGCTTTGAATGAAAAAAAGGAACGGATATTTATTTATGTGTGTATTATTATTATACTTATTATTGTTATATTAATATTATATCATGATTATTATTGATGCCTCAGGGTCCCACAAACGCTCATCATGGATATGATATGAACAGAACCCTTACTTCAAAATTAAAAAGGCAGGTGTGGGAAAATAGCTTAGGTAGATGGAGGGTATCTTACTGGTTCCATATTCCCGTGTTTCCTCCTCTTCTGATGAAGTCCCAGCCTGATCCCAGCCATCTTAATATAAAAATGTACTTTTGTTGTGAAATGTATAATTTGGTGTGTAGCTTTCGTGAACGTTCCGCCTCCTCAAGCTTTACCACGCCCCTTTCTACGCGAATGCATGGCGGGAGAAACTGATTTAGGAAGTAGAATAGTTTTTCGTGTTTTAGCAAGTTTTAATCAGGATAAATAAATTGGTTGTGGAAAGTTACTGTACTTCGTACTACAGATCAATTGACATGGATCAAAATGCTTTCACCGAAGTAAAAGGTTGGACAAGAACGAGGGAGGCTATCGCAGATTTTCGTAAACTTTTGCTCTGTTCAAGATGGTAAGGAGCTTCTGTCCTGTATTGTTTACTTGTCTATGCGAGCTGATTTAACATTTGCAGCTAACTAACATTTAAATTGTGCTTTACAGTTTGAAACTCATGAACGAACCAGTGTGCCTCGGAATTTGCGAACACATGCTATGCAGGTAAGGAGCTCTAACAGAATTTACTTAGCCAGCAAGCTCAGATACGATGTGTTTGAAATCGGATGTTGTATTGTACACACATACTGTTATTTGGCATGAGTTAATATTATCCACTGTAATGATGTTACACTGCTGCACTTGCTATATGCACTTTTGTATGTCACTGTAGTATGTGATACTGTTCTGCTGAACGAATACATGTTAATGTTGATGTAAGCTAATGATTGACTGTATTTGGCTCATGTTAGTCACACCATCACGATGTGCACACAAGTCAATACGAATCATTCAGTGCAGGTGGTGTTTTTTCTAGTCGTGTTTACCGTAAATTGACAGCTAGTCACGTCATCTAAGGTAGCATCCTGTTTTAGGTCTTGTGCTGGTCCTCAAGCTGGAGCTGGCTGTGTGGTTTGTCACAGCCCTGCCTGGGTGAAGGATATCCAGATCAACAGGCAGCTTAGCAACATCACAGACCTCTTCCGCAGTTTGGACTCCCTGCTCAACCCCACAGAGAACTCAGGTAGCTTACATGCCAATCAATCTTGCTGCAACCAGGCCATAAAGAACTACCTGTTAAATATTAAAGAAGTGGTTATATACCATAGCTAAATCAGCTCTCCATCCATTGTTTCATACTATGCTTGGTTTGTCCCCCCAGGTTAAGCTCTGATTGATATTATTAACATGTCACCTCAGAATCGTTTTTTCCTTATCACCCTTTCAGCCGGCTGGTAATGACAGTAATTATGCAATGCAATTAGTTAGCGATGGTGGTGTTCAACTCTAAGTTTGAGCCTTTGACAGAGAGTGCGATGTAGCGGCTTTATGCAATGCCTACAGGCTGACAGTTATATAAAGCTTGAATGGGTCTGACAATTACAGACTAGGCAGTAGATCAGCAGGGTGTGACGTTCTGGAGACAATTGCTGCCCTTGTCTGTCACATAATCTGATTATATATGTATAAATAAAAGAAATAATAATGCCAGGTTTTAATGCTTGCTTCAGTGATATTCTGTCATGTTTGGGTTACTCACTTCGGAGTGTTCTAGTTGTAGATCCCTCTCCTGTGGAGCTTCAAACGCCGGCTTCAAACTCTGTCTTGAAGCAAAAGAAAAACTACAAGATATGGTTCAGTCCTCGCAGCCGCAAGGTGCGTTGCCGCTTGGAGAACGGCACGGATGCTGATCTCCGTGCATCCGGCGGCACGCCCGAGAAACCTGCCTCGACATCGTCCCAGATGACCACGACCGAGTCTAAAGACCTGTCCGTCTACAACTTCAATTCCTCCTCACAAGACTCCGACCCGTCCTCTCCCATAAAAGGCAAAGGGGTCGTCGGCAGAAAAAGGAAACCGCAAAACGCAGTCCGAAAACCCGCAGCAGTTGGGAACAAGCCAACCACTCGCAAGCAGACCAAGCAGGCTTTCAAAAGGAACAGGCTGGAGGCCATTAATGAGCAGTGGGGAATCGGGAGTGGGGGAGAGACCCAAGGGGAGAAGATCAGTTCAGGACAGGGAGACCACATGTCCAACAAGAGGGTCTCCTTCCTAAGCCCTGATATCTTATCAGATGCAGAGATGCAGCCGGAACCCCCTCAAGGAGAATCCGTAGTCCTCAGCCCCAGTAGAAGCATCCTGAAGGGGGCTCAGACAGAAAAAGGTGTCCACACATCTGATGACCAAGACCAGTCCAATCAGAGTCCACTTACCAGCCCATTTTCACAGGTTAACCTGTCCAAAAGTCCCAAATCAAGCCAGAGAACTGTGGAAAAGGACCTTCCCCGCTCTCCTAAGACCACCCCCAAGAGAGCCAGAGTGGCAGAAAGAGGCAGAGCTTCACAGAGCACCCCGAAGCGCCCCAGGGCTTCTACCAGCCAGGGTCGACGCGCAGAAGGACAGAGGACACCAGTCCAACTCTCTCCACGCTCCCTCAGCCAGCCCCAACCAGAGAAGGATGACCAGAAATACCAGAGGAGAGCTGAGAGTGAGCCCAGGTTCCCCAGCCTCCGTGGGGAAGCGCTCCCCGGGTACCCCTGGTGGGTCTGGGGGAAAGTCTTCCCAGGGCAGCCCTGCTCTTATGAAGAGGAACTTCAAGGGAGAGACACCTCTGCATCTGGCAGCTATAAAGGTCTGGGAGTTTAGCCTAATGGGAGATTAAGAATACAATAATAGAGAGGAGTTGGTAGCTGTGTCTATCAAAAAATCATTGATTTATGCATAGGTGGCGACCTATTTTGCGTAGGAGTAATGCCGTCTTTAATTGGATGGCTAATCAGTATCATGATCAAGGGGACCGGAGGGAGGAGGTATAAAGCCATTTTTATGTTACAATTTGGTTGTGATTCCACTAAACGCCCTTGTACATCTAGCTTGAGCTGGCTAGTATAAACCTCCCCTAGCTGTGTTTCCTCTCCGATGGCCCATCTCACTCTTTAGATGATCAGACAGCCTTCTCAACCCTGTGAGAATACCCGGCTTTCTATAATCCCTGTAAACATGGTTGTAATCCCTGCTTGGAGCCCATACAAGGTAATCAATGTCCCTGTGCTGGGAGTGATTGATAACAGCAGTTCCAGGCTGGTCTGGGATCAGTTCCCAGGCGTGCAGGGGCCTGTTCACATGTCCCCAGTACTGACCCCAGACCTGTGGTCTCCCATTCCCAGGGGGAGGTGGAGGCTGTGGAGGAGCTGTTGGAGCAGGGAGCCGACCCTAACTTGAAAGACAACGCAGGCTGGACACCGCTGGTGAGTCAGTTCTCATTCAGTCCGTGGAGAAGCACTCGGCTTGTGTCTGGCCTTTCCACACAATGAAGGGAGACAGCCAGACTCGTGCTGTGGTGTCGGCTATACTGATAATATTTAGAGGAATTGTCCCCTGAATTCTAACCCTCGCACACACACAGCATGTCTGTTCTCCTACCACAAATGTGTCGGCCTGAGAAGTGTTAATAACACTCCAACTCTGTATAATGGATTGTCCAGAGAAATGTCGACACTGGCTCTTGACTCCTCTCTGTGGTAATATCATTTTTTTTGTAGAACACTCTATTTGATTGTGTGTAAATGATATGTGCATACTGATTTGGTGCCTAGCAGTACGCCCTGGTGAAGCGTATGTTTGACCATAAATGAACATGGTTAACTGGCAGAAGGTCTGAGTTTGTCGTTGAACCTCTGGCCCTGTCAGTTTTTCATCTCAAGCCACCCAGTATGACGTTGAACACTCATGTTACGAACCAATACGACTTCTCATGCTCCCCTTAGCCTTATTGCACGAATGCACTTTCCTTTAAATGAAATGGCTACATTTAACGTAGTCTTCACATAATATCAGAAGGGGCCAGTGCACTGTTGTGCCACCTTCTAAAAGGTACTTAAAAGATAACGTTAAGTACATAAAGGTAACAGATCATAAAAAATGCTTTTGATATTATGTATTCAATGTAGGTACATGTTATGATAGCTGGATGTAGTTTGAACTGACACTGACTGAGCGGCCGTCTGGCCCTGTGTTGCAGCATGAGGCGTGTAACCTGGGCCACCAGCGCGTGGTGGAGGTGCTGCTGAGGGAAGGCGCTCTGCTCAACACCCCGGGCTACGAGAACGACTCGCCGCTGCACGACGCGGCCAGGAACGGCCATCTGGGCATCGCCCGGCTGCTGCTGGAGCACGGAGCCTCTCAGAGTGTGCTGTCAGTACCTCACACACACACACACACACACTCACACACACACACACACACACACACACACACACAGCTTTCTTCTTCTGTGTCTATCAGTCAGCCTTACAGATAGATAAATAACCCAGAGTAATTGTTACTGCACACAACGTGTTCACCTGTGTTGAAAATCTGTTTGAGCAAAGAGATGCATTTCGACTGTAGCTCGCTCACAAACATCAAGCCACACATAAGGCATTCCATGTCATCGAATTGACGGGTTGCCTAGCGAAGAGAACTGCAGTCCAACAGAGACGCAGTACACACTGTAGTCCTTTGTATTGACTGTAAACGGCAGAGATGGGGTTCGAGTGAAACGGTCGTATGTATCTCGTATCTCGGGCCGTGATTAATCGCACTGAGTGGTCGGGAGGTTTTGTAATGTGTTGTTGATGGACGGTCCCTTAAGTTCAGGCGGTGACACTGATTGGGGCGGAGGACGAGCCAGCCACGTGACCTTGCATCGTGCAATACCTGTAAGGCACGAGCTGATGCACTCTGGGATGTCAGCGAGGAGGTATAGGACACCTCCTCTAATTACAGATGATGGACGGAAAAGAGGTTTTGGGGGCGAACGAAAGGAACGGTCGCCTGCCCCTGTCTTTCCGCTCTCAATCTTTTTTTCCCCTCTTCCCATTCCACTTTGTGATTCCCCCCCACCGTTCCGTTCAGCTCATCATGGCGATGGCCTTTAGTGGGTGGGTGGCACCCCCGGCCTCGGCGACTGACGCCAGCGTGGCAGATTTCCTCAGGTCGGCCACGCTACTCATCTGCAAGGCAAAGCAGACAGGGACGGGTCCAATCTGTCATGATGCCGCAAGACAAATGCAATCCTTCCCCGTCACACGCAATCAATTCATATCCCCCCCCCCAAGTCTCCTATACACACACCGACACACACAGCTGCAGACACACACAAACACACACACATCCACACACACACATCCTAGCTCTCTTAGTCACAAATCATTTCCTTGAAGGCTGTGTTGGAGTTGGGCAGAGAGCTATGGATCTGCCAGGGCCTTCTCTAATGGATTGATTGGCACACGGCGCTGAGCTCCATGGGGAATGTTGATTTCATTGTCATGTCGTCCAGCATGAGGTCTTTTGAGGGGCCGCTGGTTTCCTTACTGTTTATATTCTCCAGCCTTGGATCCTCAGATACCTTTTCCATCTGAGAAATGAAAGCTGTCCCCCTTTCTTTGTTTACAGGTATTGATATGGACTGATCCATGAGGGGTATTATATTCAGTCCCCACTGTAGTAGAAAGTGCCCTATCTCAAACACGCGCACACACACACACACCCACCATGTGTTTCTACAAACTCCACCTCCCCCGCACACTTTAAACATGTTTCACACTTTACTTTTATTTAGATATTCTGTTGGTGTTCTGCCGCATAAACCAAAGAGATGCATTTCTTTTCATGGTGTGTTTGTGTGTGGGATGAGAAGGGGGTGGGGGGGGTTGAATCCAAATGAAATATTTTATGGACCAGTGGACCTATTAATTGTACCCCAGGTGTTATCTTTGCTGACGCCTAATCTTTCAGACCCAACACGCTGTGGTTTTCCCCCTCTATCTCCCCTCCTTCTCTTCTCATCCCTCTCTTCCTCTCTTCTGGCTCGTCATACACGAAGGTGCTGTCGAGCGTCCCCGTTCCTGCTCGGTGCTGCCTCCTGCGTGCAGTACCCTACACGTCTAACAGTCGCCTCGTCGACGACATCATATTAAGCCCACGTGCAGTGAATTAAACTGTCGCCGTTCTGAATGATTCCCCGTGTAGGCTTTCACACTCTTTATTGGTTACCTAAGACGTGATGACGTTAGTAGAATCGGACCGAGATACACGGGTCCTGTCTCCCATGCACACCCGTCGGGCCACCTGCAGCCTGGTCAGGGTTCTCCTGGTCCGTGTGATTCCCATCTGAGAGGGGGCTGTGTCTTTTTCTCCTGGCAGAAATATGTTTGGACGGCGACCTGTGGACTGTGCGGTGAGCCCCGAGATGCAGGCAGTGTTTGAAGCAGCCTCTAAAGGACCCCACCCGGCACTCGCCCCACTCAGTCCTCTGCCCAGTCTCTACAAGGTACCGTAGGACCATCAAATGCAGGACACAGACTAGCTTCTCTTCAGATGCACTGTCCTAATTATGGCAGATCATTCTTCCTAGTCGTATAATTCAGCCTAAATCGAGTCAGTGGATAGTAGTTTGTATCTTGCTGTACTTGATGAAGGTTTGTAAGACTGGCCTTAATCTGTGTCTATATACTGGCTCGTACTCCAGTAGATGTTACCATGGAATTGATGTTTACCTCCAGCCTGGCATACTGGCTCTTAGGATAATAGATAACTGTCTTTATTTACTTGTATCTACCGTGCATCTGATGTATAGGTGTCTGATGGCGTGAGCAGGGATGAGCGTGTTGTGGTTCTGGCCAGCAAGCTGTCCAAGTCGCAGCACACTCGGCTGACCAAGCTGAGCCAGAGCCTGGGAGGCACCGAGGCCGACTCCTTCTCCAGCTCAGGTACCGTACAAGTCCACGTCAAACACGCTGGGGTTTCTTTTTCTTAGTAGTGTCTCCGTCGCATGTTCCCGGGTCACTCCTCACAGATGGAGACAATGATGTGGCCAAGTAGGGAACAGCAAAAGGGAAAATCATTGAAGGGATGGCTCACAGGCCATTTGGGACTGTTGTGTCAAAGTGAGGAATAAACAGTGTTCAAACGAAACGGGGAAAGGGTGGTTTGTAGATGCTCTCAAAGTCTAACTGGAAGGCTTATGGTGAAATGCTGGGTGGGAATTGTTCATATTTAAACTGGAGCTGCTGTGTGTAGCATGCAAACATCCGAGTTGAGCCTGCAGATATAATTAAGGTCATTCTGCAGCTGTCAGCCCGAGAGCTCTTCTGACTGAAGAGGCAATAAGCCTGCATTTAATTTTTGATTACAATTCTGTCACATTGTGTAAGCCATTGCGAGAGGAGCGGTTTCCAACAAGTGTAACTATCACTCAGAACAAAGGCACGGACAAACATTTATATGTTTCTAATAAATCCCTCCTACCTTCACACACAATCGCCTAGATAAACCCCGCCCCCCCAAAAAACAGTACGAATATAATGAAAGGCGTATTATGTGAAAATGATCCACATTCAGAGCTCATTCGTCTGTATGTTGCTGTCGATGACAAACAAAGAGCACTCTTCAAAGCGTGCCTTGGAACTCCTGGGAATGGTGACCTCCGTGACCCCGCGTTCATCCAGTCTTCCTTCTCTCTTCCCCCCCCCTCCTTCTCCAGTGACCCACGTGGTCGTGCCAGACGGGCCGTTGCCCACCACCCTGACGACCCTGCTGGGCATCCTCAGTGGCTGCTGGGTCCTCGGGTTCAGCTGTGAGTATACCTCCGCCTCCAATCACCCAGACAACAATCACCCAGACAACACAGCTAGTCCATCTAACTGTCATTCGGATGCACTGGCTTCTGTAAATCAAGGATTTCTTACACGCCATGGATTTTCTACACGCTTATGTTAGTTAACATACGCACATAGGAAATCTTTCATTCATCCCACATTTACACAGAATCGGTTACAGCAGGAAAACACATACATTATATAAATGCACATACGGTATATAGGAACAAATAGAAAGATGGAATACACAAACAAATAATCAGGCAGTAGCTGATCTACCGACTGTGATAAACATGAGGACATAGGAAATCCTTGATTCCTCCCACACTCTCAAAGTGTGCCGTAGAATCATTCATAAGGCTGCATGATGAAGTATGGCTACTATGATGGAACTACGGCCTTGTGTTCCAGCCGAGTGTTTAGCCTTCCTGTTCAGTCTGTACAGAGCCAAGCTAGATCATTTGAGCAACAAGCAGTTGCTAATGCAAGGCCAGTGTGTGCATGCTTCAGAAACACTTGACTGTTTGAAATGCAAGAGGGGCCCCAATGGAAAGAAGGACGTTACGGAATTTCTATGGACCTTAGAAGTACTCAGAAAATGAATGAATCAGTCTTCTTTAATACTTGATTCGTTTGAAGATTATTTTTTCCTACAATGACAGTTCACCGTTCTCTGACAATTTCCTTGCAATCTTTGCATCCGTTTCCCCGGCAAAACAATGCTCAAAATATTCACAGGCGGTCAGCTGTTCGACAGTCACTTCTCTTTCCTCGAAGTCGTCTGGCAGCTCAGTGTTGGCCTGTCCGTCTCCTTGACTTTTGAGTGTGCGCGTGTTTAGTTTCTTTTTCCCCCCCTTTCGAGAGCGGTTAGATTTTTCTCTTCTCTTCACGGCGGATGAACACTTGACACAGCTTGTCTGCCCTCAGACAGAGTGGGGCTCCCTCGCTCTGTGTCCTTTCTGCCCGCACGCCCACCCTGCTCTCGTTCACTCTTTCTCTCGTCCTCCCTCTCTCTCTCATCGCGCTGCCCATCCTCTCTCCGCTTCAGAGGCCGCGGTGGCGCTGTCTGTTTCTATTCCGGGCAGGCCACAGCGCTCACTGTGGGAATGCAGAAGAGAATCACTTCCCCCCCTCCCCTCCCGTCCTCCCACCTTCAAGAATCTAATTAGCTGATAGGCTAATGGCAGTTCATTGTGACGTGGGGCTTAACGAGCGGGCCGTATCGTCCGGAGCGAGAGCCGGATTAACCCCCGGTATCTGTTCCCCCTGCCTGGGCCCCCACGACGGGGGCTCTCCAAATGAAAGCTCTAATTAAGAGGAACCACAAAATGTAATTACGCCCCCTGACTGCGTGTGTGTGTGTGTGTGTGTGTACCATTCCCTCCTAAGGACTTCTTTACCTCTGCTGAGTTTACACATGTTTAATTAGTTGTGTCACCATACGAGACAGGCACCACTGCATGGGAAAAGCACTCAAACACACACACTCATGCTGATTATCATCTGACGCATGGCAGGGCTATTAAGTGGGTTACCCTGCAGATTCTCGAGGGCGATTTTCCAAGTCATAACATCCGGAAATGGGATGTTCAGAGCAACACCCCTGTTAACTATATAATATGAAAGATAGGATTTAAAAAAACCAAGGTAACAGAATATTCTATTCAACACACAGTGTGTGGGTTGCACACTTCGGAAATGTTCGACACAACCGGTTCACTTATTTAAACTGTAGCTGGGCTTTTAACATTGCACATCCTACTGGGACTTTCCTGCTGCCTTTTCTCTCGTAGGGGTGGAGAAGAGCCTGCAGGCTGGCAGCTGGGCTGAGGAGAGCGACCACGAGGCACAAGGGCCCCAGCGCAGCCGCATCAACAGGCGGAGCCTGGTGAGACACACCCGCCCACTGCACATCTAGTCTTTTTTTTTGGGGTGGACACGAACACAAACAGACGTTCCCATTGTTCACTGGAATGGAAGCTATCGACCTGAAAACTGAAGAGCTTGAGAGGAACGATTGAGTTTGTCGATGCACTTCGTAGCAGGTTGTTTGGTGCCTGGATTGAGGACTGCTAAGCAGCCTAGTGCCAAGTGGTTTGGGGGCAGAACTGCTCTGTTACCAGGGAAAGTTGGCATTGAAACTAAGTCATTACCGTGCACCTCTTGATGCTTATGTAAGGACTAAAGGACTGTGGTGATTTGGGGATTTAGCATTTAGACTGAATCTTAGTCGAACCTGTTTTTGGCTGCGGGCACCTTTGAATGATTAACATCTTTTTCAACCTAATGAGATGAGATACCTTACCGTTAGCTTTTTCCTAATGTGCAAGAGTTTGTCACATCAGATCATTTTGTACAAAACGGAAAAAAATGGAACAGCACTATTGCTTGTTATGCCATTATAACTAATCTCCCTCTCTCTCTCTCTGTCACGCGCGCTCCCACTCAAAACACACCCATCCAGCTGCCCCCGCTGTTCGACGGCTGTTTCTTCTTCTTCCTGGGCTCCTTTAAGAACCCCCCCCAGGCAGGTGCTGCTGCAGCTGGTCAGAGAGGGAGGGGGCCAGGTGCTGAGCAGGCATCCCAAGCCCGACAGTGACGTCACCCAGACCCTGAACGCCGCAGCCTACCATGCCCTGCCAGGGTCGGACCAGGCCCTCTGCACCCAGTACATCATCTACGACCCCCAGGGGTCCTACAAGCCGCCCAGAGTGCGCCTGGGTAAGGTGTGGTCCGCTCCCTCCTCCTGGATCATCAGCTGCGTCTCAGCTTTCCAGCTGCTCCCTGTCTCCTGAAGTGTGGACCTGCTACCTGGGGCTTGGACCTGCTACCTGGGACTTGGATCTGCTACCTGGGGCTTGGACCTGCTAGCTGGGGCTTGGACCTGCTACCTGGGGCTTGGACCTGCTACCTGGGGCTTGGACCTGCTACCTGGGGCTTGGACCTGCTACCTGGGGCTTGGACCTGCTACCTGGGGCTTGGCCTGCTACTGGGGCTTGGACCTGCTACCTGGGGCTTGGAGCTTCCAGACTGCCACCATACACTGTGTGCCTAGCTCTTCAAATGACTCACTGGGACATTTGTTTATGGAAGCTTCTATCCTGGCTGCACAATAATGACAGCTCATATAAAACATTCACAGTCGGTTTAATGAATGGGAACCATGTAACTCTGTGTGCTTTAATTCTTTACAGTAGACTAGTGCTTAAGGCATGTTGATCTTCATGTTGAATGTGTCAGATTTGTGACTTCCTTATTTCTGTGTGACATTGTTGGCCACATAATGAAAAGAAGAGTTTCAATGAAGCTGCACAAAAACAGTACAATGTAATGTCCTTAAAAATAAATAATTAGTGTAATGTTTTGTTCCAATTATGTTTGCAATGAATGTTTTTGTCAAGCACTGCTTTTTACTGGATGACAAATATAGCTTTTCCATCTCGAACTCCATCACCAGAAATACTTCATGTAATTGGGCATGACTGGGTTATTTAGTTCATAACTCCTAGCTTTTAAAACAAACAAAGCCTCGGCCTCAAAAGATCGATTCAGGGCAAATAGGAGGAGCTGAACATGAAAGCAGTGCAATTAATCGTCCAGTCACCAACTTGGCACCCACTTTGAAAAAGAAACAAACAAGTTTTCTTTTCCTTTTCTCTCTCTGTGAGGAGATATGGGGAGCAAAGTGCCCTCCCCAGTGGTGAACGCTGCAGATTTCTGGCCCTGCCTTCCCTGAGGTCTTCTCCTGGCTGTCTCCCAAGATGCCGTTTTCAATGGGATTAGTCAGGGATGCTAATTGCTATTGATTGCTGCATGCTGCATTAAATTGCTTCCCCCCTTTTCCATCCAAGGAGGGAGGCAATTAGTGGTGCGGACAGAAGCTCTGCCTCAGACTGACTGGTAATGAATTGGAATGTGGAATGAACCTGTGTGTAGAGATCCCTTATTCACTCCAGTCCACGACGCACAGGCACTACCTGGCACCTTGTAACTCATGCTGGGCTGAAGGAAACGTGGACTGTGAATGTGTTATTTCCTGGTTGTCTCTGAACGGTCTTTCTCTGTGCAAGATCTATGTCGATGCCAGGGCGCATGGGTTTGTACTACTAGCCTCTGTAAGCTGAGGTTTGACTTGAGCGAGCAGGATTCCGACGGCTTCTATTGGTCTGTACCCAGGTGGAGAGTGCATTCAGCCAACATGGTGGCCCCTGGTGCACCTGTCTACTGTAGCCTGGTGCACAACCCAACATGTTCATAGGTAATTCAGGATGTGTCAGTGCTGAAGGTTTGTAGTATCTGCTATCAGTGTGTTCACTTGGTGAGTGTGTAGATACCCGGGAAGAAACGGGTAAAAGAGCTGTTCTTCTGTGCAAGAGGGGTGGAATGAAGGAAATAAATCAACTCACACTTGCGGAATAACACTTCTTTTCCAGTCTATTTAACAAAATAGTTTTTGTCTTCATAAATAATACGCTTCACCTCTGATTTCAGAATACACATTATATGTTTGAAGATATTTACATGTTATACAGCATGAAGGGCACCAAGGGTGATTGAATTTAGAAATTCATACAAATCTAGGCTGTTTGGTTAGATGTACCAGACTATGTCTCCAGTTAAGATGTAGTGATGTTTGTGAATTAGTACTTCTAACCAAATGCTGTCTGTTTTACTATATTTCTAAATTTAAAGTCGAAATGAAACAATAACAGTGGAAGTAAATAGCAGTTTTAGAACTGACCCTTAGTACCCATGAGTTATACAATTGATTGTTTAATAACTGTTTCTCTCAAGAGTAGATATTTCTCTGGGTTGGTTTTCAGGCACACTTTATGTAACAGTATTGTTTAAAAAAAGAACAATCTTTAATAGCTTCCAGCTACAGTAAGTCGGTGTCTCGTGAAAGGTGGTACACCTCTACATGATGGTTGTGACAAAGCAGTGTTGACAATGGCAGGGGTTGGTGCATGTGCAAGCAGACATTTAGAGGAAAACACAAAAGAAAAGAGACTGAGTGCATTAGGTCGTAACCTTGACTAGATCTACAAGGCTTCTTTTTAAATGGAGGCATACATTACAGTTACAGTTATTGAGGTGTATGCAGCTGTGAGATGACTGTCTGCCCGTCCCATATGTTGCACTTTGTTGGCATCTAGTAGACATAGCAACTAAATGGGCGTTATACCAGTTCCTGGTAACGCAGGTCTGAAGAAAGCAGGGGGTGGATTCATATCGCACTAGTCTCAGCTGTTGGTTGGTAGTTCAGATAAAGGTCAGCATGACAAGGTGACATTGGGAGCCATGCCTCAGAGTCTCTAAACTGCAACACCAGTTCTACCCAACTGCCTCTCTGCCTCACCCACCATCCTCGCTCTCCTCTATCTCTTTCTCCCTTTCACCGCTCTCGTTCAGGATTTTCTGAAAAATTTATATTGAACAGTTTTCAAATATATTTCAATATGTCATATAAGAGGCCTGAAACAAATTAACTGTTAACCTTAACCAAACAATGTCGATTCATATCTATGATTGATGATCAACAGATCTATGAGACATTAGTTCTGACCAATTTTTCATGGACAATTGGATTGTAGATAGGCGTAGTCTAGCTAAAAAAAGATGAGATCTGTCATTTCATTTTGAACTAACACTTAATCCTTACTCCCTTCTTGATAAAAATGTCCTGAGCAAGTATGATAAACCTGGGAATGAAACACCCCTTCATTCAGTCAAAATCTAGGAATTCTTCTCATGTGATTATGACTATGTAGTTAGAACCAGCACGAGCTCCCTGAAGGGAGGAGTCGGGTAATGCACATGAAATCCTTTTTCCTCTGTAGTCGAGGGGGTTCACTCCTGTGTTCATTTCTGTCTCATTACCAGGGGCTTTGAGATGCTGTTAAGTAGATCATCCATCATGGCCCAGGGATGGAGTCTAAAAGGTTAAAGAAATGGATTCTCTTGGAATAGGAAAAAAATACCGGTGATGTATCGCATACTGTAGGCTTAGTGGAATTTGCCTGTGAATTAATGACCGGTATTTATCATTTCAGAAGTGGGCAGAAGTGGGCACAGGCAAAGGTTGGGCGGGGTTTGTCGGAGTCTGTTGTCTTTGCATTTGTTTGAGCTGAACCTGGCAAAATCTATACGCAATGCATTAGCCTATCCCAAGTCAGAGCTATGTGGAAGAATCTGCAAAACAGAAAATCTATTGTATAATCTATAGAGAAGGGGAGGAGAATTGCTTTGTGCCTTGACAAGTGCCTTATTGGCTTAAGTGCTTTCTTGGGGTGCAGTGTGGATCAACATTTTTAAGCTGAAAATGAATTACCACAAGCTGTGTGTGAGCCACTGAGGATGAAAAAGACTGTGTGTGTGTGTGGGTGTGTGTGTGTGTGTAAGTATGAGTCTACATGTGTGTGCATGCTTCTATGAGGGCTGCTTTGAAGTATCGAGACATACAGTATGCAGATTTGCCCATTTCTCCTCCAGTTCCCTAGCACTGCGCTCACAGGCAGCCCTACTGAGAACCCAGCTGGGTGATTTATCACAGAAACCTTCTTGATTAAGGGAAATTAAAGCAGGATGCTTTTGGCTTGCTAATTTCTCAGATAACAAGTTCAAGCTGTTCGCCTGAAGGAATATTTTTGTTGGGATGAGCCATGAGGGAAAACAATAAGGCCAATTAGGCCGGGGGATTGTGCCCAATCAGTGAATTGATACTGTAGTTCTCCATCAGAGTTTTGTTGTGGGCTGCAGATCTTTGAATCCTGCAATAACTGGCAATAACTGGCAATTGTAATACAGTTGGTGCCATACTTGGTTGGTTGCTCACCCACCCCTGTGTAAAGTTTTGGATGATAAGTAGGATCTTTGCAGGCAGACGTATTCCTTTCTGAATGGTAGATGGGTATGCACATCCGAGCACCATAGCGACGTAAGCTGAGGCACATTGAGCAGTTGACATTCGAGCCAGTGACACCACCACGAGGAAGCCATTCGAGACCTGACCTCCGAGACGGATGGGGGAGGGATGTCGTGAGCCACTCTCTGAGGGAAGCGGGGCTCGTGTTGGGAACACAGCCCTGTCATGCGACCTTCACTGTCAGCCTCATAGCAGAGAACGCCTCGGATAGATGTAGTCGTGTGCTTTGTGGTCATCGTGTCCTGCTGCTCGACCTCATAGGTCTAATCATACAACACCTGTGGGAGCGACAGACAGCTACAGCAAGCAGATGACTTACAGAAAACAACAGAACATTTCAACAGCGCCAAATGATTGGAATGGATACGTTTGTCCTCATGAAATATATAAACTTTGTGGGGAAAGCAGCAGATAAGCATAATGATTCGAAAATAGATCGGCGCCGCTCCTCCTGCTCCTGGGTGGGTTTCATTTGTTGTTTGTTTTGAACGGGAGCGTCTTGACTAGCTATGCAGTCTCAGGTTGCCTAGGAATTGTGCTCCTGTGCTGTCAATCCTCCAAGATAGGCATCAGGTTTGGCGTGGCAGGGCGCTACCCGGCATGTCACCGTCACCGATCCCCGGTGGGGTTTCTATGACAACGTCTGGCCGTTGAGGCACTCCCGCCTCAAGCACCCGGCAGGCTTCCACCAGTCTCCGTTGAAGCAGCGGCAGATGGTGCAGTCGTCCACCTTCACATCAATGCCGGCTGGGATGATCGTCGTTCCGGCAAAACAATTTGGACCTGCCGCATGGGAGGAAGGCAAAGAAAGGAGGGAGGGGAAGGAGGAGGAGAGAAAGACGGGGAGAGGGGAGAGAATACACAGAAAGAGAAGGAGGAATGAATGCGCGGCCCCCCCAAGAGGTTATCTGTTAGAGAGGGATGGTGGAGAGAGGCAGAGAGCCCAGGAGAGTTGGGAGTCAGAACAGACGCACAGATCTTTTCACGGGCATGCACCGATGGGCTTGTTTTTGCAACACTAAAGCGCTTTTGTTAGCCTCCCTCTCCCTCGACATGGAGCGCTTTGCATCCTAATGTGCCACGAGCAGAGCAGAGGAGGCTGGCTAGATGCAGGCCCTGGCAGTTGCAGGCTTGGCAGAACGCTGAGGTTGGAACCCAGAGAAAGCTGCTTTGAGAAGCAGCAGGGAGGAGTGTTAATCACTCTCGCCTGCACGACAAGGCCTTTCGCCTCCTCGGAAAGCCGCGGCTTTCAGCACACTAGCTTTCTCGACACCAGACCAACTTCAATAACGACTTCTGATAAAAAAGGATCAATCGGTGTCCTCCTTGAAGCACTGTTCCCAGATGACTCGGCTTGTGTTTGTTTCTTGGTTGAAGGAATTGATGTTTATTTTGTATCAAATGATGTTGATTTTCTTTATGATGTGTCTTTGAAACAGCTGACGCATTGTATATGATTGACAATCAGATGTCTTTATCCAGATGCCTAAGAGTTACATTAACGTAGGCTAATCCTAACGCCAACATCTATCTGCAATTAAGGTTTCCTGAGTAACTACTGGGTTCTGCTCCTCCTGGCCTTGAACGAATCCCACTTTCTTTCCATCTAAGTACAGGGAAGTATGCCGCTGCCAAGAATTGGCTCTAGTTTTAATCATTTGAATTAAGCAATCAGCGGCTCAATTGGTGTGACGGTGACATTGGATTGCTCTCCTAAATGCAAATCTATAAAACCTGTGTGATTCAAGCTTTGAGTTAGGAGGATTTAGTATGGGATCCGCCTGTCTAAGCTGGGGGAAAACACATTGACCTTGACTTACTTTTCTCCAATAATGACTCATATTGAAAATCCAGCAGGCAAGGGAATTATTTCCAAAGCTTGCTACAGAAGGACTTAAAGTGCAGTATAAGGGCACAAACCACAATAGTGAGGTTAAGACACGTTTGTGTAATTAAAACTAGCTTGTCTGGGGGCTTACGCAACCAGTAATTATACTTGGCTCAGGTATTGACCCCAGATTGGCATGATCAGAGACAGACGTGCCAAAAACAAACACCCTCACCAGCTACTACACAGTAGTACTACACTACACAGTAACAACCCAAATCTTGTGAAACCGAAGGGTTCAGTTTTCAAAAGATGACAGAGCATACAGTAGCTCTTCCTGCCCTCAACAATAGTGGAACTGAAGCATGAAGTATGTAGATGTTAAGTGCTAACGTAATAACATGCTTTCTGCCCGCCTAATGAATATGTGCTGCCATAAAGGCTTAGGAGAACGAGTCACCTGGTAACTGCACCATGACAACATCCCTAAGATCTGCACTAAGAGGATACATGGGGTCTAGTTCTATCGATCCTGCTCCGGACAGCAGACAAACATGGCATTGGGCAAGTGGGCAAGCACTGGCACTGCCAGGTTTGAGTGTTTATGGCCCGATAGATCTGAGTGCCTTGAGGCCACAAGGACAACGTTTCCACCACCTGTCACCTTGGCAGGCTCACCGACAACAGGGGAGGGCTGATTGTCCATTCGGCCAATGAAAGTCATACGATAGGTGAGTCTTTTTGTGACCATCAACCCCCACCATAAACATGTACTCGTGTACTTGTGTGTCTACGTATGTCTATGCATCTGCCCTCTCAAAATGTGCGTGCGCATGTGACAGTAACATGACTTGCATACGGGGCCATGTCTCCACAGCCCATGTTGATGCTATTTGTCCATCAACCACTGTCAGCTCTGATAACTGTTACCTGCCTCCAGATGTCTCTGTGGCATTATATGACAGTCTTCCAGGGCATCGCAGGGAAAGAGGAATCAGAAGTGACACCCCGATGAAATATTGAGACAGTGGGTTCCCTAGTGTGCGTACATGAGCAAAGTAATATAAATAAATGCGCATAATAGGACCACTAATCAACCCCAGCCTTTTGTTGATTACATATGTTCCCGAAGAGTCCATGGGGAGCCCAGTCTGATGTCTTTATCTAGCGACATAAGCCCACGTGCGCCTGCTGATGAGCGTAAGAGCTCCTTCTCCATGACTCTGTGTGTGTGTGTCCAATCAGATGGACCTTGCTTGCCTGAACATCTGCATATTATCTCAGAAGCAGGGGAAGGTAAAAAAAATAAAAACATGGCTGTGTCCTGGAGGTATTACATGAGGGGTTTGGTCGTCCCCCGGTCAGCCAGAAAGGAGTGTTAAACACTCCTCCACCACCCCGCTCCAAGCCAGGGTTGCCAGGGTTGGCTTGACTTCCCTGTGGGGCCCAAGACGACAGGCTGCCCTGAAATGCCACTGCCGCAAGGGCGTCACCATATCCTGTCTGCCTAGATTAGCCCTTATTTCTCCTTTAGGCTAGCTTGTGTGTGTGTGTGTGTGTGTGCGTGTGGTGTATGTATGTGTGTCTGCCTGTGTATGATGTAGTGAGAGGGGCATACACTTGTGGTTGTGTGTGTTTTGCAAGTGTGTGTTTGTGTGCGTACTGTGGATGGAACACCTTACAGCTATCTAAAATCTTCACTGTGCTATCAAATATACTGTGGGTCAAATTGTGCAACAAGGTGAAAAACAGCTAACATACTTTTAAGAAGATGATCATTTTAGTTGCTCCCAGAGGGTAAGTATATCATGTATCTACAGTATTTACTTTGCACTTAGCCAGGCACTATCTCCATGTGAAAGTTACACAAATTACATTAGACATTAGTGTCACCTTTGTTTGACAGAGCTTTGATCACATGATCACCATTCCTATACATTGATAACACAATGACACATAACACAATGGAACTAGAGAGCATACAATTTCTGGGGAAATTGTGAGGGTGTGCCTGCATATTTTCAAGCAGTTAGCCTACTCATAGTCTATTGCATAATAATTCATTAAGAACACCCTTGGAAAGAAGCTAGTGTAACAACGTTATCACTGGAAATATTTCAGATGGAATCGCGATTCAAACAGTAGCTCTATGTCTGCTAACTTATGACATGTCCCCAAAAACGTATGTAAGCTTGACATTTATTTAGTGGAAAATCGCTCATGCATAAAAAGCTCAATAGCGATCATTGTCAGTAATAACGCAAAATGCGATATAGCCCTTTGTGGAGAAGCTGCCCCGGTAAATTGTATACTACAGTGTTCGAGTCTTGGTTGCGATCGTTGGTTGAACGTTCCGTTGTACGGTTTAGGCTGAAATTAAATATTGCTTTCATGAACAGATTGACGGCTGTGTCAATGAAGTTCGGGTTAGTAGTCAGACAGTTTCACCTATTGAAATACTTTTGATTTAAGGGAGTGCCGAACATTTTCTGACGCCGTTTGACTCCCTACTGTAAACAGCTGTGGATGTTTTTGTTAGCTACACAGTGTCTCGCGTAGGCTACAGCGTTGCAGTACTGGTTTGAAATCACAGGTAATGATTATTTCACCAACAAATCGTTTACTTGTAATCTAATGTCATAATAAATCGTACAACGAAAATGTATTTGTGAGTAATGTTTATTTTAACGATTGAAAACAGATGCAGCCTAGACCGCTGTAGTATGTGTTGCCCGGGCAACATAGGCTAATGTCATGATGCTAATGCTTCAGTGAAATAGTAGACTACCGTTTCCGAAAGTCGATGTAGTTCCTCAATAATATTATCTTATATTGTACATTACACTTAACAATTGTGTTTCATATCAGAAAGTAACATTAGTAAATAGTTATCACCCTGGCCTCTTTGCTTGTGGCGTTTCTGCAGCTGCCTTGCAGTATCGTTAAAGCTATAGTTAGCCTATAGCTATCTCCCAGAAGTTAACAAGCTGCTAAACTAATGTTAGGCTAGAGGTAGTCACGCGTGTTTCGTGACGTTAGTAGCGCCAGTGACTGTGGCTAGCAAGTTAGCCAGGTAAATAAAAAGACAAGCAACTCAATGGCTACCAACTTTTGACATGACGTTTTCTAAGTAATCAAAATATTGACGGATGCTAGGGGGGGGCACGATACGATCCTTGCTAGGCTGCAACAGTCTTCTATGCACGTCGTATCTAATGCGTCGTTGCTAACATGTGCC
Source organism: Mallotus villosus (assembly GCA_903064625.1). Taxonomy (NCBI): domain Eukaryota; kingdom Metazoa; phylum Chordata; class Actinopteri; order Osmeriformes; family Salangidae; genus Mallotus; species Mallotus villosus. The sequence continues at coordinate 150,664 of CAEFZP010000296.1, forward strand.
GACGCTTTGACGTAGGCTATTATAACTGAGTAGTCTACCCTTTGCCGACAAAATCAACTTTATGCCACAAAAACGTTGTATGGTCCTAAACTGTGCAACGGAACGTAAATTCTGATACAAGCAACTCAATGGAGACCAAGACGAAACTTTGGACGTCGACGTTTTCTATGTAGTCCAAATATTGACCGAGGAGAAGGGGGGCAAAAATAATAATAATAATAATAATATATATGTGAGATTACAAAGGATGGCCACGTCGTCATCGACGTGGCACACCCAATGAAAGTATTTTGGTAAATTCTGTAACTGGGTTTCCCCCTAGTTGTGAGTTGTGTCCAGATCAATCCCTGTTGGTGAGGTCACCCAGGGGTAAGGCTCAATCCTCAGTATGGGGGTGTTAAAGGGATATCCCAGCACCTAACTGGCCAATGAGCTATTGGAATCCTTTAATTCCAATTTGGGGATTGGTTGTGTCTGACAAGGACATCAGGTCCAAGGAAGATGAAGGACTCTCTAGGGGCCTATTATTCCCTCCCATCACAACCTTAATCAATGGGCCAATGTTTATTCTGCTTAGTGTGTCATCTATAATTAAAGGCAATTCTTCTCATTACTGGGAAAGATGCCCAAGGTAATGATTTAGACTCATAAAACATAAAATAGATGATGAATCTCTGTTGACAAGAACACGAAAACACACACTTTGCCACAGGTATGCACTTGTTTTGGTGTGTGTGTGTGTGTGAGAGAGAGAGAGAGCAAGGCTTACCATTTTTACAGATGGGGCAGCACTGCTCAGGCTCGTACACGGGGTTGACGCACTCTGGGACAGCGCAGTCCGACACCACGCAGTGCACCTCGTTATTTGGTTCGCAGCGACACCATTCACAGGGGGACGGCTGGGGACAGAGCCAGATAGCCATGTGTGAGTTAGACGACTCTGTGACTCCAATCTTAGTACCTCTCTGTTACAACTGTGTAAAAGGCCAAAGGTTTGTTAGTGTATGTGGTGTGAAATGTTAGTCCTCCTCAGGTTATCTGAAAAATCGTGTCTGGAACCATTTTTATCGCTGACTTCTTTTCTTATTGACAGTGTATGAATAAAAAATATATAATAGGGTGAATTACTAATACCTGGGTACTTCCACATATTCTATCCTCTGTGGAAGTGAGGGAGGTAAATATTTTTTGTCAAAACAACCCTTTATGAATACCATGTTCACCTGGAAGATGCAGTGCACACTGTATGTTCATATTGTCTAGAACTATTGGGAAAAACAACATTTGCACTTTTGGTCTAGTGTCAAGATAATGTATTTGCCATATAGCCATGTACATTTATGGAAGAAGAACATTCAAGTTTAGCATGTCAAGAAATGGCAATTCATAAACTGATATTGTCTCAATTGTCACTGACATATTACTGTATTTCATGATCCAGAAGGTTGGGTAAAGGAACTGCAATTCCTAACAAGACATTAGAACACTGGAAGCAGTAAAACTTCTAGATGTTTCTCCTTTCATCCGGTCCATAGTTTGCTTGACTCAAAGAGGCTCCAGCCATTGTTTCTTCTTCACGTTCTGCCTCAGTGACAGTGTCGCTGACAACGCTCGACGCTTACACTCATAAAAAAACCCCAGATGTGTACCTCTTCCCCTGTGTTCGTTCGTGCCCTTGAGTGCTTTGATTTTTATATCGTTTCATATATGCTTCAAAACATGCGCACACGGAAGACAGAGTACTAGTCATAGACACACCATGGCCCCTTCTATACTGAAACAGACTCCTATTAGCAGTGTTTAACATCCCTACAGCCTTGTGCCCTTTCCCTGACCTGTGTGCCCGAAGTGTGCCAATTAAACAGCAAGATGTTGACTCATGCATATGGAGGAAGGCTACAGCTTGCCTGGGAGACCCAGGCTGCTGTCGGGGATGGGGAGGGAGGGGGGGTGTCAATAATGGTACAGAGGGGGTGAAGGGGGGTGCCCTCACAGCAGTTAGGGTGTTTAAGCTAAAGTACAGCTATGGTGTAATTACCATAGAGAATGGCCTGCACACTAATTATTCCTCTATCTGTTCCACCAATAAGAATGTCTAGCCTTAGAGACAGGGCTTGGGAACAACTTAGCCATGAAAATGGCCCCTAATTGCAGCAAGCTGAGTGGGAACAAACAGGCGTGTTGTGTAGCTATTCAGGAGAGAGTAATACAAGCACTTTGCAATGTTTGGTCTTGCATGTTGGATTTGTTTCTGTGCTACTTCAAAGCTGGACACCAAACATTTGTATTTACATACACTGTTGGAAGGCCGTAGCCATCTTTGCTTTGCTGAGTGATGCCTGTGTCGATGAAGAAAATGTTAAATGGCGTTAGAATGTTGAGGTTATGGAAGTTAATGAGGAATGGGAAGCAAAAATGACTTCAAACGTGTACTCAGATGTGAACAACGTGCTATTGATTGTTGTCTTCGCTGATCTACTCGACCAGGAACATGTGGTTTCAGCATTGTAAAGGCATTATTGCATGTGATATCTACTTTTAAAATGTTAATGGATGCGGTGGATGTGGCTGACTCAGTTCCTGATCTATTCCTGATCTTCAGCCAAGTCCGTGGACAAGTTGATGACTCCAAAACATCCAGTTAAAACATTGACATGCTTCAGCTGAAATCTATTTATAGGAATGCTACAGTAGACTTGACTATTTTTCAGAAAATAAATAAGGCACAAAGTGAATGATGCTGCTCTACTCCCTGGGGGAACATTAGGGATGGATGGCTGCATTTGATAAGCAGTCATTTACTTTCTTCCACATTTCTGTTAGGTCGTTGCTCAGGTAAAACAAAATTCACAGATGAGCATGTATATATGAATACACAATAGCCTGTGTATATTATTACACAATGTTTGGTTGTGTTGTTAAAGCGTATACAGCTGAAATCTGATCAGTAGGAAGCTTAATATACTACATGCATTCTCTCATACGTTGCCAGACTCCCATCAATGTATTTACCCGAGAGGGGCTTTTAACACAAACGTTTGTGTGAAGTCTGATTCATGCCTTTTGTGTTGATTGACAAAAGAAAACAGACCACAAACACCATATTTAGCCATGCTGGCGGCTACGTATGCGTTTCTGAACGAGTTCCCCATTGTTAGTTTCCAACCCACTGAGGTGCAAGGGAAGTGACCATCATGGCTCTCTGCAGAGACCTCCTCCACCCTGCGACCGCTGCAGTGGCAGGGGTCCAGAGAGGCAGACAAACAACCGCAGGGCAGGGGAGGAGGGGTGGTGTCGGGGAACATCATGCATGATGCTGAAAAAGTGGATGCCAGTGATGGATAGAAAGCCACTGAATGCACGCTGTTCTTTGCCCACATCAAGAAACACCTTAGCGGTGTCGGGTAGCGTAGACAGCAGAGCTACTGAAGGAGAGGGGAGGGGAAACAGATGCTAAACACACAAAGCAATTTTTGGCTTTGTTTTTTATCCGACTTCACATGACTGTAAGTTATGTGACAGTATACCTGTCCTTCACAGTCTCAAACCTCCTGTTGTGTTCTGCCTACTTGTTTGCTCTCAATCAGTTTTTCAGATTAAAACTACATTTTTTTTTACCTCAGGCAAATTGGATTGGAAAATCAATTTGAGTGACTCATTTGAGCTTCTTTTTTTAGCAGTTTGCTCTCAAAGGTGTCACTGTTGAAGAGCATACTCACTAATTACTGTGGCAGAGAAGAGGTGGTTCTGTAAGTGTGTGTGCGGGTGTATGTATATGTGTGCATGTGTGTATGTGTATGATGAAGTGAGAGGGGCATACTATTGTGATTGTGTGTTTGTAAGTTTGAAAGTGTGTGTGTGTGTGTGTGTGTGTGAGAGAGAAAGGGAGAGAGATACAGTATGTGAGCAAACGAGAGAGCTTTCACCTACACACTTTATGTGCTCATGTAATGTCATCATATTTTTTATTTGTTTGAAAAAATAAATATATATAAAGATTGTAAATGGTCTGCTATCAGAAACAGACACATCACACATGCTCTGGACAGAGATTGCATTGATGTGTCCACCTCCTCCCTCTCAGTCATCAACCCTTCCCCGTCTCCACATGCCTTCCCTGGGGATCTCAGGGGCACGGATGGGATCGATCTGAGTTCACATCCCAGCCCTAGCCTGTCCGCCTGGGATCTGAACTCACCCTATACCTCCTGGTTCTTGATTGGAGCTGTGCTGAGGCCAGGGGCAGGCCGGCAGTGATGTCTGGTGAACTGGTCCCTTCCTCGGCGGGCTGGGAACCCTGTAGGTGAAACACCTACCGAGGGTGAGTGGCATAGCTCTCTTATAGGGCAGGTATAGTATACAACACAGCAGCACAGTCCCACTACTTCTGCTACATCACTCCATTATTCTACCTCTAAGTCTCCAGAACAACCCCACTTCGCTAAGAACAATCTTTATGGGAAACTTGGCACAGAAGAGATATAATGAATGGAATTACTACACAAATGATATGAAATCTATGGAATTTAACTTCCGGAGACTCCCTACAGGTAATCCTTAAATGACTCGTCACATTGATCATGACATGATCTATGCGACTTCACATGGACCACATTATCACAACCAGACGACTGTGCAAGGGCCCGAGTTCGATCTTCAACCTTTAAGATGACAGTCCTGCCTTGGCCGGCTGGTCTCAGAGATGCTGATCTGGGTTGGACTCTTCCCCCACCCGCTGCCCTGAATAAACGTGGACCTCAGCGTGAAGCTCCAGGACTCCCAGTCAAGGAAATGCCAAGTCGGCCCATACCAAAGGTTAGCCTGTCGGCATCTCTTAATTGGGACGTATATCAGAAGAACTGAGGCCCTCTGATCTCCTCCAACACTCCTGGAGGCCGATCTTCAGTCCATAACTCAAAGCAATGGCTCAAACACCACACTGGCCAGGACATGCCATAATGACTTGTGTCACAAGCCATCAGCGAGTACAGCAATAGTCAGTAGGCAAAGCTACTGCCAGGCATACTCATATTTTTGACTGGTTATTTAGCTAACTTTCTGAGGGTGGCCATCTCCCACAAAGAGTTCCTCTCCCTTTGTCCACACTGTGTAATTTCTCGGTTCGAAAATCAATAGGAACAAATGAATGTTTTTTTCAAGTGGCATGAAATGTCCTTCTCTCTCCCTGGCCACCACTCAAGGTTAGTGGGGATGTGAGGGAGAGATGCACTATTGATAGACTTGATCTCACATCAAACTGGCAGGCTTACGTGTCCACAGGCTCCCTCTCAGGAGAATGTGGACGTGCATCCCAAAGCAGGGCTAAAATGCCTGCTGCCGTCCAGCACGCAGTCACCGATTGCATTGGATTAACTACACTACATAGGTTCAAAGGGTTGATTCCAGAGACCCAAGGCAACTTCCCTTAAGTCTTCCCATGTTAATACCAAGGCAACTTCCCTTAAGTCTGCCCATGTTAATACCTAACGCAGGGCTCTGGTTGGAGATGAAAAAGCCTTGTAAACAACGCTGCATGGGAATCAGTGGCATGTGTGTCACGTCATGTGATTAAGAGGCAGAATTGATTGGTCGCCATTTATGTACACATGCAATTTGACAATGTGAATTATAGGACCTGGTTTTTCTAAGAAACTAAAGGCATTGACCATACCGTCAGCACAGTGCTGATTTACTGTGATCTTTACTTAAACGTTTACTTGCATAAAAAATGTAAAATAACCCTTCCTTTCATGCTTGGACTAATAGAACTTGATGAGATTATTAAAGCAATCAAATGAGCACTACTAGCCAACTACGTGATTTAAGCGGCACCATTTGGGCATTAACGATCATAGGCTTGGATCCTGATGAAGCAATAGGTGGCACTGGCAACCTCGGACATTAAAGATAACCTCAATGCACAAATCTGCCTTTATGGCATTAAATTCTCGCCATACTGTATGTCTTTAACAAGGACCATAAAGAAAATATTGTGTTCGTCTGCAGTTTAGGATGTCTTTGTACGCTTTCTGACCACGTCTAACATCACAAATGTCAAATGATACACTCCTCATGCCTCACACTGTATATCATACTACTATACATTATCTAAGCAGATGTTGGATGTCAAAGTGTAGGTATATTTGGCAGTATGTCTTAACCTCCCCCGATATGCTCGACCAGAATGCTGATGTCCTGGTTTCCTACAACTGTATGAATGATTGTCTTTCTCTACACACTGAATCAAATGAATGAAGTGAATCTTATCTATGCTTGTTGAGTTGCATGAGATGTTAGTTTGATGATATTATTCGTATCTGATATTGGAGCTTTATGATTCTTAGTGTGGAACAATGATGAGAGAGGTCTTCCTAAATTCACCAAACAGAAGTACCAGATGACATTATTCTACATATGTGTGTTCTATGTGGGCTTCCCATACGAAAGCATGACTGATTGCCATGAAAATGACTGCTGACTGCTATCAGCTACATTCGCCCATGTGACTCACATGCATGTTCATGCTTAACTCACACCTCCAACTTTGCTTTATATTTCTATAATTTTTCCAAGAGGAATCTACTTGGGGTCCCCCATCGTGCTTGTTAATGAGAGACAGAGCGAACCACCTGGAATGATTATGGATATCGTGTCAACACTAATCAAGCATATCCTACAACCAAGTGTGACAGTGGAGACTGGTGTGTGATTTCTTTTTATCGTTGTAGTTTAGCTTTTCACTTCGTTTCCATTGATCGATTTAGGCACGCAGGCCACGATGAGTGCAAAGTGCAAACTGTTGATGTAGCCTACCCCTTTGCTTGTACCTTGAAACATGGCGCAAATAGGCCTTGTAAATGAGCGTGTTTAAGATCTTTTTACTTTCTTACCTTGAATTCTTCCAAGAATTTGTAGGTTTTCCCCCGGTATTCACAAAAGTTTTTGACCTCTTTGCATTCGGGGCAGCATCCATTGTGCTCCACCTTTGTGCACTTCGGATGTATTTTGGGGCACTCTGGCTGGTCGCACACGGGTCCGTCCTCAGTGCAAACGCACGGGCAGTTTGAATGCCCCGGGAAGAACCGTTCCCCAAGTTTGTACACAAAACCGCTGTCATCCACACAGCCTTTACCCCGGTAGTCGTCAAAAATGATGTTGTCGTTTACAGTCCGCTCGGCCTCGTCCGCGGGATAATCCTCGGGACTGACGGACGCCGGTGACACGGTGACAGCGTTCAGAGCGAGAAGGACAACACAGATCGCTGGAAAGAAAGGGCCCATCCTTCGCCGCGGTATTCCTATTGCAGTGGAGAAGAGGAGTCTAAGATGAATTGACTTTCCTTTTTCCCATTTTGAGCTGTAGCCTATGGAGGAAGAGAAGGCTGTGTTGGGCATGTGCTGAATGAATATGCTGCAACGTGCATATAATGCAGGTGGATGATCAGTGATATACCGTATACATTGTTTTATGTAGACACCTTAAATAGGTTGGTGAAGGAAATCAAAGTAACTATCAACGAAGGTAGACCTACTATCACATCAGCGTGTGTGTGTGTGTGTGTGTTTGAATGTGTGTGTGTGTGTTGTGTGTGTGTGATGTGTGTGCGTTTTTCGCGCAAATGTTGATTGAACGACAAGAGGTAGAGGGAGAGACATATTAAGTTATCACTGCAATTCTGAAAGAAATTATACGGACGATTGTTTATCATTCCTAAGGTTTTTTATTTATTGTTTAACAACTTTAAATATCCTGCTTGTGTATTGCGAATGGACAGTTTTCAAACAGATATTTATACTGATTTGTGCCGCGTATCTTGTCAAAATGTATCTTAACTCTCTCTTAAGAATTAGGGTCAATGTTGATCTCCACGGTTTTTGCTAACTGCGGAGAGGGCGTTAATCCAAACGCATCGGCCCTTGCGATATAAGAAATGAGCCATCACTGAAGCAGAATCCAATTGCTGCATTTAGACCAATCTCTTAAGCAAAACTGCCGAGATACTTACTGCATAGACAAAGTGGTTCTGTTATGTTCTCAGGTGATTCGAGTTTAAGACTCCGATTTTCAAATACATTTAAACAAACATGGCTGGAAAAAAACAAGGGTGAGGTTTTCCATGTGGATTTGTCAAGTGTACATGATTTGGAGGAGGTGTATTACGGACTCACCGCGCTCAACTGTATGATTCCAGTTAGTTGGATTCGGGGATCAACAGAACCCAACATTCGGCGGAGCAGATTAAACACAGTTTGCAACTCAGATAAAAGTCTGGGTAAGATCAAAGGACTCCGAAATATGGGATAATCCCGTTAAGTGGGTAATGTTCTTAAAACCAATTAAACATCAGACCTTTGTGGGTACCGATGCTCGTTTGCAGCACCAGCGTTGCGAAATCCATACGTAAATGGGTCTGATACATGATTATTCCTTGCCCGACTCCAAAAATAACGTAATTAATGTCAACAAGGAAGCGAAGGTTGAAAACGTCTATATAAAAAAGATGATTAAGAAATTTACCATCCGTTTTTGCCAATCAAAATAATTTAAATAGCCTACTTCCAAATGCTGCCGGTTTAGTAACAACACGGTTCGATCTTGGTGCGTATATCCAAACCTTGCAAGGCTAGAGAAACCCTACAATTCCAAAGGTGCAACTTTAAGTGGCAGAAATGTTGAATGAAGAGCAATTAAATCCTTCCATTTTTAATGGAATACAAAGCATCTTTAGTCCATTATTGTTCCTTAAGCAGTAAAAAACAGCTCGTCAATACCAGTATCTCCATCAAACATGGCTTATTGACTGTTAGTTGAATATGCTGAAGTGAAATCCGACCACAAGAAACGCAGTGAGGAGAAGAGTGCAGCGGCGTTTCGCATCATCATTGTGCGAGAGAAGACACTCTCCGACTTCAGCACCATGGACAGCGGTGTCTTCCGTACTGCTGCTGCTGCTCAGTCGCGCGTCCCACTAAGCACGGCGGAAGCTGAAGTTTCTTCAACCCATTTCAATGAACAGGAAGGCAAACGCGACCATTGAAGGTTACTTGACATTTGAAATGTCCCGTTTAAACTTAATTTGGACAAATAAATGTAACCCAACAGTGCCATACAAAGGTAACCCATGCAATGTGTGGCGTGAAAAATATATTGACCATGGTTGTGTGAGCAAGTAGTCACTCGCAACAGAGAAATGCTGAACAGTGTGACTTTCGGTCATTTGAGTAAACTGTTGGCCTACACAATATTATATTCACATTTCAGCACACTGGCCTATCTGCCTTTCAAATAATTGCCCGTAGGGGCCACTGCCTGCCTGCATTCGCGTCAACATAGTGACGATTGAGACGGAGCACATATAATCAGTTATTATAGATATTAGTAATTGAATATGCGATAATAGGAGCCCTGGGACCTGCGTTTATGGCTTAGTCGTCTTAGCTATTTTTCGAGATCATTTGTGCGTGAATTGTTCGCAAGAATCTCGTGGAATATCTGTTTTGGTTTGTCCATCACTTACATCGCTGCAACAGGTTGTCACTAAGAAATTCAACAAACGTACACAATTCTCACATTTCTGCAAAGGATCTAGAATTATTCAAGTATATTTGCCAGAGACAGTGCTCTTACCAACTCTCATAATCTATACTTGTCCATCTTGTTCAAGGACATATTGTATGTTATGTCAATAAAGACATGGCATTTGCATAGTGGAGCATGGAGCATGGAATTTGGTCTTAGATTTTTGGTAGTCCAATATTCTGACTGACAAAAAAATAAGCATTGCAAAATTCCATATGGCAGTTTAAACTAAAGGGACATGCCTTGGAAAATCCATAGAGAGCCCAGCTTTGCAGTGCCCAATAGACAAGCATCACATATGTAAATTGGAACAGAGACACTATGATTTCAACACTGTAAGCCATTTGCAGTATAAAACACAAAGAGATAGCAGGTGGCAAGAGAGACTGTACGTTGTTGTAAAATGAGAACACATGAATTACCTTTCTAAGGATTTGTCCACATCCAGGCACTCTCCCCTACATGTAAGTGAAAACACAGATGCTCCAATGGAAATTGCTAAACGACAACAACACTTTTATCTTGGGGGCATAATAGTGTGTTCATACTTTACTTCACCCCAGAGTGTTCAACCTCTCTGGAAATCAACCATGTAAAATGGAACTCCAACCCACAATTCAGCTTGTCAAACAGCTAATTACTAGAACTAGGTGTGATGGAAACCTACTGGCTTGGAACATCGAACAGCTCTACTCTACGGAGTCACAGTAACCACGGTACTCTATTCAGTGATACTGTGCAGATGTGCATGTATCTGTAGACGCCTTGTTGTTCCTTGACATGTTTTCATGTTACACGGGAGTGTAAACAGCAGCAGGCTCTGCAGTGCCTGTCAGGGCTCTTCAGCTTCAGCCATGTCCGAGCCCTGGGTGGATGACATCCCTGTTGTGTAATGGAGCCGTGTTTTTGTCACTTTTTTTAAATAGCAATGTGTTAGCAGCTCCCCATAGCCATGTTGCACTAATTGGCTCCTAACCCTCCAAGCACCCCCCTTTCAAAGGTTTCCCGAGAAGGGGTGAGTCCAAGCAATACATGTAGGTCACATTTCTCATTACGAGGGATCATACCAGCTGAGTGTGTTCTTAAGTCAATCAGGCTGCGAGGCAACGCCATGGCTCGGAGGCAGGCGGATTTTTGGAGGTGACACAAAACTGATATGCAGATTGTGCCATGACTGCAGTCATACAACAAAATCATGTACAAGTGCTTGATTAGTTTAGGGTGCTTTCAGAGCCATGGTGATCAGCAGTAGGAGCAAGAATGACGGTGTCAGCTTCAGCATAAGAATGCTTGAGTACAAGGACAAAGTTTTGCTGCTCAAGTCATTTTTACGCTCAAATGTAACTTGAATTTGTTGGATTTTGAATCGCTTTCCCGTCAGAATCGCTTGTTGCCCCGAACGATTCATTTCTATGGCCCCCAAGTTTCAGTTTGCATGACAAGATAGCATCCAATATGTCTCCTCCAACTTCACTTTCACAATGAGGTTTATCAGTTGCTTAGTCCTCGAGCAGCAAAATCCTTCTTTTTTCCCCTCAACTCTTGGGCGCCCTTCGTGTTAACCTGGGAAGATCCTAACAAGACCCAGCAGGCCTTGTGTGGTTTCACAACACAATTTCCCTCCTCACAACTGAAGGACACGCATGCGTTCGCAAGCCACTACGCTTAGTTATGTGTCACGACAGCCCCCATCCATCTCTCACAGCGTTGTACATGCTGTTGACCTGTTTGTCAGGGCCAGAAACACTGATGACTCGTGAAGCTCTTCACCTCCCCCATCGCAGCTCTTCCATAGCCTTCTGGTTCAGCGTCGGGACGGTCGGCATCACGCCTGAAAGAGGGTATCAATAATTGAGGCTGACATTGCACTCTGGACCACATTGGGTTGCAGGATATGTTCTTTCAGATATTCAACATCTGCAGCACCACTTGGTCCATTAGTCCCTCAGTTTCGTTCAACAAGAACACCGGCAGAAGAAACAACAGTTTTACTGTCCGTGTAAAGTTTCTATAAATATCACTAGCTACATCTCACAGGTTAGTGTACTGTACAGGCAGGCATTTTTCCATGCCGCCACTTCTTCTTAATGTCCTAAATGGGTGTAATTCATTTAGTGCATGGTTGAAAGGAGAAAAGGAACAAAAGCTCCAACCACAGGAATTATTCCATTTCAATTAGCTAATGGAGGACCTGAATGTTTCCTCCCCACCCATTCTGTCTTCAATGGTGAGTTCACAGCAGAGACTGTAACCATGCCATAATGGTTTAGCCATTAAGGCCACATTTATAGACCACTACCAGGTCCTCGCCTTTATATTCAGTCATGGCTATTCATGCCTCCTTCATAATCCGAGTCTCAAATAGCCTTGAGACAGAGAGAGAGCGAGAGCGACATAGAGAGAGAGAGAGAGATGTTTTTGATGACTGATCTTTTCAGTCATTATAAACAGCTAAAGTACTCCTTCTCTTGTAATGTATGTTTCCGTTCTACTGATCTATCAGTATGTCACCCAGTGAAAAATTCTTCAAAATATGCGTTTACATTTTCTTTCAGAAAGAAGGAAAAGACTAGTCTTGCATTCATCTCTAAATGAATGCTCAAATGTACATATGTATGTGGTAACTATTTGGCTGTGACCAATGTAATCCTTTACGGATTTTCTGGAGTACCTTACTAGGAAAGAATGACTGAAAAAACTTGAATCCATTCCTCTCAGGATTATTCAAATAAAATACAGTTCTCTGACAAAGCACACTTTTAATCCTATTATAATAAATATGCCATTCTGACATGATGATACAGAATTAATCCATGTGCGAGCATTTAATATACATCCCTATCTTCAGCTACATTGAATGATAAGATATCGTCATCGTCTTCAGTAAAGTCCTTTATCTGTCATGGATAGACATACAGCAGGAACATTCAGTGGGGAACATTTTTAAGTAATTTCAGTACATTTCACAGTCTGCTTATTATTAGTCATATCTATGTTTAAATGGAGTTCCTCAGGGTTCCAACGTGCCGGTTGTCCACCTCACTCAGTGAGTGAGTCATTCCCAGCTCATCTCCATCTCCCTCTGCTCCCGTAGCCAGCCGACTGTATTACACGGGGCAGTGACTTAGGCATTTAAAGAGCTTTTCCGAAGAAAAGAAAGCTCAGCATCCTTTTTCTTTAGGGTGAGTCAACGGCATGCTGTCCATGACGGGGGAGAAATCCACGTTTTGGTCTCAGTTCAGCAGAGGATCACAGTCTCACCCCAGTACTTATTAGCCTGACCATGGGTAACTGTCCCCCCGTGGCTGCAGGCATTTTCCACCGAGTTAGGCTAAGAGCCCTGGCTAACTCTCTCCTCCAGGGAGGTGGGCTAGAGCCCTGGCTACCTCTCTCCTCTAGGGAGGTGGGCTAGAACCCTGGCTACCTCTCTCCCCCAGGGAGGTGGGCTAGAGCCCTGGCTACCTCTGTCCTCCAGGGAGGTGGGCTAGAGCCCTGGCTACCTCTGTCCTCCAGGGAGGTGGGCTAGAGCCCTGGCTACCTCTCTCCCCCATGGAGGTGGGCTAGAGCCCTGGCTACCTCTCTCCTCCAGGGAGGTGGGCTAGAGCCCTGGCTACCTCTGTCCCCCATGGAGGTGGGCTAGAGCCCTGGCTACCTCTCTCCTCCAGGGAGGTGGGCTAGAGCCCTGGCTACCTCTCACCCCCATGGAGGTGGGCTAGAGCCCTGGCTACCTCTCTCCCCCAGGGAGGTGGGCTAGAGCCCTGGCTAACTCTCTCCCCCATGGAGGTGGGCTAGAGCCCTGGCTACCTCTCTCCTCCAGGGAGGTGGGCTAGAGCCCTGGCTAACTCTCTCCCCCATGGAGGTGGGCTAGAGCCCTGGCTACCTCTCTCCTCCAGGGAGGTGGGCTAGAGCCCTGGCTAACTCTCTCCCCCATGGAGGTGGGCTAGAGCCCTGGCTACCTCTCTCCCCCAGGGAGGTGGGCTAGAGCCCTGCTCTGTCTCTCTGGGCTGATGCTGCACCACGGCTGAGAGAAGGAGGCTGCTGAGCTTGACTGTGTCATCGTCACGGCCATAGAGCTGAATTGGCCGCAGGGAAGACTGGGAGGATAAAGGCATTGTAGGCAGCATCGCCTGCTTGTTTTTAATCAGAGCCTGACACAGCTGGGGGAACTGGTGTAAACACTATTTCAGTGATCACTGACACCGATTGATCAGTGAAGAGCAAGGAAGAAATACAAATGTGCTGGAGGGTTGAGAAAGAGGATGAGAAGGATTAGAGCTACAGATTCTTTTCAAAGATTCTACCCAGGTACGACTGAAAAAACAACCAGTCTGACATTCTTGATGCTTCAATATCTCATGAATATGTGGTTTAACTGCTATTAGTCCTACAAGCTAAGTGACGGCCCACTTACCAACAAAGTGCCACTCACATGTAATGTGCATGTGCGTCTTGACACCCAGGAAACACGCGGGACCTTTCGTGACACTTATTTCTGCTAACAGGCATGTGGGAGGAGGAGCTCCAGCTCCCAAAGAGGGATTGATTAAGAGTGTGTGCATGCCATGTCAGGCAGTGTCTCATGGATGTCATGCATTCTGCGTAATCAGCTTTGATTATGCTCCTCCTGGGCGAAAGGAGGACGTACAGTCATCTCCTCGCCTGCCTTTGAGAGCACGCTTCTGCTACTCCTAAACTGCTTATGATGAAGGTGCAAGAGCGTGTGTGTGTGCGGGGGATAGGTCCATACGCCAGGGTGAACAGTCTCGACCAATACAAATGAGTTGGTTTTACCCATTGAATGTTCCGGTAAAGAGGACCACCACCCCCGTTATTGTCAACCCCCATAAACCCCTCTGGTCCTGTGTCGTCTCTCTCCTAGGGCTCTAATGGGACGGGCAGGGCAGCGTGATCATCTGTGGGGCTGTGTGCAGGAAAGAGGGATTTACTTTGCCAATGGAATGGGGAAGCATACTGAGGGGAAGCGATGTTTTGCATACCGAGGCAGACCTGCGGACCTCATTAAAACCAGCCAGAAAGGAGAATATGCGGCGGAGGCAGGATGCCGAGGTAAAGAGGCAGACGCTGGAGCGGCAGAGACAAGCCTCTGTGATTATGATATGGGGTCAAAAATAGTGGCCTTCTCTTTGCTTTGTCTTCAAAAGGCTAGATTTTTGAATTATATATGTTAATACATTTCTTGTGAAAACAAGAGTTATGATATTTATGATATACCATTTTTGGTTCTGAATCTAGATTGAAATTACAATAGGATACTATTAGATACTGTGATAATGGATTTTTGTTTACTAGGGTTAGACTGTCACTATCGCTCGGTCGATACTTTCAAGTCTCAGTTTGATATTTCCCGGCATGACCTCACTCTCGGTTAGTAAGTAGTTAATATTATTGATATATTATTACTTTCAATGTAGGATGAGTCAGTATTGAAAGTGCTGCTCATTGCCTACCTATACTGCTCTCAAACAGAGACCTAGTGGGATCCCTGATTTGTAGATGAACCCCACTTCTACTTACTAAGGAAACTTTCATCCCTTCATCTTGAAGTGCATCCCCTCACCACTCGACTGTGCAGTAGGATTTCAAATGTGTAAAATGTGTCAGTGAAACTGATTCATTCACTGGCTACCATGAATTTACATTTAGTCATTTCGCAGACACTCTTATCCAGAACGACTTACAGTAAGTACAGGGATATTCTCCCCGAGGCAAGTAGGGTGAAGTGCCTTGCCCAAGGACACAACATAATTTTGCACGGCAGGGAATCTAACCGGCAACCTTCAGATTACTAGCCCGATTCTCTAACCGCTCAGCCACCTGACTCATGATTTGTGTCAATAGGTTTCAGTCAATACAGAATACCACAATGAACCATTTTTATATTGCTTCCCTTTCTCACCTCTTCAATGTGAAGTGGTTTTAAGCTTGTTGAGGGAAGTGTGGTCTCTCCCTCAAGGGGAAGAGGGGTTAGGCCTGTGAATCAAGTTAATTCTTGCCCTCTGGTTGTTTATTTCCATTGCATGAAAAATGGGTGACTTAGAGCAGCAGATGGAGACCAATTCTATGCATTTCAAAAGAAAGTCTACTGTTGTTAGCGGCAACCCAAAAATAGACAATTAAATGTGGTGGAAACTACTGCATAATTAACTCATACTTTCACACACTGTCTGCAGAAGGCCTCAAGCTTTCGGTAGCCATGTCCATAGTCTACCTATAGTTTGGTCCGCACTTCCATTCAAAATCCTTTAAAAGCGATTGCTTATACATTAATGCCGTGTCACAACCTATCCAAATCCTCTTCTGCATAAACCCATATTGGAAATACCCTGCCACTGGCAAAAGACGCAAAAGACGTTTGGTAGCAGTCACCTGTTGATTTGTTGCAAGATAAGGTTTGCTTCATCCTGTGACCTTATTAACCAGTTGATCTCAGATTTTATTTTTTGAATAAGCCTTTTTTCCCATTTTTACTATAGGTCTTGGTGGCAAACAGGTCCTTTGTCATTTGGATGTCTTCACCCCCTGGTCTTCTTCCTTTACTGTAACTATAACAACTATAAAAAGGGACAGAAGCAGATAGATTTTTCTACAGGTTTTTGTTTTCTAGTTTAAGAAAACGTGGTCAAAAGAGCAAAATGAAAATAACTTGAAAAACATGTTACAAAAAACCTACTTGCAGCAGAGTTATTATAGACTCTTAAAAAACGCCAGCACAAACCACACCACAAACTGTAATGTTTCCACACGATGGAGTTAAACTTATTATTGCAGTTTGTAAATGTAAAGCCCTTCACTTGAGAGACGGTTAGGTACAGTGGAGCAGAGGTAGGAAGAGAGTCAGACAGACTGCTCAGAGCTATTATTCTAATCCCTTTAATGAGGCTGAGTCATTTCAGCACAGCTCCTGAGGGAGGAGATTCATCGCTTTTTACGAGTCAAAAAACGTCTTCTGGAATTGTCCGCAGAAATGGGCGACACACATTCCTGTACACGCCCAGCCTTGTCTCTGTCCCCCACTTTGGTGCAGGAAGACATGTTTTGTTTCACGGGAGAGAAAAAAGTACCGTCACTGCACGGGGATAGAACTCATTACAGTTTACCAGTCTACTGCTCTCTAGCACGTGGAAATGATGGGGTAGACAATTCACCTTGGAGTTCTGGCGTAAGGAGAAGACTGGGAGAGGACTGGATGTTTTCTGTGCAGGCAATTTCGGAAGATGCAGGGAAGCATCAGAGGCACATCATCAAATGGGCTTGTGATTTCACTCCCCTCTGCTCCCTCTTTGTTAATATGCTTTCATCATGCACATATTTGCAGTGTTCTATCAATGCCATCCCACGGCCTCTCCACGAGTATGTAACTTCAAAACAGGCATCCGCTGAGAGCCATGTGGAGCAGCCAGTGTGTCTGCATTCCTAAGTCGAGCCCCGAAGAGGAAGTCTCGGTTCCCCCTAAACAAGCTTCTGATGGTGTGCCACTTTGAACTGGTGAATGGCTGGCATTAAAGTTTAAACAGCCTTGCACTTCTTCCAAGTTCATTCCACATCAACTTCCTGACAAGGTAAGGTCGGGGAGGGAGGGGGAGGCAACCTACCACAGTGGGTGAGAGGTACTGTAGGATACCATCCAAATATCCATTACTCAAGAATGTGAGGCAATGATTAGGCAGTGATAAAAGAACAGCATCCAACTGCTTTAGAATTCGACACATTCATCTTGTCTGCACATGAAAAACATTCTGCCAAAGTTCGGTCTATATTGTCTCTCACAGCTTTTAATTCACCAACATTGCCCATTTCCCACTTGGAAACTTTTAATGACTCAGCAGTAGGGTTAGCTGGCCTAGCACTCCCCCAGGAGACGGGCATCTGAACGGGCATAGATAGACAGGGGAATCCCTCTAGCTTTCAAACATCCACAATAACCTTTAGCAAAGGCTTATGGGAGTCTCAGGTTCTGCGTCAGTCGGGAGGAGATATACACAACAGACAGCGACAAAATAGACCCGAGCGATGCTAGACTGGGAGGCAAAGATTACACCCACGTAACTCTGTGAAACTTAATTTACACTAATCCCTCCATGTCTCCCAGCGACACCCCT
Organism: Mallotus villosus; assembly: GCA_903064625.1. Taxonomy (NCBI): domain Eukaryota; kingdom Metazoa; phylum Chordata; class Actinopteri; order Osmeriformes; family Salangidae; genus Mallotus; species Mallotus villosus. Next base: position 168,363 of record CAEFZP010000296.1, read on the forward strand.
TTCAAGACCTTTTAATTATGCCCTGGGCACCTGGGCTGGTGCCAGTGGCTCCCCACCGCCTCTGCCTCTCTCTCTCTCTCTCTCTCTCTCTCTCTCTCTCTCTCTCTCTCTCTCTCTCTCTCTCTCTCTCTCTCTCTCTCTCTCTCTCTCTCTCTCTCGATCTCATGCAAAATAAATATCAAGGTCTATAGCCAAGAAATCAGCCAGCAAGAGAACCGGCTAATTACATAACTAACCCTTTAGTCAGCCATGAAGCAAAACCGGAGCAAGCCATTCAGCCACAAAGCAAGCCTGCCAGTCAGCAAGCCATTCATTCAACCTGCCAGACAGTCTGCCGGCTAGTAGGCCATCCACCCGTCTGTCTGCCTTCCCTTTGGCTATCCTTATTATCCCTAGCCTTCTACCTTCCCACCAGATGGAACCAAATAATATGTCCTTCTCCCAGCAGCTTTCTTTATTCAGGGGCCCTGCCTCCCCTGCCCCTCCTGCCCCATCTCTCTGCTAATTACTCATGCAGTAGATAAATAGATAGCTCCATTACCATGGTTATTATCGCCTGTATAAGCCGGAGGCGTTGGCCAATTTCATGGCCCTGATGTTTATCAGTTTTCCTCCTTGCATGTAGTGTATGTGTGGGCCTTAGAGAAAACACTCAGAAGATTAACTACTGGAGTCTGCTGTTTCTAGTTTTGTGGAAGAGATTTCATTTGCATGACTTGTGCCTCCTGTCTCCAGATTTTATGTCACAAATGATTATGTTTCCACTTAGATCCTTTAAACTAATAACAGCAACAACATTTTTTACAGTACTAATAATTGAGTTTTCCTGAATACATTTTACTTTTCAGGGCCGGGACTTCTAAAAATGTAGAACTTCTAAATGAAGAAGCTGTTCAAAATCTATCTCACTCAGGAAGGGAAGGGTGAGGAAAGGATAATATGACAGCTTGGATAAAGAAGCTTGGCATAAATCTCCCTGTGAAGAGAGATAAAAGGAGAGAAAGCATTCTAGGCACTTTGGGTTAATTGCATTTGACAAACAAGTCCATCCTTGCCTTCTGTGTTTTCCACAGAGGGTGCGCTCAGTAAGACAGAACAAAGTGAGGGATTCAGAGACTAGGAACAGAGGGAATCTTCAATCTCTCTAGCGGAGAGTAGGGCGTTGTTGGGATAGACAGTGTCCTGCTTTGATCCTCAAACAATCTGCAGCTGACGCCCTCTTCCTTTTTGTCTCAGAGGACACGGGGAGTATTTGATAATTGGGATCTTGTAAGGTTGACTGGGAAGAGTTAAACTGTCATATATTCATTATGTATAATTAACGTCACCTCAAATCAGGTTTATTTGGTAAAATAAAACATCTAATGCTGTCTTGCTAACTAACAGCAAGACAATATAAAGTATATACTTTATTTTCAGTATAATTTTTTGTTGTTGTTTTTTTCCATGTATTTTGCAGGGACAATGCACACCAATCAACAGCAAAACTGTAAGTGAGCCAGAGTTAGCCAGAGAGGCTAATTTTCATCTGCTGTCCCCAGTGAATCTTGTTATATTCATGAACCCTGAGCAAAATATAGACAGATTTCAACTTCATACTGTGTCTGGTTCTCCCAATCCTCTCCGGTCTGGGATAATCGAGCCACAGAAACTTGAATGCACACACACACACTCAGACAGACAGCCGACACATCCCCAACACTGTTCTAGACACACAAATACTAAACCACATTTCACAGCCACACCAATGCTAAAGACATGAATACAACATAAAACACAATCAAAAACATGAACTTTCCCATAACTCCCTGCATTACTATAGTGGAACTAGTTCGCACAAACAGAAGCACCGCTGTCTCTGGAACCTACAATATATATATAAATGGCTGCGTGTTCAATTAGCAAAAAGTCACACCTAAGAATATCAAACGGCATCTAAGCTTGGGGTTTCTTGCTGACACTAAAGTATTAGGAAGGGTAATAAGAGACATAAAGTCTGGAGGTATAAAACTTCGGTCAAGATACCTCTGTTATTTCAGAACTCCTACATACTTATGAATAGGCTGTTAACCACTGTTGAATAAATATGAATCCTCTAACTCTATTTCCATGCCATGCCAACCATTTCACTTTAAGCCACTTAAAAGTCCAGGCACACTGGTAATGGGTTCCATTCAGACGCAGGTAAGAGCACTTTCTCATTCATGTAGACGGAGCGTCCATTAAGGGTAGGCTCAACTCATTAGCATGTGAACAGCTAAAGACTTGGGATGAAGCAAACACAAATCACATCCAAGACATACATGAGCAACACGTTTGTTTAAAAATTCACGGCCACAACCACCCTTTAAATCAATACCTGGATTATGGTATTTGTCTCTCAGTTTACAGTAAAATCCCCCTCCTGTTGTGATCCAGTCGAATTGGACCGAGCAAGTTTTCTCGCTGAAAATGTGTATTCTTTTCATTTTATTGGCATGAGGTTCCATGGCTTGGTCCACACATGGCATCTGAACACACAAAATACATTTGGATGATTTCCATTAAATTGTGGGAGTAACTTATTAACACCTGTGGTGTTCCTATTACAGTAAAAAAATGACGGTCCGTTAGAAATGACTGTTCATTACAATTAGTATGTACAATTGAGTTCAGGCCACTTACCCATTCATCGGATAAACAAACTACTCTTCCAGACCCCCACATCCATGTAATAAGATAACACAAGACAGTCCGCTTCAACTGTCTGTGTATTTGTTATAGTCAAAATGATCCAGACACTATGCTCAACTCTTAAACTAAACTTATGAACATCATATACAGTAGAAGTACAACAGAACTGAAGTTCATAAAAATATCTAACATAACAATATGCGATAATACATGTATGTTGTGGATTTCTAATCAGCTAAAATGGGACTGTCATTTTGGGACCGGGAACACAAAAGTTATGAACTTGAAACAAACAAGAGGAGGTTTAAGAATAGTACTATATGGATGTCTCTGAGATCTTCTGTCATCTTGTTTTCGTTTTTTGAGCTGCACTTTCACTGGGCTATTTCACATTCTATTTTTATGTTTCTTGAACTTCTATGTGGAGACCTTTGCATTGAAATGATGACAGCTGACTCTAGACAGCTGAACTCTACCGTTCCTCTGACAAGCCCCAGAATACTTCCTGTTTGCTCAGAATAATTTTCAGACAGAATTAGTCATCCTCCCTCTAGCTAGACCAGCCAGAGCCAACTATAAATGAGACACAGCTTTTTTCATCCTTAAGCCACAGGGCAGTAATGTTAACTGTCTGCACCCGTGTTTTCTATTACAAAGGGAAAACCACATTTACCATCCCATCTGCCAATACATTTTTAGTGGAACAACTTGGAGCAAGAAAGACCTTTTGCATGCATCCTCTTTCACCCAAATGATGATCTGAATAGACTGATGATCCAGAGCTCCCACACATGATATATGAATTCTTGATGGATTTGCCCTTTGGCCTGAACCCAAAATGGCTTCCCTTCATGCTCCTCTATTTCCCTCTCCTTTCAAATACTGTCACAGTGATCCATCACTAGTTGCAATGACAGCTCCTCAGGTCCTGCCCGTCAGCCCCAAGGGAATTGACAGATATCTGTCTGTCAAAAAAGGGAAGTGAAAACATAGACCGGGCCTGGCCAGAATGGGCTGTTCTGACAGGGAGGGACACTGAGTAGACCCACGAAGGCCGTCACGTCGCCCGGCCTTGGAAAAAGACAGGCCTCCTCTGTTGTCGGCTCAGTAAACAAGACTGCTCACCCTTTCTGCTTGTCAGATCACAACAACTGTTAACGGCTGATACATCTACAACAGTAGAGGCTTTTAAACATGCTATCCCTTGCTCGCCGCTTGTACATCATGTTGGAAAATGGAGAACAGGCTGCAAGTTGTCTGTATCTGTGTAGCCTCGTTATGGTGACAACCCACGGAGGAAATGTCGGTAGACAAATATCCCCCAGGCTGCGTGTCTGACAAATGGCTTCTCTAATGTGTCCATTATCTACCAAAGGTTGATGCAGGGAAGTTAAGCTGTTGTGTGATAGAAGTCTTTACACTATCTAAATCCCCATTTTTAATTTGACGTGCATGCAATCTGCCAATGACACCTTGAGGCTTCTGAAATGCCTGGTATTGGCTGAGGCTTGCATTGATCCCTTTGGGATATGGTGAGTTGTAATACTCTCTGGGAATCCTCTCTGTCTCCCCTGACCAGACTCTGAATTTTCTTCATGTGAAAGGGTCACTGATGATCTTAATTAGGGTGACATAAGATCACTCTTCATATCACCTGTCCCAACAGAACAGGATGACGAGTCAAAACCACAGTGCTAGGCATTGTGTATTTCATGGACAAAACGCTGTCTAATGTAAATCACGTGACTATAGGTTTTTCTTGCACATTAAGCTTTCCCATATCTCTAAGGAGTTCTGGGTTTCAGAAATATCTCCATCTTCCAGTTGTTCCCAGCCCATTTCTAAGGTGTTGTTAACCTGACAGTGATCAATGTCTTCATTAGGGTTTCTGAATGGCTGTTTTAGGAATTTTCAGAGCATGCAGACTGTGTGCAGATCCATCTGCAGGGTAATCGATGAGAGGCATCAAATCATAAAGCAAAGGTTATTTATTTCGTGTTACCCCCCTCAGACACCAGGGATAAATCAACTGAAACTTTCTGAATGTTTCATGGTGACAGACAGCTGTTACGCCACCAGCAGGGAGATTATGGTTTGTCTAAGTTGGGACTGCAGTTAGACACGGAATGTTCCTGGTTGTTTGGGAATTAGGCAGATGTCAGCACATCAGCCTTTGTACTTTACCCACATTTTAGCTCAGGCAGATGTTTGGAGTCACCCAAGCATCTGCTCTTGTCCCACTTTGTTCACAACAGAGCATTTAAAGACTCACGGCTCAGGTTTATGGTGATGCAACTGATACAAATTTAAGTCCTCTTGTCTAATGGACCCCAAAAAAATCTATGTATATTTTGTGGACGTTAAAGATTAGCATGTTGTTCTGTTTTCTCATTAAGGCGTCAACCACATCAACAAAAAAAATTGCTATTACCATGGAATGAGATTGTTAGTATTTCTCTTCAGCGTGGATAGCTCTCTTTTGCCAGTGACAAATGCAGTGACACTAGTTCTTCTTAAAGCTGAAATTAGTTTTCAGACAGACTCATAAATCATATAGAGACTACCATATTGGTCTAACTGATGAGTCTCATCAGGCGTACTGGTGCCTGCATCTCCAGCTCTTAAGGTATGTCGCTGCTAAGTATACTACACTTTGTGACAGAATACTCACCAATGCGCAGAACACCTACCAACACACATCCAGTAGTTACCAACTTTTTTTTACCAACGAAGATATGGGAGGGAAAGACAGAAATAGAGAAAGAAAGACAGAGGCAGAAGAGAAAACCGAGAGAGATGAAGTATAGCCTCCTCTATTGAAATCTAAAAGCAGTAGCAGATCAGGACTGCATGGAGATCATATTTTCTTTTTTTTTATGATGCCTGGGAAAGTTTTATCACACCATAACTTTTACTAGTCTCCAAGGAATGTCTTCATATCTCACCTGGAAAACTTTCTTCTTTTTTTTCATGGCCCACTATGAAATGTGCAGAAGTTTTCATTACTTTGCAGATAAAACGAAAAACTTGTATTTATACTCTAACTTTACATAATCAGATTGTATCTTTTATATGTTGTCCCCTCCGTACTTACGGTAAGATACAGTAATATGGTGTGAGTTGAGTGTGTATGTTAGCAATGTGTATTCTGTTTTGAAGTGTTATCACAACAGTCAAGCTTGAGAGAAAAAGTATGTGACCGAATTTGAGTCTCCTAAAAGTAACAATGCAACTATGCAGTCTCACTCAAAATAATGATCTATACATGCACACACCATAGCCCACGGCAGTGGCGTAATGACCACAGAAGTCATTTCATTCCAACAATGTCTTCCTGGCCTTCCTAAATGATGTACTGAGGTCAAAGTTCAAATGTGATCCTAAGTTCACAATGATTTCCAAGGGTAGATAAGTACCCACGGAACACCTCTGGGTCTGGTGTAAAGGGGTTAAGCTTCATCTGAGACAGAATTTCATGAATAAATGATTGACGGCTCATTTTCTGGCAAAGTCTACCCACTCAGATCAGAACAAAATGAACCTTGGCCATATCCTACAGTACATTACAGCATGTTTAATTAACAACCCCATCTAAGAGGTATGAGTTGTGAATATGATTTGCGTACTTGGAAGAATGTACAGAACACCACTGTATTTGAGATTACTACAGACATTCTGACATGGTTGTGTTGTTAGGAGAATTGTACTTTTGCACCACTAAAACTGTTTGATTCAGTCAGACTCTTGAACATATTGTATAATTTCTTGAGCGTTAGGACGTACTGTGACGAAATGTGTTTCCTCTCTAATGCTGCGGAAAAATATAAAAACCACACAAACCACTCCAATTGTTATTTGGGTCACTCAGTCAGGGTAAATCAATACCCTTTGAACACCAAACTCAAGACCTTTACTTTAGAAGTCAACACATGTATAGCATTTGCAACCCCCGAGCCTACTGTACCTATCATTTAAATTTGTCACCGAAATTAATGATTTGCACATCACTACATTGAACGAGTCCAGTTGGACTCCCTAAGTTAAACCAATAACTATTTCGCACGTGGTTTGTACTTACATTTGAGCATAAGGACCGTGGACAGCAGTCCCAGTCATGGCAAAGGTGGAGTGGGGGGGGCTGAATAGAAACCGAGGGAGCAGCAGAATCCCCCCTATTCTCAGTTGCAGCTGGACTGAGTGACTGATAAAAGGCTTTTCTGGCTGTGAAGAGCACAGAGCGCCTCATCAGACCGAGCCCTCCCAGAGGAGTCACTGGTGTTTTGAAGTGAGGCACAGACCCGTCCAATGTGTCACATCAAATTTTCCTCCAGATCTTCAACCCAGGTCGTCGTTTTCAATGGAGCCATTTCTCTATCCCTTGCCGTAGGGTCAGACTTATTCTTGAAAGTTTGACAGAGGGAGATTGAACCAATGGGCCAGCATTCAGTGACTGTATTTGTTTGCTTATTCCATCCCTCAGAGTTGTAAAACACAATACAGATTTGTGATACGATTGGAGGTTGTATATATTTAATCTCCTTTCCCTTCAGATTAGGAGTGTGTAGGTTGTTGGTTATGGCTAAAACTGCAGGATGCATATTTTGTTTCATTGGAATGAATTGGAATGGATTGTCTTGATCTGACTAGATCCATAGTTTCAAAGTTCATATTCAGGTATATGCATTTACTATACATTTATTGTTGTCTTCCTGGAAGTACAAGATAAATATCAGCCATGATCGTGTAACTTTATTAGAGATCCAATAAGAATGTGAACCATGGCATTTTGACAACGGCCTGAGTAATATCCTGTCCAGCACTCTGCAGTGCCTTATCCATGGTACAATGTCTAATGGATTGGCTTGATTAATCAATAGCAGTATTGACCTATTACACATGCTTGAGACAGCATTGTAGATGCAAGACCAACAACATTACCATGGGATTCCCCATACACTCATAAAATGAAATGTCACTGTTGATCAGTTTAATAAATCACCTATTAAAGTTGCTTGCGTTGTATTTGTAAAATTAAGTCTTTCTATGAGCATCACACACAAATGATGTATTTGTTAGAAAATTATTGTGTTTGAGTTCAATTCTGCAGATTGGATATCACCCTTTCATAATTTGAAATGTAATCAAGTTCTGATCAATTGTTCAGGATTAACACTAATGAGCGACGCTATTTCAGGCATGGCAATCGGGCAGCGCGCGTCATCCGCTCATCACCACACCTGTGTTCGCCAGCACAAGCCCATTGGGCCATGTCCGATAAGACGGCATTAAAAGGCCGTGCGGATACGCACACACACACACCTCGGTTGTTGTATAACCAGCGCTGCTGCCGCCCTCCACCATCCCCTTCTCCCCCTTCCAGTCTGTATGGTCTATCCATCAGGGGGATCATATCTTTATTGCTCCCTGCCTCATAGCGCTTCCCTTAGATCATCCACTCCGCCAAAGTCAAACCTATTTCGATGTCATGGTATCAATAAATGCTCAAATCTAGTACGTGATCGTCTTGACTGAACGGCGTGAAACCACTGGATATACTAACTAACTATCCAACATTAACTTGAAATGAATCAGACTTTTCATACTAACTTAACTGAATTAGGTAACTATTTACAAAACTGTCATATATTGAACATAATAAAGTTAGGTTCATTTAATGAAATTTTTAAATGACATATTTCTGTAATGGATAAACCATTTACTTTGTATTAATTCAATTCAGTTCATTTACTTGAATTCCTCGAGTACATACAGTATTAGGTATTAAACCAAAGCGTCTTTCAAAGTTCTTGAAGTAACACAGCTGAGAGAAACCAGTGGAACAGAGGCGTGACATTTTCAAGGAAATCCAGCATTTCAATTTTAAATGTTCAGGACTGTGTTTAGAGTTCAAACATGAACACAAGGTGAATCTGCTTTGTACTAGTGCATTTAAATTACACAGGCATTCTCAACCTCATCTTCAGCTTCAACTTAGCCAAGTTTGTGTGTTACCCTCTAAGGGTATCTACATCATCACTGTCCAGTCAGCTTGTTTCCCAATCATGCTTTATTGACCTGGACATATGTGTTTAAAACGTTTCAGGGGCCTCCATGTCTTTTACACTTCCACTTGAGTATCGATAGAGACATAACTCTGACTGCTGCGACCACATCCTGTCATTCAGTTACACACCATTCTTCCCCTCTGCTCTTCCCCTGACTCCCCTAGACTTTAATCATTTATTAATTTCCCCCGTGGTCCGTTGGCAGGCTTCATGGTCGGAATGCAAAGAGCCCAGATCAGAGGAGTGGAGTGACACTCGCTTATATGAGAAAGAATAGGCAATGATGGGCTGTCTCCATGGCATAACACTAATAATAGTACCACAACACCTTTACTGTATGCGGAAGTGCAGTATGGTTCTATTGGACTGAAAGGCAAAGGGACATTGGGAGCAGATTAGAAGGAATCTAGCTTTTCTATACAAAATGGATGTATAGATTGAATTGATTGATGGGAATTATGCTTCGTGCAAATGTATTTAGGCAACCGATGCATACTGTATCCTAGATGAAGATGAGCGTACAGTGTATCATATTGCACAATATTTGATCTGAATGAAGGATTAGGAAATGATTATGTATTATGAAGTTGAAACACTGACAAGTAAGCAGACCATACCATGGCCAGTCTTGTTTTCATGGCCATGCATTGAAGACCATGCATTACTTGATTTGCTGAGACCCTTAAAGGGCTTGACAGTGAATTGATGGTGTGAGCAAACTTTGAGTGATGTCATCTAGAGAAGTCTGTTAGTAGAGGTATAGTGAGGGTTAACCATCATTCCTTGCTGCATCAACCCTCAAATATCAGTTATCACCTGCCAGGCATCAATAGGAAGCGAGAGATTCACTGGAGGGAATGAGGTCAAATGACCTATACCAATTTCCCACTGGGAAAATGCATTCTCATATGCCTCCTTGACCAGAAAAACGGCAATGCAATTGCATTCTTCCCCCTCATTATCATATTTGTCAATGATTTATTCATGTTTGTCCATGTTTTCGAATAGACTGCTAAAGCGAAAAGGCCCCGCGTGCATTTTTATATTTGATTCCTGAGGGTGTTATTTTCCTCACTGTCAAAGAAATTCCATACATTACAGTATGTGAGCCCTCGCAGCACACTTGCCTCTCCAGCATGGTGGGTTGCACACATGACCACACACAGAGCTAGTGCTGCCTTCAGTCCGATACACAGAGAAGCCAGTGGAGCGGATAGGTTCTCTGTGGGTGGATCCACGCTAGCTCTTTCTATGGCCCCTGCCACTTAATGTGACCCCGTTGTGACACTGTAATTCAATTTACGCACCGCAAATATGATTGCTATGTTGATTCTAGTCCGACAGATTTCCTGTCCCTTTGTTCTGTTTGTTGTAATTGAGTCACAGATGACTACCTGTCTTCCTTCAGGCGCTATGAGCATTCTGTAGTAATCACCTCCTAACATGGGGTCTGAGAGACATGGTACACTGACTGTAGCCCTCTGCAACAGAGCCCTCTCAATGGAGCCAAATTCTTGAGGGATTTTGTCATGTTTGTTGACAAGTCTGTAGGTACTTTCTTTAAACTATTTATCCAAGAGATGCTTAGGATAGCATTGCTGCCGCTGAACATTGTTCATCAGACTAATAAGTGAAACAAAGTTGTACGATCTCACACAATATGTAATGTAAGCTTTAAAATAGTTCGAACTGTGTTCACAGGTTACTCTCTGTAGTCCGTGTAGTCTGTAGTTAATATCTGGTAATGAAAATATGTCAGATTAAATCAAATCCAGTGTATTGTTATTGGCGTAGCTCTTTTACAAGGAATGTCATGAATGGCTTTACAGATGAAACATTTACATTACATTTACATTTATTCATTTAGCAGACACTTTTATCCAAAGTGACTTCCAAGAGAGAGCTTTACAAAAGTGCATAGGTCACTGATCATAACAACGAGATAGCCCCAAACATTGCAGGTAGCCAAAACATGAAGCATACATTGTGAAAAACCAAATAAGTGCCAAAGGCAAGAACCATAAGAGCATGTAGTAATACAAGTTACAATACAAGTTACGAAACGGCAGAAAAACACTATAAACCCCTACAGAATATCGTTAGAGATGAAAGGGTGTCAGTCATCTTTAATGAATGCATTGTAATTATGTCATTTAGGATGATACTGGTGTGATAAAAGGACAAGATTGACACTGAGTTCCAACTTGCCAAGATATTTCTCGTATAGTGTCGTCATAGCTAGGGAGTTCAATATTTCATTACCTTTGCGAAATCTCTGGCTTACTCTGTTAGTACTTGTCATGTGCTTAAAATAGTTAGAGTGTCTGTCTGGCGTGCCAGTGCAGTTCCTCTCTTCTCAAGGCCTTCCCCAATCAAACCCACTACCAGCCACTATGCTGACGTGGGGTAATGGAACCATATGAGGCTACCGGGTGGACTTGAGTGTGCTTGGTGTTACATTAGGATAAACAGATATAAGTAGAGCTGACAAGGCAATGTTTATGATTTGTCTTCTTCACGCACAAACAATAGTGATGCTACCTTGCCATTATTCAGCTGTGTGACAGCACGAGCACATGGAAGACTTTAAATGATGTCTTGCGCCAAGCTGCAGTCCGGCGTGGAAAATAAGTTGAGTTCCAACCTCGCCGGGAATTGTCTTTTCATGAGGCCGGCGATTATTAATGGCACCTGCACTTCTTTCCGTCTACTACCATTTAAACCTGCTTCTTTTTCTGCTTCCTGACGTTTTGGTCTTAAATAATACATTTCAGGAACTTTCTAGAAAGCTCTCTCTGCACTACATTTCTCCCCTGCCAATGTACTGAATGATTTATGTCAAACCCAAATATGCATCCAAACTGATAAACAGATGTTGTCAATCAAAACACATGCAAAATCAAGCATTTAGTAATAATTGTAACAATTGAAATACAACTTTGCTACAAGCGGGATATGTTCATAAATTATAAAAAAAGGAAAGAAATACGGCTAGTAAATACTGACTGTTCCTAAACTCTAACCAGAAAAATACTTGTAAACAATAGCATAATGTAATGATCAGAACTCTATTATTAATAAACATCATTCTCTTGTCCTCTACAGAGTCCTGTGTTTAGGGGCCTGTGAATACCCACACCAGGCCAGCATGCTGCTCTCTGTGGGAGACTACCAGGGGATGTTAAATATTCATCCCCTCTTTTCAAGGCACAGAACAAAAGAAGTATCCCTGGAAAACAAACAAGTGTGGAAGGAAATGCAAACGCATGTGCTGTCCTCTACAAAGGTCTTTTTCATTTTCCGTCTTTTAATGCTGTTAAATCACAGGCTCCTGAGTTGATTATTCTTGCAGATGCGTAGAACATATTTCTGTCACAAGCCCAGGAAAGATGAGATGTGGGCATAATCCAGCAAGTCTGTGAGATTGCTTCTTGCACAACCCTATCCCCTCCTAGACTCCAGGATCAAATACTATGTCAAATATCTACAACGCGTTTGAATCTTTTCTCAAGTGGATTTCTAACTCGTTGTAGACACTATAATAAAACAACAGTAGGTTTGAAGGACAGAGGTAACGGGCAAGAAGAGACATTGTATTTATGTAGATCACACTAACAGTCTTCAGAGGGATTGAAAAGACACATGCACTTGCTGAATCCACTTTCATAATGGGCGATAGTGTCAAAACAACTGCAATACACCAACAGGATCTTGCAAAAGGAAACAGCTGATGAATAGTGGCAAGAACAAAGGTTTCAGGGATCGAACTACCTAAGTATTTTACCCTCTCTACCCCCCCAAGCAACTGCCATCCCCCATATATTTATATATAAATAACAGATCTGGCTATGTAGCATAATTAAAAGTATTCATGCATGGTTTTGGTTTTATTGACATAATGAAGCAGAGATTCATATTATATTCTCTCTATAATTGTATTATATTCTCTACAGATTCTATTAATTTACCTAAAACACGTTCTAGCACATGCAATGAATACTTAAATGAATTATCTTTAAACATGGGTAAGCAATCAGCCATTTTTTTAGTCAATCAGTTGATTTTTATCTCCGGAATAGCAGATGTCAAAGGAAAGGGTTGTCCTTGGTTCTACACAGTGATTGACGAGGAGATCTCAGAGAAAGTAAATATGTGTCTTGGAGTCTGAGTGCTTTGGCCTCCATAAATCTGTGGATGTGCTTTGGGTGCATGTACGGAAGGGAGGAATAACATTTGCTCATTGTCAAGGGCTGGACGTTTCTGAATCAGTGTGCATGGGACACGAATCGGGATGATCAAACTGATCCATGGATATGCCAACTGAGTGTTTTGGTTTTAATCTCTGATTTTAGAAGAAGCTTTCTTTCCTTCATGACAATCATAGATTACATTGAGAATACCAAATCTTTATTACGTGAAACATAACAAATGTTACTCTTTTCGTATCGTGTCTCTCCTAATATAGTGTTGTCTGTGTTAAACTGCCAACTATTGCTTGGTGGCATTTCAGTGGAAACGTGTGACCTTTTCAGTCTCCAATCTCTTGCCACAATTGGGACTTTATTGCCAACCTCAGTCTGTAAAATAGTTGGCCAAGTGAGAGAAGCAGCTGACAAGATTTGCATGGCAGATGTGATCAGAGTGCGGTGGTCACGATTTAACAGATTGAGGCCTTTTCACTGCCACAGATGGGAAGCCTTGGAGAGAGCACAGGAAATGATGCAACGTCACAAGCATAGTCAAGTCTTTGCATACTGTTTGGAATGTGTCAAGTTTATATTTGCTTATGTGGTGCAGGAAGACTGTAGTGTCTTTTTCATTGTGGGAATCATGTCATACAATGATAAAGTGTGTCCTGCCTTATGTAGTCATTTTGTGATGACATCCTTTGGGAGGAAAGACTTATGAAGATGTCAAGGAAGTCACATTGGGGTCTTTTAATATTCTTTTTCAATATATAATTTATTGGTGTTCCACAGTATTTAGTATTTTTTACTAAGCTTCTGAGAAATTGTCATTATTTTGCACCCTGACCATTGAACTTCTCTAACATGGCTGGGACCTGAATGATTGTTCTTCCTAATTAGAGTTGATGGGGGCAGTTTATAACGTTGGAAATACAAATGTGTGGGTTAAACTGGTTTAATATTATTCTAACGTTGATAATTAAAAATCCCTGTCCCATTTCAGTACTGTACTGTACATCAATAGGACAAAAGAGATGCCAAACTAGATTTCCTGGATTCAAGACATAATTATATGAAGGATTATAAAATCCAGCTGTCTGCCCATGACAGTGTTTGCACAGCGCTTCACTACCTAATTGTCCCTGTGAACTGCTCAGTGTGATACCAACAGTATGCTCCAGATTATATTTCACCAAGGGTTATATCAGTGCTTCCTCAATCACATGATCCGTCCAAAGCCTTAGTGTGATTTATAAAACACGCCTGTTCTAGCACTGCCAACCTCCACAGGAATACAGATGGTAATTAAGCAACAGTGTGCAGATGGCTGCAAAATGGCGAGAGCCACTGGGGAAGATAGATAAAGATGACATTGAGCAAAAATACACGTAGAGAAAATGTGCTTTTATTAAGGATCAGCGTGCCAAAGTGCTTTAGAACAGGGCCAGGATGTATTCTTGACATATATTTAAAGTATGTCATAGACTCAGTATTTTTATAATTTAACAAACTGGATTTGGAGAAGTAGAGGTAACACAAAAATATAACTGTGTTTGAGACTGAAATATTAATGTTCCAAAGGCATGATTTAATCATGGTTCTTAACTTCTATGTTCAGAACCAAATATAAAACAACTTTCTCTCTATTTGGTTCCGGTAACTTTCATCTCACTCTTCAAAGCTGTTTTTATGCCTCGCAGCAAGTATCCTTCCCCCCTCCCCCCCCTTCATACTTGCTCTGGAAAATTCAACAGTGCAGATTGTAGAATAACTTTCCCAGACAACACAACACAAAGTGTTTGAGCTCTTGTCAGAATAGTCTATGATAATGACACTTAAAGCAGAATACACTTCAATGACAATTAGTTTTCTCTCACAGAAATATTCAAGTGAATTAGAAACATTGAAATTTGTGCATTCTGTATTGACACAATATTGTACTCGACATTCATTTTTTATGACTTACCAGCCCACAAAGCCAAAGGGGATTTCATGTCATATGTCTAGATTTCAGTTTTGCTTGTCTTCTGAGGCATATAAAGTGATGTTCAGCATACAGCAAGGAAGCATTTCTTTCAGTCAGTTATATACTCCATGTTTCTCACACAGTAGGAAACCAACCTTTTTCTCGGTTCATCAGACACCAGCTGAGAAAGGAACAACTTTTGCTCATTACTCTTCATTAATTCACCAGCCATGATGAAAACATTATAGTTCATCTGGATGGATGGATGTTATACACTTTTCTAAAAAGACCTTCAGGTCAGAGAAAG
This sequence comes from Mallotus villosus, assembly GCA_903064625.1. Lineage (NCBI taxonomy): Eukaryota > Metazoa > Chordata > Actinopteri > Osmeriformes > Salangidae > Mallotus > Mallotus villosus. The sequence continues at coordinate 183,561 of CAEFZP010000296.1, forward strand.
TTTTTTTCTCACACTACAACTGCATGGTATTCCTGCGCATTTAGATGAACTGGTATATTACAATAAGCAAATATGGTTTTGTTAAAGATCTCTTTATGTCAGAAGTTAAATACATTTTTGGAGTACCCTAATGGTAAGGTAACACTATATCAGCACTCTAATTAGATCCCCCCCAACAAGATTTAAAGCACGTTGCATGATCTGCAGAGTTCAGGGTGCTGTAGAATGTACGTCTGGCTACTGGGTTACCGACTCTTTTGACGTCTGTTGCCAACAAGTAACGCATTATACTTTCATACTTATTTTAGATCAAGTGATACACTTGAATACGTTATGACTTGCTTTGGACACCAGCAATTGCCTGGGCTGATCTGTTAGGATCAGATTTCTGTTTACCTTTTGAGACACCACTTGATCATTGTACTATATCTGGATATCTCATACATTAGCAATTTACTCTCTACAACTCAAGCCTTTGAACCTTTTCTCATGTTAGAACTGTGTTATTCATAGAATATACTTCAACAGACATCTACTTCAACACATAATTACCTTATTATGGTCAGTGAAGATACATAAAAACTAGTGCCTTCACATTCACATTAGAACATTATTATATGTCCTACCTTCTGTTTGACTTGAATGTTACTATTAATATTATTATTGAATATTTTGATTGTAATGCAGCATTAGTAGATTTTTAATCAATAAAAAAACATGAACAAAAATGAATGTTGGTGGTTTCTTTTCTAAATGGGAAAGACAACTATCTTTCCTCAAATTGTATACCCTGAGCAGGATGCTGCTGTGTGTGTGATAAATAGTTTTTTTTGTTTGTTTCCCAAAACAGCCCAAAGCTAAATTTAATTCCTCTCTCTCTCAGACCATGGCTGTAACTTTTCACATTTCATCACAATGAATTATTGATATTTCCTTTCAGGCCATTCCATCACTCTTACTGCTGGCTGTAACAGATTAAATCTGCTTGCCAGTAACTTCACCTCTTCATGCTGACAAAGTTGCAGCGTTGTATAGATATTTTTTTACCTCACCTCCTCATGGTGAAAGTCAGAACTTATTATCTGTTAATTCTCGCAAAATAACCCAAATAAATCACTGTATTGAAACTCAAACTGTCAAACTGTAATCTCTTGATCTGAAAGATCAGGTTGATCCTTTTTCAACAATGGGGATCTTGTCAAATGTAATACAATATTTTGGATGTTCAATGTTAATATAACATAGTGGTGACTGTTTTCATTAGTTCAAATGGCAGATGGGATCAATAACTAAATCAGAGAAGGGAGTGAGAAAGTGTACTCAAAAGTGAGACAAAATATAGCTTAAGGCTGCCACTTAGTACGCAGAAGGCTAGGGCCCACAGAGAACCAAAAGAATCCAATTACTTTGGTTAACAAGCTGACCTTCACTCGAATAATGCTACGCTGTCCCTTAGCCTATTTTCCTGCTGGCCAGGAGAGCCCCCTGAGTCTCTGCAGAACCTCTAGATATATCGTGATTGCACTGAAAAGTAATGTCCGTTGAATGCCACTGTGCTTAGAGGAATGCTGATGAAATGGACTGACAAAGTATAGGGAATGGGAGTCTGAGATGCAATGGATGTCAAAGCTGCTTAAAGGATCTGGTGATTTGTAGCTGATCTACATTTGTATTTCAGAGGCTGAGTATTGGGTTGAATATTTAAAACAGCTAAACATTGCAATTCTATTTTACCGTCCAGTGTCAAAATCACACATGTAGAAGACCAGTCGGATCCTGTCTATCATGCAAATAACCTTGTTTATGTAATTCTCCTAATAATGGATCCCCCCCCAAAAGTTTGAGAAAACAGTTGTACCCACCCTTTTTAAACAAAAAAAGTAATACATGGTAATGTAGATAGTCTTAGATGAATAGCTTGGCAGGGAGAGGACTATGTGATGAGTGAATAAACTACAGTGGAATTCTCACTTCTTGATTTGTAGCAATACCTACAAAACAACACCCCGGTGTAGCCCCATGATGAGCCAATGTGTTGATCCAGAAGGAGTTGTATTAGCATAATTGCGTAATTTACACCAATAGGAAAACATATCAGCCTCAACCGTCCCAGCCCTTGACTCGCCCTGCAGCACCATAGGAGGTTCTGCCAACAGCAGTCTCTGGATAAACAACAAGGATTATTGAGCTTTTGAGGCTGATGAGGCACTGAAAGCACTACAAATATCTCCCTTTAAAGACTATCCAAGCTTCATGAGCACGAATAGATATAAGATTTGTAAGAGCTTAATTTTGCAAGACTTAGGCCTTTGTAGCTTTGTTGATGACAGTGTTACTGTAAGATACTGTAGGCAAAACAAGCTTATGCTTAAACAAGCTCATTTCTTCAGCTATTCAGGAATATGCAGCATGTTTTAACTTTTACAATGATTAACAGACAAGTTGTTATTGACATTTACACTTCATTTAGCAGATGCTTTTATCCAAAGTAACGTTCAAATAGTGCATGATGAAATGTGAAACAGCCAAACATCAAGGATCAGAAGTTCATAGGTCTACTGTATTTTGATGATTAGAGTTTAGGAAAGTCACATCATATCAGCTACCAGTAACAAATCTACAGTACTGTCAACAAATCTAAAAGCTTCATGGCTTGGCAAGTTTATTGTATGGTATGGTATGGTATCGTAAAACTCGAAAGCTCAGTTGAAGATCTTTGACATGATTAATCTTGAGGCAGCATTTTGTTTCATAAAGTGAGAACCGAAATGTCTCGTCTTCTCTTCTCCTCACCTTATCCTTATCACATTCTGACAAGGCACCCAAAACTATTTTGAAGTAAATGTCACTGTAACTTTTGGAGCAAACTATACTTTTGGTAAACGGAAAGGTATATGGGACAAAAGTGTCAAGACACAATCATTGGATCCATCACTTCTTATTGGATATTTGTTTGTTGGTGATCAGGTACAATCTCAAACAACAGTTCCTTTCCCTTCATTTACATAATCTGTATTCGCTGTTCATCCTCTTCACTGGTTATTAACTTCTTCTCAATGTAATAAAACACATGGGAAAATCTGTGTTGATGCAGAGCTATCGTGTGAGACGTAAAAAAAACTCTCCTTGTAAACACAGCATACACTAGCAACACAGCTACTGAGACTACAAGGTCTACAAGGACCACATGACAACATTGTTTACAGGTCAGGTTGTGATGTATGTCTGTTATCTTTGTGAAAGAAAAGTCTAAAATATTTTGGGGAAAAAAGGTGTTTGTGTGAACTGAATACCCATATGTTTTCTGTATTGCACTGTTCAGTTTGGCATCAGGTCTGGCCTCATCCATCAGGTTTGGACTGGTACATGGCAGAAATGCCTCCAGGATCTTCCTTTACTAAACCAGTAACATCTTGGACAAATAACTCCAATAGTATCTGAGCTTTGTTTTACTATTTGTCAGCTTCTTCTCATGGATATTATTGTGATATTATTTTCCTCATGTCCTTACAACCTTTCTATCGCTATCCAGCTGTTGTTGGCTGTCTCCACTAATGCTCAGATACGTACCTTGGTTTTCCAAGACAGACAGATGGGAGACACATTCCCAGGCCGTACGTGAACCATCAGTGGGAGAGCAGGAGATGCCAGAGAGCAGACAGCCGTCAAACTCCAGTGGTGCATCCTAAATAACCTCCCTGTCAGCAAGGAGGACAGCAGGACAGCAGAGATGTCTGTCTGAGGCGGCTATCAGTTGCACCAGGAACTAGCAACACGGTATCATTCCTGTCAGGAAAGTGTTACTTAGAAAAGCTATAGAAAAGGGTTTCCTCTCTCAATGCTTTGGTGAATTGTATTTCTTAATGTTTGTTTAATGCATAGTTCTGTTTCATTAGGACATGTCCACAGTGGGTCTTGCAGCTCATTCAAAATCACCCAAACAATTGCTATTATCCAAATCACAATAGATGGCAAAGCCTACAAATCTTAATTTAGTACACAGCTATGACACTGGTTAGAACACTAGCTATATTGATCTGTACATCTTACATTACAAAACACCTTGTTTTTGCTTTGGTTCAGATAGGGGTTTTGGTGGTCATTTGAATTTCTTTTCTTTTGAGGCTTTTCACAAACCATAATTCACCACATACATGAAAACAAATTCTAAACACAGCGCATGTTAGTTTACCTTGCAGAATATTTACTGAAACAGATGGCATGTGGTTAGGTGAGGCGCCAAAAGCGTGTGTGTGTTTTGTCCAGGCTATAAAGCTTGCATGTTGAAGAGTATCAGTGAAAAGGGCCTTTCTCTCTCTCTCATCAGCATGGAGCCAGAGGAGGCAGCACCGACGGAGAGTTATGTGAGGAAGCTGGGGAGTAAATCTCTCAGACCTACTCTCTTCCGGACCTGGCCATTCATTTCCATCACAGAGGGAAATGTGTGTGAGTGGCGGTGTATGTGTATACCCAGCTAGAATCTGTGAAGTGAGGAATGAGACAATTCGCTTGGAGGAAGAAGAATAAAGTCCCATTATATATCACCAGCTGATAGAGATACGACACATGCTGGGCTCTTATAATCTAAAGTGTCATGAGCTGGGAGGCATGGGAAATGGGGGGGGTCCTCACTGGAAGACAGCTGTGATTGAGGGACTTGCTTTGTGTAGACACAGGATACTTTGTGGTGTTTCTTTTTGGGGGCGGGATTTAAATCACCTCAACCTCATACTGTATGCATTACAGTACACAACTGAAGGTCAATCAATAAAGTCACATTGAGGAGTGCAGTGTATAGTCGGTCAATATGTATGGTGAGGAGACAAGGTGATGCTGTCAACGTCGGCTTGTTGTAAGTACAAAGACAGCAAGATGAATGACACAGCTGTCTCTTTTAATAGGATAATGGTCAGTCAAGCCATAGGCGAGTCATCAAATTCGTCAAGGAGGTACATGAAACTTACTGGGAATGCCCATGTCCTTGTGTGTGTCCATGTTTGTGTGTGTGTCTGCATATACTTTTTCATCAATCACGAGATGGACAAGTGTATCATGTGATGAGGGTTAACATATGCCATTCTGATGGAGACACATCAGAATGATGTTGGCGGTGTAGCTGCAAAAGTAACCTTTGAGATTATTGAAGCAGTGGCAAAGTAAAGTAAAAATGTTTATAACAAGATAAAAAAAACATTTTGGCCTATTACTTTTTGTAAGATTAACCGTAATCCTAACCATGCAAGTTTAATGTTTTTGAAAATGATAAGACACAATAACATTTTAATGACATATTCACCACACCGCATGCCATTATGTACCCATGCAATAAATTATGGATCAAGAGCATCAAGACCACAGTATCATAGCAACCATTGGAATTATCAGTCTCATCATGTTTCAATGGTTATTTTCACAGCCTTGAAAACACTGAGTAGTCACTTTTGTACTTTTCTCTCTTCTTGTCTTCCCCCGGGGCCCTCTTCTAGTGATTCTGGCTTCAGAGGAATCGGTCAAGAAGCTCTCGAAGAGAAATTCTAAGTTCATTTCAAGTGTAGAAGCTCTGGTTGGCATCATGTACGGGAGAGAGGACTACCAGAAGGAAGAGATACATGCTCAGTCTAAGGTGAAACCAGACAGATATTGTCTAAAAAGGCCTGGCACACTCACCTTACCCATCAGCTTCCTTAGAGAACATAAGCAATGTCCCATGTTACATCATTGAGCAATACATGCTGAATACTGCAAAAGCACTCAGTGGTATGTACTGTAGGACCAGGAAATAGTCTGAGTCAGTGTGAGCCACAACAGCACACACTGTCTGGTAAGTGAAAGCAAAAAACCTCTCAGAACTGTGAAACACACACAATTTTACGCTTTCTCTCTCTCTCCCTTGCTCTCTCTCTCTCTCTCTCTCTCTCTCTCTCTCTCTCTCTCTCTCTCTCTCTCTCTGTCTCTCTCTCTGTACAATCCACAGTATTAGTTAGAAATAGACAGCACATTTAAGTAGCCTCATCAGTCTCCCCGATGGGAATCCATCTTCTTTTCTCTTTTTTGAGCGTGCTGCGTCTTATGCTTTTGACAAGTGACTGGGGACCATTCATCATTCATTTTAATTAAGCATACCTCTTTGGCTGAGCAGTGGCAGCTGTAAGAGTAGGAGACAGGAGTAGGAAATAAATTGTCATGAGAGAAAGGGGAGAGACCTGGCCAGTGGTGAGTGGAGAGATGGAGGGAGGGAGGAAGGAAAGGTGGGGCAGATACGCTGGCGCCTGGCAGGTCTGCCAGACAGGCTGGACCCCTGGTAATAAGCAACATGCCCCCCTCCTCTTCACAGGGCTGACAGCCTGGTTTTAGTCCATTACTTTAACAACATGAGTTCCTTTTCCATCCTCCTAGAGTCAGATGGAGGTTGTATGTCAAAAAGTCCCTGGTCGGAGGCAGGGGGGATCTCAAGATGGGATGGGATTTACTCTGATGAAACCACTGGGAACACCAGGATCACTCTTCTGACAGGTAGTTTAGAGGAAATCTGGACATGAATCTGTCTTGATTGCGGGCTGTGTATTTTTTCGTATCTCTATCTGAGTTTGTGAGATCCAAGTGGACAGAGTGAATAAACTGTAAACAGCCTCTTTGTCACAGAAAAAGTGCAGTTCCATTAGCAAACACAGATGCTATGTGTGCAACTGTATTGAGTGAGCATTCCTTTCTCCTGAGTAGTAACACTCCACTGTGAAGTGCTTTCCCCAAGTAAGTGTTCAGCAGAGGTCTTAGTTGACCGTGTGTTTTCTCCGTAAGTGCTTTGTTTCTCTCCCATGGGGCTGCACCCCTGAACCGGGCAGCATAGTCTAACCTTGTCAGCTGAAAAAATGTGATTCATGACATCCTAACCTCAGTTGATCCTTTGACCTTGTATACAATATCTATAATACTGTACACCATAGCCATACACACACACACACAATGCAGCTGGACATTTAATGAGAGAAAATGGAATATGCATGTATTGTGTTATAAGCAACTTAATCATGTTATCCAAATGTAATCGTTGACAGTTCATTCTGTATCACGGACAAAACTTCTGTAGCCTATGTTGCATGTTTTGCTGACTCAGGTACTTAGATTCTTAGCATTGTGAGGTTAGCCGTGAAAACAAAAAGTCTGGATTCAGTGTGGCCTTCCACTTATTGGAATTCCAGTCACGGAATCAAAACAGTAACAAACAAAAAAAAGTCAATTCATAGCTGCTGTGAGGGCAATGGGTTGTCACAACACACAGGAACAACAGCAGTGGGGCGAAATAAAAGAATACCCAAGAACGGGAGAACCCCTGCAGTATTGATAATTAGAATGGACCCAAGAGTGCTTGAACCACCGTCACGCTACCAAATGAATGATGACCGTAATTACCCTCTCCGAAAATAAACAAAGCCAACACATGTGGATTCACAATCCTCGAAGGCTGCCTACAAGGTCCCACAAAGCAGCAGGAACTCAGAGCGAAGTGGACATGCTTGTTTTAACCTGTGGCCTAAGATAACGGAATGTCGACGTCCACGTGTCGCAACGGTGCGTCGCTGTAAAACTCAGTTTAACAGAGGTATAGTTCAATGTAGCCTTGCATTGGGTTCAGGTCAGTGCTGACTTGGTCAAATCGAAAATAGATGAACAAAGGCAACAGCAATGAATGGAGATCCTGGCTACACCAACCACCTGTGTTACTTCAATGCCTAACAGCACAACAATACGCTGGTCTGTCGGCACAGCTGAATTTATGCATTGGCTGGAGCTCGAAGTAGCCTAATTTCCATAAAAACGAGAGGTAGATAATCCTCCTTATTCATTCATGACTCTGGAATATGAGATCCGTTTTCTTCCAAACAGAACCAAATTGAGATTATGCTGTCCGTAAATTGAATTACACACAACAGCACCTCTTCTGTGTCTCTCTCCTCATCTGGCCATTATGTTTCCTTCTTTCATGCAGACCGGATAATAATCACACGGCTCGCTGCAGGTGCACCGCAGGTCCTTATCAAATTTGCTCACTTCTCCAACGGTCTGACATCAGGCTGTGCTGATTTCACCATGATCCCTGTAGTCTTGTGCATTACTGTGTTGGAGCCACCGAGATCAGTGTAATGAATCTGTTTTCATGAATATTCTTGAGCCATTCAAACGGAGAATTCATTGGAGTGATTGAATAGTATTAGGAAATGACCTTTTCCATTGACATGCATTCATTCGTTATCAGGCTAAGGTGTAATTGTCTACTGTTCTGCATCTGGGATGGTCTTAATGTGACAAATATATAATCTGCTCCTACGGGGGAGTTGTGTGCCAGAGTGTGAAATTAATACTGCTCTGTTCTCGTGAGTGAAATAAATAAAGTCCAGCAACAGAGGAGGGAGAAACCCACTTCTTCCTCATTACACAAACACACAAAAGGTTTTTAAAATGTAGTGTTGTTATGATCCCTGCAGTTATATACACATGTGTAACTGCGCACGCTTGAAAAATATTTAACCACAATTACACCGTTTTGCTCAAATAGATGAAGAGGGCTTGACTCTTGAAAGGTTGATTTATGATTGTGTTAAATGTCACGGATAGGGAGTTAAATTAGAGACAAAAGGTGGACTTGATTAGTTTGGCTCTTGAATAGGGTACTGTGTATACCTGTACGGTAAAGCTCTGATTAAACAGCCATTTTCAAGTTATAATGCATAAAACAGCGCTGCATGGATAATTCAAATTCACTTTTGTTCGTTTTTTGTTTGCCACTATATTGTTATCCTCCCTGTCTTGTTTCCTGTCCTGGGAATGCTGATTTAAAGCAGAACCACACCTCTTTCTGAAGAGGAGCTAGAGACTAGGGAATCCCTCTGACTTCCTGGTATTTAGAGTACAGTCCTGACACCCCTCTTCTAGTACCCTTCTGTCTTCCTGCCACTTCTAGTCCAACACACCTTCCTTCCAGAACACCTGTATTCACTTTGATCTCAGCCTTCTAGCTTTGTCTTTAGCAGTACAGTTTGGGCAAGTATATTACTATATTACTTACAATACAATAGAAAACAATCACATTATTCACTGTACCTGTGTTTGTATATCCATAACCCATTTAGTGATGATTTGTATTTATAGTTGTTGTCAGGTAAACAAGAGGCACACAGCCATGCCCTGTTTTTGATGGGCTCCACATTTTCCTCCTTTGGTGTACATTTTGTCCACGCTTTGAATACTGATGTTGGACCATTTTTTCTTCCCTCTTTGAACTTCCAGTGCATTCATTTGCATACAAATTAACTTGCAAATTAATTCTTAATTTCTATTTTGGCATTCCACGAATCCTATGTTTTGTTCAAAATAATTTGATGCAGAACAAGTTCAGGTAGTCCAGTAAATTTAAATGGGTCCCTTTTTGTTTTTGAATTCTATTGAAATGAATATCCCTGTAGGATTAGCTTTTTATCTGAATTATTTACAACCTTATCAGGATCTCCTGGATTGGGTTTATGGTATACCATAATTTGAAACAGAAACACATCTCATAGAGTTGATTAGAATTGTTTCAGCTACCAAGGTCAGAGCCCAACATGAGGCGCGTAAGAAGTCACAAAATAGTTTGGGGCTCAAATTGTTCCCCTGCAATTTAATTGATTGTAAATTGTTTTCTATAGGAGTTTATGAGTGAACCTTTAGATTTGAAAGTTTATTGATAATTAATTATTTTTAAAGCACACAGAAACCTATACATATCTTTTTATAAAAATCAATACATATTTGAGCCTCTGTGATCCCCAATTCATAGCACTGCAAGCCGCAAATAAAAACAATGCTATAGTCTAACGTTTGTCTACAGTGTAAACAGGTCTGTGATTAAATGCGTCCTTGCAGGTGTTTACCCCATGACTGGCAGGTGAGGGGACGTCTAGCCAATCCTGGTAGAGAGGCATGAGCATTATACCCCAGAAACAACATGCTGGTCTGCAGCCACAGAACAGTGTGTTCTCTGAGTGTCAACCAGCACATCAAAACAACAACAACAACAGGGTACATGAACACTCTGCTAGAGAAGCCCCTCATTAGGGACAGACTTGATACTACCATTGTTCACAGGACCGGTGCTACTGAGACAACAACACATATTAGTGAGCCTTGTCTTGTTCCCCTGATTCACCACCAGAGTGAGCCTTATTGATGCCAATCACACCTCTCATACATTGCTATTCATGAGTATTTCTTGGCTTCATGTATGAATCAACAAATTAACGTCATTGTCAAGGATTCTTGATGGAAGTATTCCATATGATGTTTGCCCCATCGAAAGCCACAAGGTCTTCTAGCCCTTTTTCGTCCAGGCTCACATGAGACCGTGTTGTCGGTCGGGGGTTATTCTAGACCGGCATGGTATCTCTCCCTTTGCCAGGGCCATGGGTATCACAAGTGGCAGGGCCCTCTTCTGGGCCCATTTTGGTGTCTCTGAACCACTATCTGTCTCCAGCACGGCGTGGAGCCTCTTCTTCCTGCACGGGAGCCGGAGACCTGGGGTGCTGCTCCAGTGAGCAGCTGGCTCCTTCTGTGAAATGGATCTTTTCTTTCACTAATGGTTCTCAGTAAAACGTGTTTGCCAATACAAGCTGTTTTTTAACAGCTCTTATCCCTGCGTCCAGCATGGCAGGCAATGGCCAAATTGATGCAGTTATGATATCACAGGCAAATTGCATTTATTATCCCCTGCATGTACAACTGTGGAGAAGATTAAAAAAAAGTACCCACTGACGTGCAGTATAACATTCTTTATGAAAGTACTATGGATTGAGAACTAAGTTTTAAAGGTTCACTATTTCAATATTATTATATTGAATATGCGTCTGATAGTCTCAATCTTTTTTAATTATTCTGAGATGAAAACTACACACAGAACATTAAACACAACTCTGACCTTTTCATTAAATCAACACAGATCAGATGACAGGAATGGAATGATATTTCCCTGCCTTGAACCCTTGGTTGTTGCTGTGGCTCTTGCCCTGAAACACTTGCTTTAACCACATATTGAAAAACATGGGAGCCCCTCATTGTGTCTCTGTGACAGCTATCATCTTTTCTCTGCTTTTGAGTGAGCTGCCAAGTCGTATACAAGCTCACTGTCAGAGGTGACCACTGAACAAAGAAACCAAAAGGTTAGGATTGTATACTGACAGGTGCTCAGTTTGGCAACAACTTTGTCACTTTTGAACGGTAATGAAACATCGATAGAAGTAACAAAATAATTAACAAAATAGGCATTGGGACTAAAATAAAATGTGTCTCTGCAATTCAATATGCTAGCCACTGAAGTCACGCAAGAAAATAAAAGTAATAGTCCCATCAAAATGATTGAGGGAGATAAGGGATTCCGGCACTATCAAATGATGATGAGGTAGAGACAGCTTGCTAGCAGGTCTAGTGCACCACAGTATCCAATGAATAACACATCTTTCATTACCTTGTTAGGGTGACTATGACATGAACAGCAGAAAGGAGTGAGGTGAAACACTCGGTCTACAATTCTGAAACGTTAGAACTGTCTCCCATCAGCCTCAAGCCTGAACCTGTCTTCTCCACTGTGCCTTGGAGGATGGGGATGGACTGTAGTTCCAGCAGACCCCTCTGGTCACTGCAGGGAACCATGCTCTACACTCAATAACGCGACAATAGTACAATCCAATACATCCAATGCCCCATTGGTGTTTTACTAAAACATTATTTAAATGGGAATGGCGCTCAATTGTACTGTGGTGCGGAACACTGTTCCCTCAAGATGTACCGGAAACCCACTTATGAAATAAGTCCACCTAAGTGTTGCGCTATTAAAAAAGCATCAGTCCTAATTAGATGAGAACGTAAAGTCTTTAGATGAGTCGATAACAGGGGGTTGCCTAATGTGATCTCAAGCAGATTGAAATGCATTCACTACAAAGTCCCAGTAAGCGCTCAAATAGGATTGTGGCCACAACTTTGGACACATCAGCATTAGTTTAGAGTACCTTTTACAAAATGGCTGACCTGTGGAAAAAGGTCAGCCATTTTTTTTTCATTTTCTTTTTCTTTTCTTTTCTTAAAATGTTCACGGTGGGACAGAGGTGGGGGGATAACAGTGACAGCACATAATAAGAGTACAGAAGGAATCAGACATTACCAAAGTTTTTCACAAAGTGAATAATTCTTGGAAAAGCATAAACATATCTTTTGCATCATAAAACATGATTAACCGTTTCAGTCCTTCATTTTCAGATGGGAAATTTTGATGATCTGTTTTCCAGAGAACATACTGTACTGCAAGGCATGCAAACTCAAAAGGATTATAGTTAAGGTGGAATCAGTTCAAATGTGAGGCCCAGCAGGATTCATGGGACATTTAAAAATATTGTCTAGATTGTGATAGAAGCGGATTTTGAGGTAAAGTTGACATTTGAGATGAAGCATTGCTCGACACACAGCATATTTCTTTGAGAGTAAATGGGCACTTATATTGAAATGTATTTGACTGTTTTATAAGTTTGTTATGTCCAGAGAAGCATGACAGCACTTAAACAGTTGTTTCAAGAATGACTGTATGCTCTAAATGTACACTTTGAGACGACAAGGAAATGTATTTTAAGTGTGTCTATGAGAGAGTGAAAAAGACAGAAAGAGAAAGAGATTGAATTGAAAGTTCTGTCTGCACATAAAGTGGTTTCATGCTGATAAAATTGGAGGTGGTTAAAGGAGAAATTCAAGCCATGCTGAGACTTAGTTCTGAACTTGTTCACCCACAGCTTTAATGCAACCATTTTTACACAATGGTCTACTACTTTTAACAACATGTAGTGTTATATATATATTTTGAGTTACTTCCCTCACTGGCTCAGTATTGGTGTAACATATTGGTTAAGCATTTAGCTGCAGAACAAGAGGTTGCATAACATAAGTAAATTCTGCATTGCAAAATAGAAAACAATACATAATCAAAGCAAAAGAGTAAAAGATTGACACTCACACTAAATCAATGTTTAGTCCAAAACACTACATGACAGATTTGAGGGTAACAGTTAACAGCTGTGTTTGAGAATGTCATTACATTGAACAACTCCTCACCAAAAGGAGTATGGGGCAATATTTCTCTTCCCACATCACGGATGGAAAACTTCAATGCAAGACTGCCTCTCCTGCCAGGGGCCAATAATAAGACTGCCAGCTTGATTTAAGGAGCCTGTGACTGGATTATAAGAGACACCATCAGATTTATAATAATTCATAAATCTAAAGCAATAAAGTGTGAATCATTACTGATATGAGTGTAAACCTCTTTTCTCTTAGTATCAGAGCTCAGGGGAGGGAACCCAGTTTCATTGTGGAGGACTAGCTGGTCAGACAATAGAGAGCTTTAAGGCAGTGGACAGATAAATGTTTTTTTTGTGTGTGGAACCTTTCCATTACAAATACACTCTGCCAGCCTGCAGACAACACTTCACATTAAGGTTACAGTAACTACCATATAACTACACAGCAATCTCCATAGTAAGAACATTGTAATTACAGAACAACTGCTATATAGTTACAAGTCTTTACATAAAGGAAACTTGGTTTGGAGGAGATGGATTTCGTTTTGGCACCCTTCAGTTGTTTTGACAACATTTACTGCCCCTTTACAACATCCACTTACCCCTTACACCTCTCACCTACATTCTTACACTTTTGTAAATACCTAACATGGCCTAACCCTAACCCCAGCACTTCATGCCCTTACGTGACTATTCCTACAAGTATTGATGTGAACCCAAAATCTTACCTTACCTTATGTTTTAATGTCTAACCCTAATCTACAGGTTCAGTAGCATGCCTGAATAAAGAACGTTCCTTAGAATTAGTTTACGTTCGATGTCATTGTAAAAAGTGACAATGTATTTAAGATGTAGACATTTGTGATACATATACATTCATTTATAATCATACAGAATGTGCAAAGTAGTTCTGTTGAAATATTTTAAATATTTAGCTATTAAAATAATTAATTGTACTGTGATTACACTAGTGAGCCCGGTGAATGCAATGACATAGTGGAGCCAGATCCTTCTGAGATTAGATTGTTGTATGCATTATGACCAAGTTGTTTTCTTGTGTTTCAGTGACTATCCAGATTTGCTCTTGTTCGAAACTGTCATTCTGTCTTCCCTCTCTTCCTGGCTCTGCTCATCAAACCCTCCCTAGTATACTTGGAACTCAGAATGATTTTCTATCACGTCAAGAGAAAATCTCAGAAAAGTGTCTCATATTGAGAAAATTGCCTTTAATTTACAGCAATTTTCCATAATCACAAAGAGCTTTCTGGTGTGGTGTGCTTTTGTTAAGTAGAGATTTTTTTTTCCACTTTCACTTTCTGTAATCTTATAGATCCAAGCAAGATGAGTGAGTTTGTAGTAGCTGCCCAGTCCATGTATTAATACTCATGTGAGTCATTACCAACAACGACGCGTGAAGTGTGACACAACCAGAGCTCATGAGAGCTTGATTTGCCCAAGATCAGAACGTCTATGCACTTTAGGACTAGACAAGCCCTGGAGCACATAACCATTTTATTGTTTGGAATCATTGAAGTAAACACAAGCCTTGCTAGGGCAAAATAGTGCATCATTATCCAACATAAAGGGGTGGAGTTTGACCCCCTTTTTCCTCCAAAAACAAAGACAGGCACTTTAGTAATTGAGTTATCCAAGGTTGAGTTATCCATTGAGTTATCCAAGGACCAAGGTTGAACATTGTACAAAAACAGGATTAAAAATGATTCTGTTTCATGACCTTTCACCCTAAAAGCTACCACTCAAGGTCACTGAAAAGGTGGCTGTATCAATGAGACAGCAGGGTGACATTCATAGATATTGTGCAACCTTTGTTGTGTATAGTTCTTTGTATATCCAAAACCACTTCAGAGAAATATGCAGACAGAGAATACTGAATTGATAGACCTCTACTGATATGAGATTTGACAGAGCCAGCAACAACAACTTCTTAGTAGTGGGACTTGCATACAGAGTTCTAGAGGCAGTTTGTATGTAATACAGCATCCATTGGGAAGACGTTATCTGAATTAATTTGTATGAAAGGATATGACAACTCTGAGGCAACTCCAGCTCTGCTTGATCTTTTGTTTGTTTGTTTGAGGTCCAACTTTGTTCCCAGTAACCTTTGAAATACTGGTAGACTTTTTCACATATTTCATTAATTGTTATGTTTATTTTTTGAGCTATATGAACAGTGTAAATTCCCAAATGTAAAGGGCCAATTCATGTGAGGCACTTAGGTTTTTGCGCATAAATTGTAATCACAAATAATTGTTACCACCGAGTTGAATAATCAATGTTTCTCAATCAAATAAGATTGGAACAAAACCATCAAATCTTATTCACAAGTTATTGATTCTTTTCTGGTTACAGACAGTAGGACTATCAACTGTGTTGCATTGCTGTTTTTACAGCAATGCGATATACCATATTGCCTGTGGAATAGATTTGCAAGTCATGTGTAATAGCACCAACTACGTGATTATGAATGCTACATTTCATTCTCCAGTAATCACTGTAGAGAATAAACCATCTTGCACCCAGTTTTTTGTTTATTTCATGCTCCGGTTGATTTTTAATTCTAGAGGTGCAATGGGATGCACTCATCAAGCAAACAGACAATTGCTACACATGCTGATGAGATTCCACAGTACAATGAGACAAAGAAAACAAACGAAAACATAATCTTCACTGTTGCTTTGTGAACAATGTCTCTACTGAATCGTCGTATCAACTTGTTTAATGGTGCAATACACACTGCAACCTTTTCCCCATGTTTTTAAGGAACATAATGTCACTACGGTGACATAAAGTTGAATAAATAGTTAAAACACAAGGGTGACTTTTAAGTGCAAGATGTGCATGCGTGAGTTACAAATCTTCTTGAATTCGGCCATATTTGAGTTAAATATTTGACATAGTTGTCCCTTTGCATTATTTCCTTATGCATATAAGCATTTATAAAGGATTAACAAGACTAACAACAATGTGTTGATTATTACAATGTGTAAACAATGTGGCTCAAGTGAGGAAAGCATAGTGACAAAACTTCTAGCAACCATGGTACGCATACTCATATTAGCATTGATTCGTCTGCCCACCAGAACTATTTTTGTGATCCACGTGAGCTTCTTAGAAGGAAGATTATCTGTCAGTATTGACTGAGGAATTAGTGGCCGTAGAGGTTTTATTGCTGTACACATTGTTTTTTTTAGCATAATCGTAATGTGTCTTATCAAGGACATTGGGATGTCTTCTTCTATCTTAGTGTGCTTTTATTTTGGCACAATTTCCTTCCAACACTGAATCAACTTTTGGTGCTTCCTTTGGCTCTTGAGGAAACGGAGGAAAAAAAACAGGAAATGAAAGTATCTGAATAGAAGCAGAAATGTTCAGCAATGATTAGTAGTTGGCACAATTGATGTAGTTTCCATTGGCTTCTGAATGTGGATTTGGGAATGTAAACAAGGCTGTGACAGAGTGCTAATCCCTCCCATCACATCCTGGCTCCATCAGTATGAATGGGTCAATGATTGACTGTGATTCAGACTGTTCCGGCAGGGAGAGAATGAATAGATGCCAATCACATGTTGCCATTTTGTAAGCAGAGCTGCCCAGCTGTGAGTGTATGCAGTTTAAAGCCTGATTCAAATCAACTGCAGGACGCAATTGCATGGAATCGCTTTAGAATGGAAGCACGTCATCGATTGCTTTAGACTGCTTTAGACTACTGCTTTAGACTGCTTCTGAACTGGTTCACAGTACTGAACTACCATGTTAATGTTATAGTCAACTCATTCTTTTAAAAACTTTTAAAAGTGCTTAAAAACAATGTCCAGTGATCACTGGAGAGACGGGGGGGAGTGTTCATTTTCAAGTCTTATCGGTTTTCAGTCTGTGTAAGGAGTCCACACTGACAACCTGAGAACATACATTTACTGCAAGTTAACTCACTTTGAACACTGCTATCCTCTAACACTGTTAAGTGCCTTGCAACATGCACTCTGCAGGTTCACTGCACTGTGTCAATTAGTCTTCTACATAATCTCATTCTATCACATAGGATTTCACCTAACCTATTTCTTTAAGGACTAACATTTGCCACTGTCCTTGCACAGCACAGCCTTTGGCTTTGACATTATGTTTTAGCTTTTCAGAAGAAGCCATCCCTATGTAATGGTATTCGGGAAGCACAACGGGGGAAATATTCTATCTGCAGGGATTGTTGTGCCCTTGAGCATGCTCACGGCGATTCAACCTTTCCAACATTTTGTTTGAAGAGAATGTTTTGAAAGGGTGGGCAGCGATCACTAAGCTTTGCTAATTGAAATACACCAACATGTATATATTTCAAACTATACCGCTTTTTTCACAAGGTATACCAGTTACTGTAGCAGTCCTTCAACCAGAGTCTATCCATTTTCACTTATGTAAGTCACTGATTTGAACCTTTGAATCTAATTACATATGGCATTTAAAACAGTGTGTTGGCTCGTTGCACCTCACAGCGCAATAGAGACACAAACAATAATGATAAACTATCTGTAGAATTCTCCTCTTCTCCAGTAAATGTTTGTTTTGGGGGTGGGAATGGAAAGATCACAGGGTCAGTGTTTCTGCTTCTCAGCCCAACACTCAGGAGCCAGCATCTTTCTCATGTTTGCCCTTGTGTGGGTAATGCTATTTTCTTCTCTCCTGCAGCCTCGTTTGTCCTTCTTATCTTCGGTGGTCAGGTCACAGTGCTGGTGCTGAGGTCTGTATCTCTTGGGAATGTTTTGAATGACCTGGTCAGTAAAGAGACTCTGAGACCGTGGAGCATGACTTGACTAAGGGATGTTTGCCAGGTCCAGCACACTTCCCCTTGAACCCCCAACCTCTTCAACTAATCCCTTCCTCTTTCATACTGTAGGAGCCCAGGTGGAGGACTGTGTAACACATTGTATGGAGTAGAGAGAGACGTACAAGCGGCTCATTTTTATTTCCTGATGATCCAGATTAACAGTACTTTTATTGCACTTACAGAGCGGTTCTTGGTATGTCCGATTTACGGCACTGGATCTTAAATTTACATATCAACAGCCTTATTCCGTTTGCACCCATAGGTGTCTTTTAGGAACCATTTCCAGGTGCAAGTTCTACTGTTCTTTGGCAGTAGAGATTAAACAGAGAGAAAACATCACCCCATGCTTAACACCATCGCCAGGAATTTGACTACATTTACAATTTCCTCTGCCATCCAAATGTCTTATATGAACCCACTAGCTAGAATGCTTGAGATATTTTTTCATCTGGTGTTCAGTTTGACAAAAGGTTGCATTGGAATTCCAATTGGTTTTGCAAATAACAGAAACAAATAACATTTCAGGCATCAGTGCTGTGTGAGATTGATGATGACTGCAATTGCCTTTTGAATTAGGAGTGTCTTGCTTTGCTGTCTGGGTGAGAGATGATTGGTCCAACTTCCCTGATAAAGAGTGTCCCTGACAACAACACAACAAAATCACCAAGATGACCATTTCAATTGCCTGGGCATTATTCCCTAAAATATTAGTAGTGACATAAACACAGTATACACTGACTACTTACTGCATTAAGCTGATAAAATGGCACACACTTTCTTGTCACAGTATACAAAAAACACATTTGATGTATTGTGTCAGTTAAGTTATATCAGAATCAGAAAGGGAATCAGAATCAGAATCAGAAAGGGATTTATTGGCCATGAAAGTTTGCACAGTCAAGGAATTTGCTTTGGCAGGAAGGTGCATACAATAAACATATAGTATCCTTAAATTTAAATATGTGGACTGTCTATACTAAATATCTATACTATATAACTATACTATCTATACTAAAGTGGAATTATATTTAAAATAAAATATACAATAAAATATAAGTTGCCTAATTTACAATATAAAAATACAAAAAATACAAATATGACAAAAAATACAAATGTACAAGATGCAGTAATGTAGTGCAGAATATTAGAGTCATTAAAGTAAAGTCAATAAGTCAGTGTGAACCCTTGGCCTTGTTGAAGAGGCCAACAGCAGAAGGGAAGAAACTGTTTTTGTGTCGAGAGGTGTTGGTCCTGATGGACCGCAGCCTTCTGCCGGAGGGGAGTGACTGAAACAGGGAGTGTCCAGGGTGGGAGGAGTCGGCCACAATCTTCCTCGCTCGCCTGAGGGTCCTCGAGGTGTTTAGGTCCTCGAGGGTAGGCAGATTGCAGCCAATCACCTTCTCCGCAGTGCGGATGATACGCTGCAGTCTGCTCTTGTCCTTGGCAGTGGCAGCAGCGTACCAGATGGTGATGGAGGAGGTGAGGATGGACTCAATGATGGCTGTGTAGAAGTGCACCATCATTGTCTTTGGCAGGTTGCATTTCTTCAGCTGCCGCAGGAAGTACATCCTCTGTTGTGCTTTCTTTGTGAGGGAGCTGATGTTCAGTTCCCACTTGAGGTCCTGGGAGAGGATAGTGCCCAGGAAGCGGAAGGACTCCACAGTGTTGACTGGGGAGTCACCCAGGGTGATGGGGTGAGTGGGGCTGTATTCTTCCTGAAGTCCACAACCATCTCCACTGTCTTAAGAGCATTGAGCTCTAGGTTGTTCTGGCTGCACCAGGTCACCAGGTTGGCCGCTTCCCACCTATAATCAGACTCGTCTCCACCAGAGATGAGCCCAATAAGGGTGGTGTCGTCCGCAAACTTCAGGAGTTTGACGGATGGATGACTGGAGGTGCAACTGTTCGTGTACAGGGAGAAGAGCAGAGGAGAAAGGACGCAGCCCTGAGGAGATCCGGTGCTGATGGACCGGGAGTCAGAGACTTGTGTTCCCAGCTTAACGCACTGCTTCCTGTCAGACAGGAAGTCTGTGATCCACCAGCAGGTGGAATCAGGCACGTTCAGCTGGGAGAGCTTGTCCTGAAGCAGGGCGGGGATGATGGTGTTGAAGGCAGAGCTGAAGTCCACAAACAGGATCCTGGCGTAGGATGCTGGGGAGTCCAGGTGCTGTAGGGTGAAGTGGAGGGCCATGTTAACTGCATCGTCCACAGACCTGTTGGCTCTGTAGGCAAACTGCATGGGGTCCAGAAGGGGGTCTGTGATTGATTTGAGGTGTGCCAGCACTAGGCGCTCAAAAGACTTCATTACCACAGAGGTCAGGGCGACAGGTCTGTAGTCATTATGTCCAGTTGGCCTGGGCTTTTTGGGCACAGGGATGATGGTGGAGGCCTTGAGACAGGCTCGCACATGGCATGTCTCCAGGGAGGTGTTAAAGATGTAGGTGAACACCGGAGACAGCTGGTCAGCACAGTTCTTAAGGGTGGCAGGGGAGACAGCGTCCGGCCCAGCTGCTTTGCGTGGGTTCTGCCTCTTGAAAAGTCTGTTTACTTCACCTTCCTGAATGGAGAGTGACGTCACAGAGTTGGTGGGAAGGGGGGGGAGGGAAGGGATAGTTCAGGGGATTCCAATTGTCTTTACACAATGTAATAGTAATGACATACACGTTTTTTTGTTTTTTTCCAATTCTAAATAACCCCCAATAATGTATTCTGTTTGTCTGCTCAAAGTGACAAGTGGATCTGGGAAGCACATAGATAAAAATATGAGGGGAGAGAACCCATGACTTTGTCTCGTGAGACATTACTGAGAATTTAGTAAACGTTCAGATTACAAACCATTAACCAGCGCCAATAATCCATTTATCAGCCTCAACTGGCTCCACAGTATCTACTTGCTATTCCAAACAAACACCATTTTAAATCCTCCTGGTTTGTCTGAATCATGCTGTTATTGTGTGACATTTACACAAATAATGCCATTTGTTAAGTGTGTCACTTACATTTCACTTACATCTTTTGCCTGAGTAAGTCGATTTTCGTGGTGTTGCCATCCATTCATGAATTTGACCATTAAATATAAAGCCTGACACTGTAAAATGTAACTTGTTTCAGTCTTACAGTTGAAGCAAAGGCCTTGGTTATGAGCTCATTTTCTCACCCTTTTGTCTCCTGTTACATTGCCTTTTCTGAAAACCCTCCATCCTTTCTTCTCTTACCATGCAATCTAAGTCCTTCCTGAAGCTACCCGAAATAGATGAACTAAAAAGAAGAAAGGGAAACTTTAGCTTTGGGACTGGAACATATCACATTACGAACATTTATTGCGCCATTTCTCTCCCATTCTCAGTAAGCACTGTAATTGGAAATAACCAAGTACAGCCTAGGGGAATATACAGTATGGTAACAAAATAAAGGCATAAAGATGTTTCTCAACACCCTTATCATACAGTAATACTTTATAATGAAGATAATTGTCTGTCTCAGGCTCGGCTCCAGAATGAATCAGGTAGGGGGGCATTTGGTTTCCACAAGGGGGAATTTTGTATATAGCTGTTACGGAAACGTATCACTAAAATAATGGGGGGCAAAGCATTCCATTTGGGGGGAATTCAGTGCCCCCCCTTGGAGCCGACCCTGGTCTGTCTACATTAGAAGGAAATCCCTCAGTTCTGACTAGAAAGCCTTTTCACCACACTCACCTGATCTTCAAACATGAAATCTGATTTATGATGCAACCTGTCAAACTCTCAGTTTTAGGAATCATGCAAAGGCAGTATGTTTCTTATGCATGTCTTTCTTTTTCTACAGTATGTAAAGTAGTAGATATACATTGTCCTCAATTTATTCACACTGCAAAACAGGGAGTCACACTCTGCTTTCATAAAACTTTTGTTCTTCACATGCACATCCAGCTTGGGCTGTCAAAGCTTCAAAATAAGATAAGAATTTCCCAAAACAAACATCTTGACAGAGAAGCATCAAACTGACCAATGGAAAACTGTCCGACACCCATCATTGTGATCACAAACCTTTTGAGTGGCAGGAGTTAGTGAACACAGTTGTTTCGCCTTTTCTGGTTGGCATTGTGGTGAACAGAACTACTTGTCCACTGTCCAGTGGGGACATATGTTCTGCCAGAGTTGACACCTGGGAGACAAACATTTTCATTCATGACTCAGATACCTGCTCTGCTGAGTTGGATCTCTGAAGTAAAGACCATACACAAGCAGGTAATGGGGTATTGCTGTAAATCCAAATGGCAGAAACCCAAATCCAGAGACCACCTATTGAATAGATTACAGTCATTTCATTGAGAAAATACATTTGTTTGAAATATATATTTGAACCACTTCATGTCCTTGTGTGTCATCTAGCCTCTGACTGCATTTACTGTTTTTTAAAAGTAGAGATTACAAGACCTTGGTAAGAAAAGAAGCTGCACACCACATTAATCACCATCAGTATACCTACCTATACTAAGCACACTCTTCACCTGAAAATCACAGGCTTCTGACACCAGGTCCAAATGACTGAACATAGAGCCACTCCTGGAGAAAATTGCCCGTACCCCGGTCAACTCATCAGACAGTCCAAAGAAAGCAATATTTCTAAGAACGAGCTCTGCTCTCATCCATTAGGTCTGCAGTCCCACTCACATTGAAATCCTTAATAGCCTCCTGCTTGGGACAGGTGCTCTGCAAATTGCTTCCTCTAAATGATTAACGAGCCAAGCCACATCCTTGAGCTCAGAGTGAGGTCTGGGGCTGAGGACTAGCAGGAAGATGGGGGTTTATGACTGGCACAATCACACAGGTGAAGATCTTTTTGATAAAGTCAATCTATATTGAATTGATTTTATTAGCAATGATGGCAAATCTATACATTCAGACCCAAATGAATTGTTAAAGCACTGTACATGAGCTAACCATAACCAAATAGTTGTGTTTCCAAAAAGTGAAGCCTATTTGTTGAATCAATGCTTTTTGTTAAAGCAAATCCTAACATTTCTAAAACAGCACTTTCCAAACTCCCTGTATAGCTCCAATACCTAAAACCCCTTCTCCAATATTCAGTTTTCACTGTTGGTTGCTGGATGTTTTAACTCACAGATTATTTACAGATCCTGAAAGTGTGTTGGTAATTTTGTTTCTCAAATATTATAATTTGGCTATTTTTCAATGCCATTTTTTAAATCAAATGTCAACGTTAGTGCATTTTCATCATGTTATTGATTTGTAAATAATGGGACCATTTCAGTTATGTAAAAATTCAAAAAGACCACTCACAAATTTACGCAAGCACCAAAACATCTACATCACCTTGAAGTTTAACTAACATTTTGCTTCCATATTCTAGTCACAATGTTTTCAGAAATGACAGGAAAACAAACAAATGCCATACTGCAACTCCACATCATCTAATAGGTTTCAAATGAGACTCAAGATTACAGTACCAACCAGAGCGAAAACAAATCAGTCATTCTGCAAACAAATATTCAAAAAGACTTACTGCAGTTCTCAGGATGTTTTCTTTCTTTCTTTCTTTATTTAATGTTAAAGAAAGCCACTAGCACAATTATCTTGCTTACTAGGTAAATATACAGGGATAAATACATTGTAAGGAACACATGTATATGTACTGTATTTGGGAACTCATTGAGTGCTTGTCCCCCCTGGTGCCTTAAATCTTGAGCAGGAGTGAGAAGCATTTACCTTGTCCTTGGGCGTTAATTAGACGATAATGAGAGGCAACCATGCCAGTTCTTATCTGTCTGCTCTGGTAGAGAAGCCCTCAGGAAACTCAGATGGCCTACCTGTGTCTAGGAGGCAAGTTTCTGAGATTAAGTTTCCACACTGTGAATCTCATCAGACGTCAAGATAAAACACATTCCAGCCCTCTCAGCAGGAAGTTTGGAGTCTGTAATAACATTCTTAATTTCTTTGATACGTTCTATTATCTGTCCTTTTCTTGTTATTTGAATCCACATTAAGAATCCCTTGGGGTATTCTTCTTCTGCGGCTTGAGTGGGACCATCTGCTCCACAATAGTTATTGTGCTACAACTTAGAGTATAACACAATAATTTGACACACATTAAAATGTAAGGGGTTTTATATTGGTCAATTAACCACAACGATACCCGTTGATCTAATGGAAGATGGGGTGAACTGGACAGTGTATTAATATGAACCAAATATGCAGGAATTGCAATTATTTGACGTCATGGGTTAAATCAGAGCAAGAATAGTCGAAGTAAAGTCAAATTACAAAGTTACATTTAATAACATTGTCAATTTATGAATCAATTACAAGGCAAGGATGTTAGAAAATGAAGGTTTAAAATCTTACACACTGTACCATGTTTATTGTAAATTGAAGGGAGAATAAGAGGAGAGCAAGGATAGAAGGAAGTAGAAGGAAAAGCAGAAGCTGAGAGGGACCTCAGGAGACAAAGAATCTAGAAAACAAAGCTCCACGTGACCTTTTATACCCTAATTATGTTCTGTAAGAACAACTAATCAGACCACATCTTGAGCCAACATCATGAATCCCCAACATAATGACTCCTGTGTCACACAATGAGGTGTGAGATCTAACCAGCAAAGACTACATCCAGCAACTCCAGTCTTTAACATTTGAGAGATAGGGGGGCAAGGGTGTCTCCAAACCTATAGAAATACAAGGTCACATTTCCCAATTGCAAGAAAATAACTATATGTGCATTGTTGGACTTCCTTTCCTTGCTAAAATAAGTTTAACCACCAGTACCCCTTTGGTATGTTTATTGATTGCCGCAAGAAACCAAATGTGATTGTTTTTCGGAACAAGTTAAAGAAGGTAAACCATCAACACACTTCGATTTACAGGCTCCTGTGTAATCTAAACCGTCTTGACATTTTCCTCAAAAGGCCTTTGAGATCCATTGAGCTGCCAGTCATCTACTTCCATGTTTGTTCTCCCAGTCTTTGGCATGGCTCAGAGCTGGGTCCGCGGAGGCTGTGAACATCAAAGAACTGTCTGGGACACAGTCTGTTGATCAACCCACATAGTGCCAGGACTGCACATAAACACAAAATGGAAGCCAGAGACCACACCGGTGAAGGTACACCGAGCTGTCACTGATGTCACAGGCTTTGCACAACTGGCAGGCACTGTGAAAAGTAAGGACTAAGGTAACACTTCTCAAAAAGCCAACTTAAATTGAAGCAAATTGTACTTTGGACGTGGAGGAACGTTTTGTCCACTGGAACAACGTTCAGATTAGTTCTGGGTTTAGAAGAATCTACAAGGCAACCAGCTGATTTGATTGCCTGAAGGTCAGGAGACGGGATTTATAGCTGAACAGAGAAAACAAACATTACAGCCAATACGTGTTTGTTGTTCAATCAGCCAAATACTACATCATGCACGACAGCCACAGTATTTCAGGAAGTCTTCTCATATCAGGACTCCTAGACTGGGGCGCCAGTGGGGTTTCTGGCTAATTTGTTGTCCAGGACCCCAAATCATACCGGAAAGTATGGGGTTCTGCTGGGCCCCCTGTCTGTCCTTTTTTATAAACTGAGGATGCGGATGTATAATATTCTCAATGAAAAGTGTGGGGGGCAGATTCGCTGTTTTCAAAAGCTGTATAATGAAACCCACTCCCCTGCCAGTATACAAAAGCATGAGGGAATACACTCTGTACGTGTGAGTGAGCAAAAAGACTGCATGCATAAACAGATTATGTGCAATAGCTGATCAACTGATTGTGATTGAAATACGCACATAAGAAATCCCTTATTTCTCCCACAGTAGTTTGCTCTGAATGGTACTGTGAGGCATCACAGTTTCATGCGAACTTGTGTATGAGAGGGAGAGAACAAGGGAGAGAGAGAGAGGTGGGAAGAGATGGGAGGTGGGGGGGATGCTGAGAGAGCAATTTGAAAGATGAATTCCCCCATAAGTCCATGAATCCAACACCTGCAGATCCCTGGTGTGTAAAATCTAGCCAGTCTTGCAACTTTATAAGCAGGATTTCCTTTGTAATACATCACTCAATCCATGCAGGGTTATTACTATATATGCTGCAGCATGTGATACCGGGGAGTTCTGAACTCAAAGAGTTGTATCTGTTCCTGAAAGTAGAGCTGGAGCAGTTGTTTGAGTTTTTCAAATAAAACCTGGCTGTAAAATGTAATTACTTAAAAATCCAATAATGACCCTCATCTAATACTTGTTAGATGAACTAGTTCTGACCCAAGCCAACTGATACTGCAGTACTGCTGACTGCATATTGTAACACCATCGCCTTTGAAATGATACAAAGGTGAAAATACAGGGACTCCTTGAGTACTACTCAAGATATACAGTCATACATAGTATTACTCTGTAGATCATTTTCATTGAAAGTAAGTGAGAGTGAAACGATTTCTGGTCTATGTCTAAACCAGGACACTAACATTGCAAACAGCAGCCTACACATTGTGTTCAAAAGAACACTGTTTATTAGAATCAAGGGAGCGTTCCCATTCTTTTGGTGACGCTCCACCATCTTGCAGTCCTGCCCTTTTAACAGATGCAGAAGTTTGGTGATATCTGTTTTGAATGCAGGATTGGTATTCTCTGTCACCTTTCAAGCCCTCTGGCATTTGCAATAGATAGCACTCAGAAATGCAGGGAATGAACACGATCAGTGGAGCAATGCTATATTGATGTAATCTAGTGTTAAATTGGTATGTTCTCCCTGAGTTGGAAAGAATAAATGGCTTTAGTATACATGTTATTATTGAGAATTATATGGTTGGTATTTGTAAGTGCAGTATCTAATGTAACAATCAAAACATTATTCAGAACATATACCAATAGTTTAATGGTATTCTATTCAATGGTATCACATGTTTATTAAGGCATGGAATCCTGTATTTGAGAGTATCTTGTGTCAATACATATACAGTTCCGTTGATGTCGGTTGGTTAATGTGCCTCAAGTCAACTTTGAGTTTTTTCTCAGTGTAGGCCAGGCTTACATGACAAGTTGAGAGTTTAGCAGTACAGATTGTGTTCCATGCAGGAAGTCCCCACTGTATAGATGGTTGAGGAGAGAGGTCTACCATCTGGGGATTCAGGCAGTGATGTGTCAGAGAGGCCAGGCGCCTCGGGTAAGCAACCGCACACAATTAGAGAGTGAATGAGTGGGTGGCTGCTCTCAAGGCTCAGGGGGAACCCTTAAACTAAATAGTAAAAACATAAATCAGTGGACTCTTTGAGATCCTGAGCTTTTAGATTCATGCCTTATTTTCAGGAAATCTTTATCTTTTATCTATGATAAAAGTGTTCTCTTGGGGTCTACAGTACTCACTAGTCCCCATTTTTATTTGTGGGAATGTAAACTCAACTAAAAGCATACAGCAGATGTGGATATATACAGTGTGTATATATACATGTATGTACCCACATACAATTAGTACAAACCAAAATATATATATAACTGCAGTATTACGACAACTCACTCTATTATCTTCACTTACAGTTCCAGAAATAATATTCCACACATCAGACAAAATGAATACACACTTCATACTATATATTGTTTTTCTGATTGTGATCTTTTTGAGGGACGAGGTAGGAGATGTCTTGACAAATATGATACAATGACCAGAAAGTCCTTTCAACAGGACAGTCGAACAACTGTAAATCACGGCCTTGGTAGCTGCACTAATAATGGTGTAGTACCTTACTACAAACTTGTTGGTAAATATAAATGTTTCCTCCAGTTGAATCATATACATGAACCACACTCTAACTTGTAATTAACTCCTACATTTGTTTGTTTTAAGTCAAATTACCATAATGTTTGCATGAACAGGAAAAAAATACTACACTGATCCAAAGACAAGACAAGGAACGGCAGACAATTTGACTAATTGGGATTGCAACCTTAAAAGCACCCAGCAGGATCCAAGTAATGAGCTAAACTGCCAGGGCTGGAACGTGCAGTGCGGCAGTCTTTAGGGATGTTTTCCTTTTCAAAGTCACTGTAAGACGGCGTGATCATGTAAAACCTTAATAATAACATAACCCAAATGAACCTTGCTCACTGTTCTCTTAATTAACCTATTAACCATTTACCGCAACGGCAATTATCAGTTCTTATATTAGGCTATAGTACTGCAAATGTGTGCAAATCATCACGTCAGATTGAAGCAGATTTTTGCAGTCCATGCAAAATAAAAGCAACGTGAATACCGACTCGCATTTCCATCCCCTATGTCAATCCTGAGAGCACACTTCCTGTGCAGAAATCAACAAAGACCAGAATCAGAATTCATGCATTTTTATAGCATATCCAAGATGAAGGTGGCAAGCTACTTAGTGAGTCAGAAAGCCGCGTGTTCATGCCTGGCATGCTGAATAGTTTACTTTGTGAAAGTACGGTAGATAAATAACTCATGCTTACACACAGACCTCTGTGGTCGTTTATTATTCATACTGTAGTCTAATGCAGTATTGTGCAAGGGGGCTCCCGGAGAAGGGAAAACCAAACATTAAAGCCAAGAATGTGACACACACTTGGATTGAAACACAATCACCTTCATCAAAAAGACATCACAGTTAGCTTGTTCTTTCCATGTGTGTATTGTAGTGTTACAGTGCTGTATCATTCTATCGGCATATGCCTAATGATGTTCACTAGCTGTCATGAAACACTGCAGGATTAGGGATGCCTGTCTTGGGTTTCATTGACGTGATACTGAATGGCATTCTTTCTTTTCAAATCTGCTTACTGGAAGAGCCATGTTTTGCCCTTAGTACATGCTGTAATCCATTATGTAAACATAAACAAATTATTCAGTGGTCATGTGTATGAACTTCTTTAAAGTTCATACTTTAAACTGATTTCAGAGACTGAATATATTTATTAGCAATATTGACTGTAGTGCCAGTTACTTACAGCATAGAAGCAGGCGTCAGTGCTTGTGAGTGCAATCAACAATGGTTAGCAGTGACGCACCAGGTCTGAAATGAGAAAGTGTGTCTATAATTCAGACCAGCTGGAGACTGAATTGATGTGCCACAGACTATCACAGGGTCACCATTAAAGTCTTGATTGGCGCACTTTGCTTATTCAATTAGATACCTCTTGTGAATTGCACAGGTGGCACAGATGGCAGGGTAAACTTCCAAAAGTGTTTTAGTGTTTGGAGAATCAGGGTAAGTGTAAGGGTAACCCTATGGAGGATGCACTTCATTTTATTGCGCTTTACTTGCCAGTGGTTTAAGACATTTTGTAGAATTATGAAACCATGAGCAGAGCGAGTGAACCCAGCATAGGAGAGCAGGCAGACGGATCGAAAAAAACGAAAAAGGAACACAACATCTCAAGTACTCGTATACCATCGGAAAAATAACAAGCAAAACAAACAGGGAACACAAAGGACATAACTACTTACGTAGTAAAAAACACAACAAAACAGACAGGTAAATACCGACGAAGGAAGCAAATATATATACACAGGGTGATCACACTAGCTGAGTGATCACAAAAGCAGACACAGGGGAGGAAGGAACCATGGGTTCTGGAGGGAGACAAGACACACCCACGCCTCAGAAACACACAGGGAGATGGACTGGGAGCAATAGAAACAGTAGGAAGGCAGGACCAACACAAGGAAACACCAAGACATTGGCTGTGACACCATTGGTATTGTGCAATATTCAATATTGACTAATCACAAATCCAGGAAATCTCTTGAATATAACTCTCTTTCTTTCTGTTTCTCTCTGTGAATCTTTATTTGTCTTTCCACCTGCTGAAGTTATTGTAACTTTAGTTGTCATAAAGCAATTTTATATATATATATATATATATTTTCCATAGGAATGTATTAGGGGAGTCAGGGCTGAGCGGTTAGGGAATTGGGCTAGTAATCTGAAGGTTGCCTGTTTGATTCCCGGCTGTGCAGAATGAAGTTGTGTCCTTGTGCAAGGCTCTTCACCCTACTTGCCTCGAGGGAATGTCCCTGTACTTACTGTAAGTCGCTCTGGATAAGAGCATTTGCTAAATGTAAATGTATTAAACATTGTAGCTGGATTCATGTAACTTGCTTTTCAGTTTTGTTTGAGTTATTTTAGGGTGTTTCTGCTTTAATGGGACAGGTACAGTGAAGAGAAAATGTAAGCAAGAGAGAGAGAAGATAAGACCTGGTCTGGATTCCAACCCAGTCCCTGGAAGTAAGGCTTTAGCCGACATGGTAAGCATACCGTACTTGCCCTGTGAGCCATTGGGGCACACTTGCTTTTCAGATTTAAGTGTAAGTACATTACCCTGTCTTACTTCCACCAACCATATACATCAAAGAGCAATTGCTTGTTTTATCTGACCTGATTCTAAACGATTGCAAATTTGTGATGCCACATCTGAAAACATTTCCGACC
This sequence comes from Mallotus villosus, assembly GCA_903064625.1. Taxonomy (NCBI): domain Eukaryota; kingdom Metazoa; phylum Chordata; class Actinopteri; order Osmeriformes; family Salangidae; genus Mallotus; species Mallotus villosus. The sequence continues at coordinate 213,904 of CAEFZP010000296.1, forward strand.
CATAAATCTAATGAGACCAAACATTCACCAACTCTAATTTTATGCACCAACCCTGGAGCTAACTTCCACATGGAAAATGCGAAGAGATTATGTGGGCAGCTAATGGGGGTGGTTAGGGAGCTGAGGTCAGCAACTCCGACTCAACTAAATTCTATCTCATGCTTTGAAAAGCTTGCAGCAAACTGGACTGCAGCCTCTGGAGGTTTAACAAAGTGCTTAGAGAGCTGGCCAACGAGGGATAGCCCTCACTGCAGAGTGAGGGACTCTTAGCCTTTGGGCTGTGCTGTATAAGTAATGAAATAGATCATGGAGGGGACTTGAATAGACCAGTGAGATCCTGTATTGCTTATTGTGCAGAATGTCAAGTATGATGCTGCAGTGAAATGCAAATCGACACAGCTTAGGTATTGTCTTGCACATCAAGTGCTTCTTGGCTGATTGCTTCTTGTCCACTTTATACTTAAAATACCAACAAAAAAATAACAATTGACCACATTCAAATAGAACTGATCTCAACCTTGCCACTGACAGCTGTTCTGTTCCCTGCTTTTGGCAAGCTTTGGCCTTTTGGACCTCCTTTAGACCCAAATGTCGGAAAGTATCTGCCTAGTGTTCCCTGTGGTTCTGCCGCCAGGCTGTCAGAGCAACATTGTGCTGAAGGTGTAAACAAGGACAGAATCTCTCAGTGCCCCCTGGACAATCATTGGCACAGCTGGCTAGGAGCAGTACCCCACCGAACAGCTCCCACTAGGAGTTATTACCAGACATGTCCATCAGCAGGACTCTCAAATCTCCACACTTAGTTAGCATCATGCTAAATAGCTGCTGGACCATTAGGATCACCTCAGATGACTGTTTATGGAACACACAGGCAGGGGATCAATAGCTGAATGTTATGATCACCTTAATTGTCCAATCAAAGCCATTGCAGAAAACTTGTTGGTGGGATAAAGATGTAGAGTAGAGACAACTAAGCATAACTTGGGTCATTTGAAGTTTCCTAATAAAGTATTAGTGACTTATACATTCTGAGGTTTACTAAGAGGTTCCAGACTAAGTAAAGCCAAAGCTTTTGATTGAAATTCAGTACAGTGAACATTGAATGTTTTACTATTCAGTGCCATTCAGTACAATACATTGAATGTTTGAGTGTCTAAGAATGAATGTTTCCTTAATCCAAGGTTTAAATATAGACAATAACGTTAAAACACTTGATTATATATCACAATGTGCTCATTGAATAAAGAACTTGAATTGGGATACAGTGAATGACCTTAAAATAGTGGATAACTGGTGGATGATGCAAGACATATGAAATAGGCTTTCAGCAGGGGGTAAAGTTAATTACAGTTTCCTGTGGCATTAAATTAGGCAAAGAACGTCAAAACAAGTAATCTGTGAATCCATGGAGAGTGAAAATATATCTTGCACTCCAGAGCATCTGGAGATTCTACCAAACTGAATATCTATATACATTACTTTGTGTAACAATATAGTACTTAAGCATTTCTAGCATTCTACTTTAACATGACTTATCTTGCTGCCATAGAGGTACATAGATACTCTGTCAGCAGAGGTACCATCCTATTTTGAAACCAGAATATAATTACATTTTAAACCAGAGTATTTCTTAAAGTTGTATTTCCAAGTAATCTAATAAAGATGTTTTAACACAAATGCTTTTCTATTAGGTACTGACAGCAAGAGACAAATCGAATTCTTACATAAAATCTTGAATGAGATCTTGGATTAATTACACAATTATCTTCAAGCCTGGTGGAGTCTCCATGCATAATTACAGGGCCCATTCATTTTGCTTTCTGAAGCCAGTTCTGGTGTTAAGAGCCTTTCTTATTGTGTTTCACAAGAAATTAGACGACTTGTTGAAAGGAGAACCCATTGTGGAAAACAAGATGGCAAAAGTGTTGCGATGTGTAACTTTACAATAGCCATCATGACAATGGTGTACGTAGCCATAGCTCCAACAGTGGCACATACAGTACGATTCGAAAGGTGTTACTGACACCTCTAAACCCTCAAACCACAGGTTGTCTGTTTCAGGATGTTATTGACAATAAAACCTAACACATTACTTGACACTCATATCCAAACTTTGTTTAACACGGGGTGAGCAAACAACAACAGAGTTGAGGGCTAAGAGTTTGATCTGAAGCTACATGCTCATTAGGCCCTAGCTGCTCCCTCTCATCCTCCAAGCTTTGGGTTTCCCTCGCTGCCAGTCCCTGCCCTCTGGCAGTCCCTCTCGACAGTGCTGACACTGACGTTCCTTTGGAGGAAGAGATCCCACACATCTCTCTGATGCTCTCCAAGGGTCAAAGCCCGTGGAGTACATACAAACACGCCGAGGAGAGATGAGCTGGGAAAACCAGTTAGGAATGTAGTAAATGGCTGAAAGGAAGGCTGTTATAGACTGTGTATTGTGAGATTTGGTGCAAAATTACAAGTGGCAATTTCAATAATGGTTTTACGAACCCAGAAACAGTATATAGATGTTGTTATTTTTAGAGAATACAGACACTAGCATGAACACATCTGAACCTGTGGGGTAAAAAGTCATAAAGCTAAGTCAAGATTTACTTGAACAGATTACAAAGACATACCTTTGTCGGCAATCATTAACTAGTATCAACCAAATACACAAAATGCACATCGTAAAATTCTGGCAATTGTCAAGTAAAATAAATTACTTTATTCATTATTTATTTATTAAAAGTATTTATAAAGAGATGCAGGAAGGAACTTTTCTGATAGAATCAAAGTAAATAATGGATTTGTCATGCTTCTATTAATGGAAGACCAGGACAGGCAGGGCTGTGCTCAAAACTAACAATATATTTAACATTAACCTTATCACAGCAAACAGAAATTTCCACTCACACAAGGACAGGAACAAGATGTCTAAAAGCTGTAATTCTCTGGGTTCTACAGGTTATGTCAGGGCCTTGCCATGTTAATGAGTATGACAGTAAGTATTTCTTTTTTCATGCTAACATGGTTGCCTCTACTTTGACTTCAATTATTCACTCTAAAAAGATAGCACACAGCTTATTACAAGATAAGAGTAGGACCTATTTTTGAGCATAGGTCACAAAAGAAATGTACGAAGGGATTTTTTTGGTCTTTGCTATTTGAGTGAATACATCACATCATTGACCTTAAGTGATGTCAGGAATATACTTAATTTTGAACATTAATATTTGCAGGGGTTTCATGATCATAATATGTAATGTATTGTAACCTTGACACCGGGAACCACCAAATAATAAAAGAGAAAAGTTCAATAGTACAGAAGACTCACTGTCTTCATCATTTTCTCTAGGTATTGATATACATCATTCTTCCTTGAGGGCTATCACCACAGAATGACCTTTATGTCAAAACTTTCAGTTGGTTCTCACTAATCAGGCCATCTGACGGACTTTCACATTCTGATAGGTGTCTCACTCTTTTCTGTCATGTCAAGGTTACTGCTATTCCTTCACTAAATATGACAGCATTTTGGCATTTTAGAGAAAGGCCACTTTCTACTTTAGTATGAGAGTGGTACTAGTCTCCCTTTCCTGAATGATTGACAGGCAGAATATTAGACAATAATGAGAAGTGGAAGGCATGGAGTTTTCCAACACAGAAGTATTTGACAAATTCCTGAAACTTAAACCCCACAGCATGTGTGGAAAAGACTTTGAAAATACTATACTTTCTACAAGACATCTCAAGGTAGGGTATGGCCAACACGACATTGTAACTTTTAGACGTGACTATTATCCTCTACTGAATTCAAGATGTGCTCTGTCAAAGAAGAGAGTCGTCAAATATAAACCCTTTGGCCTTTATTCACAGGTGAACACTTTTTGTTCTTGCACAGATCATGATATTTTGACTATAAATGTATTATATTACATGCTTCAATAGGATTGATATGAATCTCGATTAGGGTGCAAATTTGCCGAATCTGATGTTTAAAGTATTTATCTTTATGCTAATACATAATATAAGAAAATATTGCTGAATAGTTTGAAGAATTAAACACTTTGCATTATTGTATAATGGTGTTGTGTTCCATTCTAAATGAAATGGAAATGTTATGGACTGCATCAATCTCAAGAAGCACTAAGCATGTTATGATATTTCTTTAGTGGCATTCAGGGAAAGGTTTAGCAACAGCAATAGTTATTTAAAACTGAGAGCTCTGGGGGAACCAAATTAAATGTCAAAAGAATCACAGTCAGGCTAAAGCCACAGCATTGATAAGGGAAGCCCTTCCCTGAGAATTACCCTATAAATTAAAATGCTTTTGAATAATCCTCCAATGAGCTGTCCCCCTGGGATTCTTTATGATCCTTTAAAAGTCATCAGTCTCTCACCAGGTCTGGCTCATTCAGTCTGCTGGCAAACATGCTTTGTCAATGAGCCAGCCTGAAAAATTATATTTATCAGAATATAATGAAGTCTCTGATTGATTGCTTGGTTGAACGTGTACAGTGGAGTGATGGCTTACCTAATGGCAACATTATTAGATCTAGATAGAATATAGATAGATAGTTGACTTTATTAATCCCTGGAGGGAAATTAAATCATCAGAGCAGCCAGATACATAATTATTGAGATATGCCATGAGCCCATATGTATTACTACAATGAAAATGATTGTGATCACAGTAGAACATTAACATGATATCAGTTATTGGACACAAGCCTGATAAGTTTCTCAACATTGAGCGCGGTCACAGAGCTCTTCATGCTTGATGGCCACAGCGTGGAACATGGCTGGTCCACCGTGATGGCTGACACAGCAGAGAGTGAATCAAGCTCCATCATACCATTCAATGCTGGCCTCAGTCTGGTCTTTTGTAAGCGACCATTTACAAGACTTCTCTACTGAATGGTACAGCTGTCTTTTGTTCCATAGTTGTGGCACATTCTACAGTGTGGTATTGAAAAGTAATGACAGCAAACTTGAAATGGTGTTGAATGAATTAGAATGGATCACTGTGGTCTGAAAAGCTCTTTCCAGTTATTGCACAAGTTGACCTGTCTATCATATTTACAGCTTTCTGCCGTGGTCAAATGTTTAATTAAAAAATTCTGGATATTTTATGAATGTTAAATTATACTTCCTGAATAGTAGGTCTGAATATATACATATAATACTGAAAGTATAAATATAATTTCTGAAAATATACAGCAAATGTAACTGAATATATAACATATATAAACATTTATGAAAATATAGAGGTATTTTTAAGTGAAGACAATCATACAAATGTTTCAAATAGAGTTTGAGTGTTTGAGGTTTTAGTATCTATAATAAATGTTTGCTCTATATGTTAATTCTCAGAGCTGTAGTGTGACAGCTGTGGAAGGATAGTGGGTAAATATGTTCCTCATTTATTTTCTTATTGTCTACCAGCCAGCCTGCAGCTCTTGCATTTTGTTTACTTTAACAATCAATGTAGACAGAAGGCAGACAAGGAACAATATTATACAAGGATATAATGTATATGGCATGACTGGCAAACATATTCGTCTTCCAAGCAAGTTTTCCAAGCAACCTGAAGACTTCATTGCACTGTACTATGCACATGATTATTGAACCACTTAATTGGTACATATGGACAAAGAATATGCGTCATAAACATGCATTATACAGTACATAAACTAGCTTTAGTAAGTGTATAACAACACCCATACAGCATTATGAAAATACCAGATTTGTCTTCATAGCGAAATGATGGGTAACATGTCTGTCCTGCTGTCCTCCTTGCTGACAGGGAGGTTATTTAGGATGCACCACTGGAGTCTGACGGCTGTCTGCTCCCTGGCATCTCCTGCTCTCCCACTGATGGTTCACGTACGGCCTGGGAATGTGTCTCCCATCTGTCTGTCTTGGAAAAACCAAGGTACGTATCTGAGCATTAGTGGAGACGTCCAACAGCAGCTGGATAGGGAGTTAAGGCCTAGGAGGACATGAACAGAATGGAGACCCAAAAGGCACTGTGTTGCCAGCACTGAGTTCAATGATTGTCCATGACATTGAGGTCTAACACTATACTTTGTTGCATGTGTGTTGTCAGTGCAGCCTTTATCTGTCACCACTTAGGGGTGGGGCAAGACAGAAAACTATTTTAATTTGAAGCTGCACATCATTGACATTTCGCCAATGTACATTGTATTGTTAACCGATTCCTTTAATGATGCTTTTATTTCTCTCTGAGGCGGGGATGCCTAATTTTGGAACACATTTTCAAAAGGAAAGTCGTTTTCTTTGTTCCCAACAGAGCCCAGGGAAACAATTGTGATGCTGCTGCATTGGATTTTCAAAGCAGTTTCAAACAAAGATGACTTGTCTTTCCGCTATGGTTCGGCTCTCTTAATTGTTCTGAACATCTATAACTGAGACATATCAGATGATTGGGTCAATAATCGAATTTCAGACTTGTATTCACCATCTATAGTATTCATATTCGATTGATTGATAGTCTGAAAAAAAGCCTAACGTTGTATATAAACCTATTGCTGGTCTAGAGCTAGATTTTTAAGACAAAGATTGGAGAAGACTTGAATGCTTGTAACTTTTGTAGTAAAACTTGAATAAATCAAATAATAAGTCTGCTCAAAAAAAGAACTTGATCAACATAGAGCATGTTTACATGGTTCTCCACGTGAAGATCATTCGTTTGTTTCTGAAGCCCTGTCCATGAAAGAAGGAGTGTGAGATTGTGGCAGGCAATCTCTTGGCGATCCCTCAGATTTCAGTCACGTCTCAGTTCCCATACTTGTCTGCTGAAGCAATTTGTCTTCTCTGATAAAATGGCCACACAATGGCAGAATCAATGGGGGCAATCAAATGCATTCAATCAGGTCTTTGTGCCACCGATGTCGGCATTTCCAAAGAGAAGTGCACCCCTTGTCATACCACAATCTTAATAGGCATCTTAGAATTAGCTATTGAGTTTGTATTGGAACCCTTATATTAGTACAGCAATTAAATGTGTGAATACAATTATATTAAAGCAATATTTGACTTGACTTTGAATGTTTCTGTTGTTGTTTCTTGCCGTATACAGGTCTATTACTATAGCCAATACATAGTTCTACTAAATTACTACTACTATGATTCATCCAATGCAGTGTTTGGTGAAAGACTTAAATACTGTAGAAAGGCATGATATCAGCCCGGCGGTAATCTTTGTGGCATTGTGGCGAGGACAGCACTGTCTGAAACTCGCAGAAAAGAATGTGGATCAAGGCTGAACCCTTGATTAAGCCGAGGCTGACTAGACTGTGAACATGAATAACTGAAAGATAGAGAGAGGTGCATACGTCCATGTGTGAATGCTATGTGTTTTGCTCCTGCCCAAAGACAAATGGCCCCCAGTGATAAAGCCTGTTTCCCTTTAGCAATGTGGTCCACTTCAATTTGAAGTAAGCCCGAAGGTAATGGCAGCCGGTCCAATCCAAGGCTATCTGTAAATCATACATTTTTCACAGCAAAAGATGCATCCAGCAAAACTGCTTCTTTATTTGTTGCTAAATGGATACAAACTATAACATCTAAATAAACAGGTATAATACCAACTGTGTAAAACACTCAACACTCTGAATAATTATGTAGGTCAGCAAACATTCCCCTTACAGATCGCCTACTGGATGAAATGTGTTTTCCCAGAGCCACAGTAGGAGGCATCAGTTCCTATTCCAGTGTGGACCACAAGAATTGTGTGTTGCCTGAAGCTACTGGTGACAGGGAGATTCACAGGCTGTTTGAATAGGAGTGGATGTGGTGTTGTGCAGCCAGAGTGATGTGCCGGACACATACTGCTCTAGCCTAGAGCAGCCTAATAGGTCTTTGACGGCTGGTATTGGGACAGAGATGGACACCTTGGTCATTAGAGAGAGATTAATGGCAGCTTGGTCTGGAGGGAGGGAGAGAGAAGGGCCGCTAGGAGAACTGATATATCTTTTCTACAGTTCTCGTCTTTCGTCTCTCGAATTTCCCCATTGTGGGATGAATAAAGGCTTATCTTATCTTTATAAGATACTGAACCAAAAAGTAAGTTACAGGAAATGCCATTGTGTATACTTTTTCTTTGAACTTTTAACCCTCAAAATAGCTTTATAAATAATGTGTTTGAAGACCAGAGGACAGTTACATAATCGTACATTTATATTTGCATCATTCTAGAATTTAACCCCAAAAATGAATAAACATCTCATTTTAATTCTCTATTTAGCTATTTTTACAGATTAATTATCATCTTTGCTCAAATCATACATCATAGCTCTCCTGTTTTGAAAAAATCCTTTGTACACAGTCTGGGACTGACTTTGTTTAAGCTCTTAACATTTATTTCATTATCTTATAATAAACCGAATAATTACATTTCAGAGCATGAGATTTTATAAACTCTGGATTAGTGTGATCATAAAGTAGTAACTAGCCTCATTAGTAATACATGGCTCATTTTTTGTAGCATTACTAAATGTATAGTATTTTTTAAGGTTAACCCCCACAATTCCCCACAATATACTATATATACTATGTGGCTATATGCATAGAAATGAATTGCTTAGGAAATTGTATACTCCACTGTGTGCAATTTTGATATACGCAAGGTTAAGGATATTACTCAAATGGTTGTAATTAGGGTGAACAAAAAACATGGGAGGCTGCTCTTGGCTGATTTTGAAATGGAACAAACGGATATATATCTCCCTAACCAACCACCATATACAGTAGTTGGCAATTTTTCCCCTTGCACACACATTTTATATGTACTGTATGTAGATTAAATGAGAACAGTCTCAATTTGTCTCAGAAACTTTAAATAATTTCCATACAGAAACTTCCAATATGTTTCATTACAAATAGTGTTTACTTGATATTAAATTGCATTTAGTTGATATGCAATTGGGGGAATATGTGTAGTGCATTACATATTTTGTATGCTTTCACAGTGTATCCACCTAGTATTCTAGATGCAATAGTGACATAACCGGCTAAACTATGCAGCCATGCAAATAGGATTTGGATAGGGGGCTGATTAACCTCTAGCAAGATTAGATTTTACATGAACCAAATTAAGTCCAGTAAACAAATAACTTCATAAGCAAGCAGTCCACGGACCCTGCGCTTCCTAATAAGAAAACATGAGGAACGCCAAGCCCACTGAGTTGTATAATTAACTCCACATGTTCATTCAAAATGGCATCTCAAAATGAAAAATGAGAATGTATGCTATGCAGGATAGAGGAAGCAGGGAAGAGTTTGATCTCATGTGATGATTTTATGCCACTTTGCTTTATCAATCTTTATTCATGCTTTCCTTTTTCGTTGTAATAAATGTTTGTTAGCAAATTTGTTTATCATTCTAAAACGTTTGAATTCAGTATACATACGGTAGTCTACCTTTCGAGGAAATAAAATACCCAATGGACATTTTGATGAAACTTTGTTCAATTTTACTTGGAAAATGTATGAATAATAGTAAAATATGTTTCAGCTCATCCAAGTTAATACTGTAGTACAAACACAAGCATACTTAGGCAGGCTAATAAAAGGCAGCAGAAATGAGATGTATCCTAGCATCAGCAAACACATAGTTCTACTGACTCAGACCTCTGAAGCTCGCTGTCTGAATCGATGCATATTCCGTTCCAACAAAACTGCCCTTAAGTACAAATCCATCTTTACTCCCACTCCATGTTCAGCAATACTTACAGGGTTCCATGACTGATTATTCTCAATGCCGAAGCATAAACTTTTACAGAGATAAATGCAGTAGTCAGAAAAGGCAGCTAATAATACTTTTTCAGTCTGAATTTGTCCCTTTCAGATTATAGAGAAGCTTTGAGAAAACAAGCTAATCTTAGAGCCAATCTGTATAGTAAATTATTTTATTAGTGCCAAATTTGAATTCTCAGCACGCCCTGGTGGAGGTGAAAATGATTCTGGGACCATTACTGTGGCCCCATGTTACTGGGCTACAGGAATGAGGAGTGCTAAAGGACACTGGGTCAAGATAATTACAGCCATATTGAGAAGAGATAGCACTTTTTATCTTGACTTCCCTCAGCAAAAGGCTGTATGCAGACGTCTGTCTCTTGCTCTGGACATGAGGTTATGAAATGGATGAAAAGCCTTCCTTTTGTGTCTTTCATCCCTCAAAGTAAAAGCTTTTTTTCTGATTCTAAAGTTTCTGTCCATGGGGCTGATATGGTAATCTGAGACTCCCTGGTAAAACATGGCCCAACTACTCTATCTGCAATCACTATGAACAAATCTCCCGTGCACCTGCAAGAAACACAGAGAGCAGCCCATTCATGAGACTTTGGTAACTGTGTCTTATACGGACAACATACATCTGTCCGTGAAAGTGGCGCGCCCTATTGTAAACCTTTAGTATTATTATGAACCTTAGTTTAATTTGTTTATTTGGACTACCTCAGTCCCACTTTGGATGAAGTGTCAAACATCTGGTGGAAAATAAGAACCACAGATGTTCCAGAACGATGCAGCAAAATGCATCAGGGTAATGGGTGCCATATTCTGCACACACAATAGACCAGCCACAGAGCAGCATGGGCTTTTAGCAAAGCTTGCCTCCATAATTTCATCAAAGGCCGTGATTCTTTTGTTCTTTCTTCGTCCTCCTTTTCCCTTTTATGCTTTTTTCTTCACTGACAAAGGCTCTTCCCATCTTAGGGAGCTGACAAGCCGTCGTACAACTGCCATTTTATTTCTTACTAACAGCTTTCTACAAGGTATAATGCTCTCTGATGTGGGTTCCAAGACTGCTTCCCTCCATTTATCCAGATCATGCAACTTTGTCTTTCCCTGCCATATTTTGGACAGTTCTGAATGAAGCTTAAACTTCTGCTCATCCAGGAACAGTCTAGATGTGGATGTGGATGTGTGTACTGTGTGCTAAATTCACAGCATCTCAAAAGCTGTTTAGCCACTAAACCTAATAAAGCATTTTACCATCATACCATCATAAAACGTTTCGCCTTGTTTGGAATACAGGTATAAATGGTTGGACTTTGATTCAATTTGTTGTGGATTTTGTATTAGTTTCTCTTAGGGGTAATAGCTTAATATACAAATGTTGTGCAATATTTGTATAATAGATGGCCATTTCCATTTCTCCTTTTGTATCATATTTCACTCTCAACATATACACGTACATGTAGTTGTATATTGTGTGTGTAACATTTATTTGAGAAGCCATTTAAGTAGCCGGCTACTTTTTTAATTGTTCTGGCCTGTTGAACAAACTCCCTCTTCCACAACACTGTCGTGCACCTCCATCAAGTGCATGCTCTCCCTAATACTCAACCAATTAATTAAGACAAACACTTCAATTAGAAAGGTAATAACATATTAAGTGAATACGTGTTCGGTTCTTAAGCTCTCCATAGTTTGTCAATGTACCCGCAATTCATATTGGATGTATAAAAATAGGAATTAACATAACTTAAAATGATAAAGTACTGTATGCCTAATCACATTGATTCTAAACCACTGACATTAAGCCACAAACAGGAAAGTAGCCTTTATGTGCCCTTTAATTTTTGCCCCTGGAAATCCTGGTGCCATTTTCTCCAAGAGCAGTCACACTCAGAGGAAATGTGACATTTTCTTTGGCGAAAGCGAGTGCGTTTATTGGTTCAATGAAGTCTGACATTCACGTCCTCTTTGAGGTCCTTAGTCTTACATGACCATTTTAAGTTGTCCGTTTCAAGCACTGATGTATAAAACATGAGAGGTACCTGAGGTGAAATACCTGCTTGCATAAAATGTATTAGATGACCAGGGACCTCTACATCATTAGTTCTGCAAACAACAGACACTTCATACTGTCGGTAGTCCATCATGCATAAACTCTAGTAATTAATAGGTGGGGTTTTCTTTTCAGTTGAGTACATCATTAGCTCTACAGATTCTGTGCACATGCTGTACGCAAAATGTCAAATCAACAGGTGGTTTATTCTCAGTCCTCAAACATGGTAGGGCTTGTTAATGCTTCTGGTTCATCTGAGCCTGTATCTCTGCCGTGTACAAAGCTATACAGCAGGAACTGTAAAAGGTAACAAGCTCTTCCTCTTCTCTTTCAAGACAGTTGCTTAATCTATCTTGTGTGAACAGGTACAGAATGTTGAGTTTGCACAGTACTCCATCAACCCTGACCTATAGAAACATGTTCTTCAGCTGCATGTGCATGTTAACAATGAAAGGTCAGTTCACCCTTGAATCTCTCTCACACCTGATCTGACAATGACAAATAAGAAGGTAATAGCTTCTCCCAAGGAAGTCATGATCAGATCTTTGCTGGGAATTAGCAGTGTAAAGCTATTACATTAGAGAGAGATAATGTAACATCACATTAATGTATTTTCATGTTGATTGAGGACCAGACAAACATTATTGCACTAAACTTTGTATTTGTGGAAGCCCCTCATAGCATCAACCCTTAATTATTGTACCTAATTATCTGTTGATGTCCACATCAAGGAATCAGACTAACTGAGACTTGCTTGGAATGTAAAGGGCTGGTTGGCAGGCTGGCGACACCAGACTGTGCCAAGCAAATGCCCACCTGCACTTGTCTCCTACATTTCACCTAACTCACACACACACACACACACAAACACACATCACACACCTACACACGCCAACCCCCAGATAAATCTCAGCTCGTTAATCGTTTAGAGGAAGCAATTTGTGGAGCACCTGTCCCAAGCAGGAGGTCATTAGAGGCTTCAATAGAAGGAGGAATGGTGGTCTAATGGCTATGTGAGTGGATCTTATTTGAAGACATATTGGTTCCTCTTGCACACATGGTTGCCAAATGTACAATAGTCTTCTCCCTGCTGAGCACATAGAGTTCCAAAATGACCAGATGTGAAATGGCCACTGTTAAGTTTGCCATTTATCTAGTTGACAGGGTTGACCAATCCATACTGAATATGAGGAACTGCTTGATTGTGATGGCGAGCATAGTGACTCCTGTACTGCAGGGGTCATACAGCAGTTCATCTTCTGTATATGACAGTATTAGAAGCACTCTTCAATCAAAAGGCATAACATTCATGAATGTAATGTCAGCACAATGTGGCAACGAGTATTGCCTGCATTAATAATATTTGTCTAGTGTACTTGCATTCCCTCTTCGATATCTGCAATGTTGACTCAATTCAACATTACCATACTGTATGTTTTTGAAGCAGTAACATATAACTGTTTATCATACCAGCAAAACGGCCTAGAACACAATGCACTGTGCTTGCACCATGGCAGGCACAGGCATTTGGTCAATAATTTAAAAACTGTTTTGCTTGCCATTGATTGCTTGAACTAAACAGTCATATTCTCCACTTTAGATTCTCATTGCTGATCCCAGTGTTCTCCTGCGGGGATTATACACCTGGAGCGCCTGTCTGTCACTTTCCCTCCTCTGTACAGCTCTGAGGGAGCCCTGGGGACAGAGCAGACCTGAGTCTGGGTACAGTATCAGCCTCGACAAGGACAAGGCCCATCAATATTATTCTGTCATCTTAACTGATAGTGACAAGCCCAATGCTGAATCACCAACCTGAGAATGAGGCCCTATTTTGTCAAACATTTTACCCACACTCCCTTTCGGAATATAAATGACCTCTCAACTCTCTAAGTGCAGAAGTTAACTATTCTTTTTTTACAGCTTTCAACAAGAAACACAAACAATTGATTACTTTCAGAGGAGATCAAATTGTGGATGGTCGTTTTTAATGAGCAATGTCAGACACTGGAAAAGAGTATTGGAATAAACACTGTGGTGTATTCATAAAACTAGGCTTAAAATATGACACAAACCCTAAAACCAGAGGGTTAACCTTGACTGAAAAATTCTGTCCATTTGTAACTAAGTGACTAAAAGTAACTCGTCCCCACTATCTTAGAGTGAATCTTTATCGGAACCCTTAGAACAGAAATCTTTTCAAAACAAAATCAATGAGGAGGCACCAGAACAGCCTAACCACCCGGCCCTCTTAAACACAGGTCCATCTCTAGACATCTGGTCATTCATCTTCCACCTCGTTAAGCACTATTAATTGTCCACACATGTACCACCAGGCGCTGTTTATTAATTAACATCCCATCCTCATTAGAACCTATCAGGCTACTCAAGACAAATGCTTGCCCATTAAACAGCAAAAATACCCTTAATGAGAGACACTGGGATGCATATGATTGTGATCATGGACACATTTGCAGTGTTGTCAGGTTTTATCATTCGTGCGTACTGTACTGTTGACAATTAAGAGGGTGGTCACAGTCAGAGATTGTGCGGCCTTGGTTTGAAGGACTTTCGGATCAATCAGTACTTTCTTGTATATGATTCTTATAGCAAACTTTATTCAAATAAGCAAATTGAGAATATTTACCCAATGTAGTTGGCTACATTCCAGAACGCAGAAGATCGCAAAGAAACCCTGCAACAGAGAGTTGCTAAATAGAGACATCCAGAAATACATTTTAAAGCCTAAGCTTCATAACTATTTAATTTCTTGAATAATTGAAGGCCATCGTTGAAACACTTTCAGTGGGGTCTTGGCTGTGTGTCTGTGTATGTTGTCACTGCAGCTACAAAAGATCACACTCGCTTTGTGATGTAATTGTAACTCCAAACTAAATGTTTTTGCATTAGATATTTAAAATCCTGAAATGACTCTTTAAATTACAACACGGCATGCATGCATGCCAGACAAGCAGTGCCAACTAAATGATAGAAATACAATAAAGGGCTTCTGTTTAACACTTCAGTTCTGTTTATGACATTTTCCTTCTGGCATTTCAATATGCATGGAGTCCATGTCTGTTTTCATATCACTCAGACTAAAACACATGGTATTCTATGAATGGACCTAATGAAAGCACAGCTTCACAAGCCATTACACCTGAGAAATTCTTTGCTTTTTCCTCTTCTAGCCAGTGGCTGGATTCCCCCCATACTACAGTTATGATTGATCATAGAAGCCATCTAAAAGCAAAACCCATTTAGGGAAAAAATAAGAGATTGGGGTTTCACTCCACAAATGGTTTTGCATTCTAAGCAATTGCTGACCTACTTACTGTTCATGACCCTCACATGATGATTTAGGTTGGGAGAACAAAGGCTGAGGTGACATTCTACAAAAAGACTAAATACATTTGCAGGAAGAATTGCTAGGTAGTCCAGTTTCTTTGATTTTGTCTGATGTTGCCTGTTGAGGGAAAACAAGAAGATGGACTATACAGCAGGGAGGTTTTCTGTCTGCATGTACAAGACTCAGACAAGACTATTTCAGGATAAAAGTATTGATCACCTAAATGATCTGTAATTTCTACTCTACTAGAACAAAACATATCAATTAAAATGTTTTTATTCAAACTAAAGATCTTCCTAGACCCAATAGTAACTAATTAACCCAGTTGGGGCATGGAGAAACATCTTTATAGACATTATAGACTAATTGAATTAAAATACAAATGTTATCACACAAAGGTTACCACAAAACTTTATTATTTAATTGTTATTATACTAAATTAAATACTTTTCTGAAAATATGTGTCTCTAAAAAGATTTCCCAGGTCCCTGATGATTTGAAATCATAATTAATTTGAGTGTAAAAAAACACAATCATAGTCATTTTCTGTGGGGACCATTCAACTTTGATGTTGACCAATTCAGATATGAAAGCATATTGTAAATATAACTACACTACACACTACACACACTACAAACACACATTATACACCTGTAGTAATTTGTTTTCAATGCCATGTGTTAATGCCTGAAGTCATAATTACAACATCCAGTCAAATTATTGGTTTCTTAGTTGTCAGGCTTTACAAGATTACCATTACAGCAAAAGGTGTAATGTCCTAACTGTTAATTAATCCTAGTGGAGACAGCCAGGAACAAAGGTTAGTTGTTCTCACTGCCAAGGAATGAAATTTACAGATGGAGGGATCCAGAGTGCTTCACCTCATCACCACCAGGTTAACTACTCTAGAATCATGCTCCTTTGCAGCTTAGTTTATTGCAATGATTCAGTAAATTATATTTTTGAAATGAAAGATTTTTCACAGACACAAATTATGTGAGTGACTCAGTAACAACCACCTACAGTTTTCACGTAAAAAGTACAAGAGTGGTATGAGTTATATATGTGTTGATTCCAAAGATATGTGTTGATTCCAATTTATTGTAGTGACCACAAATATTCCCAGTATCACACTGCAAGGAATCGCCAGACAACAGCATGAATGATTCCGACTGATTCTACATAGCTTGATCTTGTATTATTTGTGTTGCCCACTCTTCCATTTGACACCCTGCAGGCAGCTCAGAGAGGACAGAGGAGTGTTGGAGAGGGACACCCGCACTTGGAATAACCCTCAGCCCCTTCATGCTCCACAGCCTCAGTCTCAGAGTGTCTTCACAGACCAGGTCACTCACAACATTTCCCAGAGGGCTCGACAGCAGCACCAGCACAGTAGGCTGACTACCTGAGATAGGAGATACGTATAGAGGAGAACTACAGGAACTGGGGAGACAGCTGAGAGTAAAACACATAAATAAATACACTGCTACAACAAGGAACATTGAGAGGTTTTCCACAAGGAAATCATACTCTGTAACGTGTGATGTTCGCAAATCAAGTGCACTTGTGCCAACTATTTGGGCCGACATTTCCAGTATTAGCTTTCCTTCAGAATACAACGACGACTTCACACTTTAGCATTTTCAGGACCATGCACGCATCCTCTGTGGCGTTGCCCCGTAAAAGTAGTTACTGACTTGGGACACATGGCCTTGGGGATAACCTCATGGGAAAGACAAGAATTGACTGAGATGGAGTGCGAACATTGGAGGAGAGGAACCGGGCCGTTCATGTGCTGACCAGCATTGTGCCCTCCCTACAGCCCATTTATTCTCATTAGGATGACATTCCCTGTGACCACTCTTTTAATGATGATAAACAATGCTTTAATGGAGTCAGCCCATTTTCATCAACACAACACCATGTGTGGTCGAGATTCAAAACACTGAATTAAAAGGGTGGACATGGTTGGACAGTGAACCTGTTAAAAAAGTCAAGTTAACAAATGTGTGTTTTCTCAAATGTCTAATGAAGCAAACAGCATGGGAAATATTGCATGGAAAAGGTATGAAACAAAAGGTATACTGTGTAATTGTCTTCAAAATGCTGAATAATTGGAACAGTGCAAAATGACCTTATCAAATATATACTCCCACCAAAAAATGAATCTTTGTACTTTGTCAATGACCAGTCTAGGACACACGGTGCTTTTAGAAGGTGGGGCAGACCAACACTTCATCACCATGGAAAATTGTAGTGAAGTATTACTTTATGGACAATACTAAAGGCATCACTGAGCTCTTTTACATTTTATAACCTCCATTACACTACAAGGCAACTTCACTTATCCTCCTGCCCTTTGCCTGTGACACAGCCTATCAGTCACTGCGGTCTCCATAAAAACCTAGGTCTCCATGGGCAAATTAAGCTTCACCTTATAGAAAAACTCTGTTCTGTACACGTCATATGGTTGGAAAATGTTACCCCTTCCCTAGACAGAGCTGGAGTGATTCATGTTAGCACAACATCTAACTCTTGGAAGTGCTCTTGTGAAATATGGCAACGATTTGCAGGCTCATGATGAAATAGAGATGGCACTGGCTGGACAATCTTGCAAATGCTGTTGCTGAACACACCAGCTTGTCTTCCCGAGGCTTTTTCTGGTTCTCTGGTGAGAAAGGAACCTGTTTAGCTGTCATTCAAGTGCTACACCTAACATGTCAAAGGTTCCGTTTTGCTGGGTCACTGAGGGCACTCTGTGTTGGGCAATGGAAATGAGTGGTTGGGAAATTGATTTTAACACTGAGGCTGGGCTGACCTCCATCACTAAAGGGGTGAAATGAAATCCTGAGACTCAGTGATTGGTGAAAATTCAGAGAGGAAATGTGAGAACAACAGTGAGAAAGAGAGAGGAATTTGCAGATAAGATGTTTCAGGGAAGAACAAAGGAGAGGTTTTAGCATCCCTTCAGGATTTTAAAAGCAACACAGACGGCAAAGTAGTAACAGATTAAACTAAAACACAATTCTCCAAATATTCCTATACAGAGGAATACCGTGTGATTTTCAATACTATTTTGCATTGTGTGTAATTTGAAAACGATTTCTACATCCTCCATTATCATCACTTGGTTCCACGTAACTTGTCATAGCTCGTTAGTGCCCCGAAAACAAATGTGTGAACCAACGAGGAAAGCCATTGATTTGTAACAGGATGAATTGAAAGTGAATAGAATTGTAATTACTGCATGCTCTGTGAGGTGAAGTCATGTCAGATCTCGTTGGATTGTGTTGGAAGTTCCTTCTTCATCTCATGGTGAGTGAGCTGGTGACTGAGTAGATGGGAGACAGGATAGGAACCTCCCACTGATCTTGGTGATGCCACCATACATGGTTTTACCTACAGGATGTATTTCCATAAGCCACTAACTAACAAGTTGTTTTTGTCTGAGACGAATAATAGGAAATGTGCCCATCTGTATGTGCAGCCACTACATCTCTTCAATCTGTTGTTGTTTCAATCCAAAACAAATATACAAAATTCTTAATGAGGATGAATGATAATGTGAGTCACTCTTATGGGGAATCTTGAATATGACTGACAGATTTGCAGCTCAGATATCACTGATTCTAACGATTTGTTGCTGACAATACTGTGAAATCACTCTGATTGAACTTCTATTTCTCTAAACTTGATAAACAACTACTTTAGATCACAGGTTCTAAAAAATCAATTAATAAACCATAAAGAATTATTGACCGTGGCACCTGGGGTCCTTATTCTACTGGGAAATCATGATTTGTTGTTTTAGGTAACAGCAAAGATATTATGAATAAAGCAAACATTTAAATATCAATGGAAATATAGTCATCAAAATATGGATGGGGAGAAATGAGAATACAGAACAGCACTTCAATAAGCGTTGACATCCCGTCTGCCTTCAGTATTATTACAAATGGTTTCTTTATTTATTCTTGATATCTATGATCAACACATTTCAGTGAAATGTTATTATTTTGTTGCTATAAAGGTATTTTTGACATGCCAGACCTCTGCATTCAGTCTCTTATCAGTGGTTCCATGCGGTGAAATGGTTGGAGGCATCATAGTATTTATCGAAACTAAAACAAATCATCGTTGCTTATCGCTTCTCACTTACTGTGGAGGGTCAAAGTTGAAATACAAGACTTCTAAAGGCAGCCTAAATCTAAAACCGATACAGATGATACGCACAAATGTATGAAATACATTCATAGACCATTGCATCTAACCATCTACGAGCATGGTCATGCTACATTTCACAAAACACAGACCTAATGACAAGTATTATCATCCTCTATGATATGTATTCTTTGGTGATATGTATATGAATCAACTGAAATCAAAGAGGCTTCATTCTGCCTGCATGTAGTGGAGTTTGAGACATGGTGGCCTAGTGATCTGGGTCAGTCTTCCACTGCTTCTGTGGGAACACCTCAAACTTCAGTATCCTGTAATGAGAAGCATCACGCAACCACATCTTCTAATAACGTCTTATTTTCCTCCCATTGCTCTCTGAAGACATCGTTGTGAAATGAGGACACCTTCAGGAATAGACAACTGTGTTATATCAAAACAAAAAGGCAGGAATATCTCACATGCGGACTTTGAGAAAACCAAAAACCACAACAACTCATTGTAAAATCCCATGAGAGAGTCAAGCAAAGGAAAGCACAATATTAGTTTTCCAATTTCTGCACTATATGAAACGCTCAGAATGTCAGTGTCTGCCTAAATGCCAGTGTGTCCTGAGATTTTGATGTTTAACTGGGATAGACAGCTGTGACAGTGAATAGCTTAACCCTTGTACTGTAATTCTCCCAGTGGACAAAGTGGAGTTAGATAAGAGGAATGTGGCTAAACATTAGACGAACAGGGATAGGGAAGCTCAGAGTGAAGCTTAAGCTTGAGAAACGGATGATCTTGTAAGCATCTCACACTGTAAAACTCCACGTTTCCAGACATTAGTTTGAGCTTCCAAGGTTGCAAAAGCTTAGTGGAAAGGATGTTATACTTGCGTGTTTCTGGTAATCACACTTCACCTTGTACAATGGCTTATTTTTTTGACTCTGTTTAGTGGTGAGAACAGGCTTCAAATACACCAGTGGCTACATGTTCATGTAATGCCAAATTCCATTGATGTGTCCTGGAAGCCCTTAATGGTCATTTTGGGGCAGCACGGTGGCTCAGTGGTTAGCACTGTCGCCTCACAGCAAGAAGGTCCCTGGTTCGAACCCCGGTCGTTCCAGGTCCTTTCTGTGTGGAGTTGACATGTTCTCCCCGTGCCTGCGTGGGTTTCCTCAGGGTACTCCGGTTTCCCCCACCATCATAAAGACATGCAGCGTATGAATGTTGAATGAATGTCCAGGTCGCAGTTGTAAATGAGAACTTGTTCTCAACTAGCCTACCTGGCTAAATAAAGGTAAAATAAAAAATAAAATTTACAACTTATAACACTATGCATTAAGACCTTTGTTTTTCCTAAAGCATTTTGTCTATGTAGTGTCTGTATGTATTATTGTCAGAGGCCGTCGTACCAAGAGTGTTTGCGTGTGCAGTCACTCTGCAGGTGTGGAATTAGAAATCAAGGGAAGCATGAAATAAACAAAAGCCAAGTGGAACAATCGTTCAGTTTTCCTCCAAGCCAGCTAGCTTGCTTGAAACGGGGAAAAAAAAACTGCATTTATAATCAAATATTCATCAAAAATGAATTGACATACACATCACCTTCACGCTATGTTCTGTCTTTATGGATCATCAAACAAACATGTTATTATCGCTGCTGTTACCTCAACCAATGTTGATAAGTTGCTGTTTTCACACGTAGATGTGTTCAAACCAATATGCTTAATGAAAGTTCCCCTTTACATCAGTTTTGATGTACACAAACCATGTATATACATTTACATGTCTGCCTATTCTCATAGTTGGACATGAAAAGCAAACATAATTTCCCATGAATGAGACATTGAACTGCAACATTTACTTTTTCTTAAATGTCAGAATGGAAAAGCTAATTTGTGCTCTCCTCCTCCCTTGCTTGTGCACAATTTGATTGCATGGCTCACACAGGTCAAGCCCCTGCTAGAATCCATCTCCTCAATTCTGCAGTGATAATGTCATTTGTGGCCCATTACCTACAAAGCTCTCTTACTACAGCCTTCAGCCCCACATCCAAGAGAGAGGCCAACCAATACCCAGCACACAGTGAGCCTATACACCTAACTTGGAAATGCATAGTTTGAAGTTAAAAACACAGACATGCAATTCCAGTTATTGTTTCGAAAAAGTACAACAACATACTGTATCGCGCGCAATCATCATTTAAGTGATATTTAAGTGATACTATTCCAGCAGATTCTGGGGGTCGGAGAGCCCATGTTAATGTGGGTACAGTATTGAAGGGAGTAAATCAATCAAATTCAGTTTGGGTGTGTTAATATCATCTTCTGGACAGGTTCACAGCTTGGCTCTCTCTAGCAACCTTAGGAACGAGAGAAAGCGAAAACGGATCCTGGGTTTGGCTGAAAGGAGACCGGTAGAGAGAGAAACGTGGTCAGCATGGGAGCAGGTTCATGCTCAACCCACCAATGAGTTCTTTATGGCTTTGAATACATTAGCGGTGCACTAATAGTATCATTAGCGTTGTTGGAAGGCAGCCACCTTGTTATTCACGCATTTGCACATGGAATGGATAGCAAATACACTGGTTGGACAGATGTGATGTATGCTACGGTGGCATGGCAACACTCCACTCAGCCTATACACTTATCCTCAATTCACAAGGGGTTTCTGAGAAACACCACTGAAGACCCTTCTCATTATAAAGTAGCTAGATCAATAAACTTTGTAGATAATGCTTTGCACTGGATGGATCCCACGGGGTACCTGAACAGCCATTGCAGAATGGCCTGTGAACGCCTGATCATGAATTCTGTGGATATCCATCTTGTGGAATCCCCTGAGCTTCAATTTACGACAATACATGCTCCTAAACATGGACGGATTCTAGGCAGAACTATACATTATGGAAGAAGACACAGAAAATCGTATCAGGTTTTGGAAGTTACAATCCCTTGCCATTCAATGGCATTGCTGGGGAGGAATCCCAAAGGATGCCAGTAAAAAGCAATTGCCGCCTCACCTTTCATTTCTCTCTCCTTACATACACATAACCATTAAATCAACAAACAAACTTAGCGTACGACTGAACACAGTGAGAAACCAAGGACAGTTGTCTTGTTCATTCAGCAGAGATACTTTCCACAAAGATTGCCGGATTTCTACAGGATGTCTGACTGCAGGTGAGTGAATTCCCCTAATCTGCTTACAATGAATTCCTCCTATCAAACATATTATTTTGCGCAGTACTTGCGCATTGTGAAATTAATTGAACCACATACTTTTGGCTCGACCCAATCACTTCTATGTCATGCACAGGCATAAATATATGAACTCCTCAATGCAATCCCTCAGTGCAAGAGAATGTGAATATGAGAAAACAACGTTCATTGTGCCATTAGTGAGCGGAATATAATACATGTGATTAGTCACATGCGGAACTACAGAAGTTGAACTGTGCTTCAGAAAATGTCACTCTGCTTAGTCAGAATTCCACTTCCTCCACCACTTTGACAAATGAAATTACACTGGACGGCCACAAAAGCTATAATCACACTGTTGATGTCCTTTATGCTCCATTTTTTTATTCATTTTGTCCGAGAGTTATTCCCCTTAAGTGGCAAGGTCCTGTCTTCATGATCCAACTGAGCTTCCCTGTTGTCAGTCCTGGGAATAGCAGTCTCAGGGTCTTGTATGCATCAGTGCACCCTGATGGCCTGGAAACCACATTAGCATAGTAGGTTCTACTGGGAGAACATTATTTCCCAACAAATCAGCATTTCACTACCATGTCCTCAATTTAGCATGCCCTCTGTCGAGTCAATTTAGGACAGACAGGTTCATTTCATGTTGGATGCACACAGAAAAGGCTGTGCTACTTACCCCAAATCAATGTTGGCTTGAAAAGAAGACACTACCATGCAACCAAAAGGAATGTCATCTAATTGAATGCCACACAGAGCAAATAGTCTATACTAGGGCAAGGGATATGTGGGATATGTGTGTGAAACACAATGCAAACACTGGAGTTAAAGACTAAGGTGTTCGAATCACAGAAAAAGAAGCAGGGTACTGTCGACTATCTGTTTAGGACACACCTTTCCCTGAAGAGAGTGTTCCCTTAATGAATAACACGTCACTTAATGTCAAGCTACTTCGTCTTTCTGACAAACATTTTTGATTGTCCTCACTGATGTAAGACAAGTGTTCCACAAAACCGGATGAGAGAACAAATCGTTGGAGCTGGAACAAATCATTCTTTGCATGCTTCTCTATTGAAGCAAATAATATTGTTTTCTAGTCATGTTTAACAGAAACTGACAATGCAGACGTGTTTGTAATTGCTGAAAATGACTGGAATTGAAGAGAATGTTCCCAATATGACAGTTTTCAATTGTTGCAATTTTCTTGAGTGTTGGGTGGTAAACAAAAGAGAACGAGTTTGATGAGCAATGTGAATTGATGATACAAAACCTCCGAGAGAGCAGGGGGTGGATATTCTCAGTATGGTGCAGAAATGTGCAGCTCCAGACATTAACACACAATGGTAAAATAACAACTTTCGAGAGAAGAATGTGAAGCATTTTTCTGAAACGATTTTCAAAAATGAAAAGCATGTGCAGTCCTCTGAAGCGGTAGCTATTTAGCATTGTTATACAACTTGTTGTGAGAATAGTGAAGATTAGTCTCATGCTAACACACGGGTCTGCTTAGTTGCTGCCAGTTGAAACCATTTCAGAACTAGTAAAGCAAAGAATTGACTTATCTCTGTTCAAAGTTGTCCAGAAAGTCCCTTCTGTTGTAAAACCTTCACTCAAAGCAAAGTGACATAGGACTAATTACATTCTTTTCACCTTTCTGAACTGCTAAGAAGGAAAGAGGTCCTAATTAATTATTTGTCATTTATTTTGTATGTCTTCATACAATAGAATATGCACCAACACACAAATACACACATACACACTCATGTTCCTTAATCTAATTGCTTTTATTCGGTAGGGTGGCTGTTGCCAAACTGGTAAGATGCATGTATCTGCCTTCTGTTAAGTCAGCCAAACAAAGATGCCATTTCAAAGTTATTGTCAGTTCACTAGAGTGTAAATATATTTTGCCTCTGTAAACAATTTCCCATAACCTTCGAATATCCAGGACCATTTTAGTTATCATCCCAAGTGTCATCCGCATTCTCAAATGATGATGAATTACAACCTGTGCATAAATTAGAGCTAAAGACATGAGTTGAGGTCTGGTGAGCTTTAATTGTAACACTTTAGTTAACATTAACATTAATTACATGAATTAAAACAGCCAATAATATTTCCCTCAAAGCCTTTCTATATTGGTAGCAAAAATTCATCCAATAAACGTAGTGGTATTTAGATCAGTTTTACAAAACATAGAACTGGAAAGGATGACATCTAAGAATTGAATTGCTTTGGGAACTAGTTCTCTAGTTCTTCTGAAGAAATACTGACTTCTTGGTCAGTATCCCCTGGACCCTAAAACATTTGATATCTCTCTCCGAAGCTGGCATGATTCCAACAGCAGGCCCATCTGATGTCCACTCCAGACAGATAGAGAGAGGAAGCCGGAGGAGCAGAGGGAGTCTCTAGAGATTGGGGGTCATTGTCACAGGGTAGTGGTGCAGAACACATTAATTGCTGAATCAGAACAGATAGTTTGGGCCTCGGCTCTGCAGTGGAGGTTCTGTAATTGGGACGGGAAGCATGCTGACAGGGCAACGGAAAGTTTGTGGAGACTAATGGGTAGGAAAGTGACTATATCACCAGGGAAAAGAGAAAGATCGAGACAGGTGGGGAGACAGAGTGGGACAGAGATTTAGTGCTAAACAGGGAGGGGCAAATACACAATTTGCCAACTGATAATGTTGTGAATAACTGGTTGCACAGTTTAGTTCAGTCTCAGAGTACTATACTGTGAGAGAGTTATTATGGTGAGATTACTTTATATATCCATTTGTGGGTTGTATGTGCAACATGCTGATACACAGATTGAAACTGAGTGTCAAAGACTGTGGATTTTTTTACACCACGTAAATACACCCTCTGTCCAGTATTGCTGTTTTTACCAATGCAATTTTACACATTCAGTTTCTCAGTTGTCTTGGAAGCCTAACGCGTCACCCCACATTTCATCTCTATCTCGCTGTTGCTATGCGTCACTGGGTTCATGCTGAACCCTGACACATTTTCTCCTGCTCTGGCAGTGTAATTGCTACACTTGCCATCAAACAGTGTGATACGCTCTGTCATGGTCAGATGTATACGAGGCCCCATACTGTTTGTCCATATAGTAATGACCGTTTCGATCTGGAGGCAATTTACCAAGCAATTTTGAAAACCAAAAACAAATATGACAACCCTTCATAGATCTCCAACTCGGCATGCTCTCGTCTTGTAGCTGTTTTCCATTTTTGTCACCTAATGTGTATGTATTGACCAAGAATCAGGTGGAGCTGGTTCATGCAGGAGACCTATGAGCTGTCAGTCAGCACCACCGTCATGTCTCCCAGTCACGGATGTCGAGACAGTGTCTCTGTTGGGTTCGACAGAGAGCCGGTGCAAGCAGAACCATATATGCCAAGATGAATGTGTTTGAATCATCAATAAAGCGTTTATTACATATTACTGAGTCTCCTGCCTGAATCATACACAACTTGGGTACGAGTGCCCAACTGCCTTCCTGCTAGCTTGGAGCAGGAGAAAGGCCAAAAAATGCCTCCCAATGTATTAATGTGTTATGTTGGACCCTCAGGGCCAGTGTAAAATTAATGTGTGTATTTTATTGTTTGTGTAAGTGCATCGCTCCAGGCTTCAGTCCCACAACACATTCCCCTTAGAGACCACAACTAGCCAACAAGCTCTGCAGACAAGCTTTTTCCAAGTGTAGATTGTGTCCAAGTGACAATTGACAAGTTAGGACCTGAACTTCAATGAATAGCATTAACATAATCTTTTGGGAAAAATATCACAATACCACTGAATTGTAAAGCTATAACGTTTACCTTGTTCTGATAGATCTATATTTGTCATGAGTGTCCAACTCTTTTGGTATAGTCTGTCCATCACTGGTCCACAAAGTTTCTATCCTTGTTGATTTATCGTTTCTGCTGCAATTGGACTGCCAGAGACAGTTATACTTTCTCCCAGCCCTCCTCATCAGTCAAAATGCTATCCCAAGGACATCCTTTCTTCTCCAACATTGGTTATGTCACAGGCAAACTTGATTGACAATCTGAAGAGTAATGACATGACAAGTCTCTTTCAGTCTGCCATCACTATGGTACAATGTAGCAGTCCACAGAGCAGTGCGTTGAAATAACTTGTCAATTTGTCAATTACTGTATTTTTGTCCTACGATTATATGTAGTCTTGTCTCAACTGATCAAACCAACCTGGTTCTAAACAGTACTAGTTCCCATAATGATTCTCGCATACAACCTCAAAATCCTTACAATAAACCAGACACTTGGCACTGCCAGCCTCTCTGCCATTATGGAAGTGGATTAAACTAATGCATCTGTCTCCTCCCAGACTCTGAACACTATTTATTGTTCAAAAGTCCATATCATTACGGCCATATTTCTCTTTCTGTGTCACCCACCATCCTTCATGTTGTCCACTGGTCCTATGTCCTACTCTTTTGAGTTTGTCGAGGTCACAAAATCGAATATGCAAAAAAGTTATGTTGAACACTGTACATTACTGAATGCTGTATATACATAGTTGTTCCAGTTTTAATCTCATAAAGTGGACTGTACATTCTGTAAAACTGTTGAAACTGGTGCATAGCTAACCTCTAACTATGCAAACATGGCATGAATGTTGATTATATCTTCCACGTCCGGTGGGGTTGCTATGCTACTTGTCCTAGCAATCCAGACAGGAGCTGACTTGCTTTCTTATGGGTAAGAAACCTTGTTTGCATATGTTGCTGTCTTTTAAACATCCTTTTTTCCTGGCATATTGTAATGTGGTGGTCGATGACCTCACTCAATCCTGGGATTAGGACATTTCTAGAAGCTACTAAAAAACCTGCTGTTCATGTTGGATGCTGTTCACGTTGTTATCATATCACCCCACAGTTCCATGTTCCTAAAACCGAGCAACCCAAGGTTACATCTCTTTGGAGATGTATTTTACCCAACTAATGCCCAGAATGAAATGAACACTCTGAAACTGTTGGCAGTAGGCGGCAACAGTTGGCACTGGTTTGTTTCCAACACAAATCTAAACTCGGAAAGAAGAAGAAAGAGAGTTAAAGCACCATGCCTCAATTTCCCCCCAGTCCAGATGGGCCATGTTCAAAATCTGCATTTGAGAGATTTGAGCAGTCAGAGCAAGGACTCGGAGAATGCTGTCATCGTCTTGGCACCAAGGAAGATCATTTGTCCACAGTTAGAGGTACGGCTCGATTAATTTTCCATTTGGCATCGCAGCATTCTATTGAAATGTGTCATCTATTATATCTTCTTCGACATTCCTCATATTATTCGTTCATTGATAAATGGGTATGAATTGGTGATTAGATGAATTGCAAACATTAAAGGTGTCAGGCCTGTTCTCATTTGATGCACCAAAATCACAGAACATTTCTCCTCATGGAATGTTATGGAACATTTCTTGTAGTTTAATGTCTGCTTACTCCAGAGTTTTGCCAAACCAAATAATGTTACCAGGGGTTAAATTGGGATTTTCTATGTGGGGGGGCTCTGACCGAGGGGCAAATTTCACAAATCTTTTGTGGATTATGCAGTAAATAACAGGCATGAAAACGGGTCAGGGGTGAAAAAGGTGAGAAGGATTTCCCCTCTAAGGGGGTCCGGGTGCATGCTTCCCCATTAGAAAAATTAAATATTCCATATTTTAAAGCATCAATCTGATGCATTTTGAGATACTTCTTTTGTCAACCTGGGGAGAGCTGGAGAAATGTAACTTCAGCCATGAGTCATGCGGCTAGCTAGAGACTTCCATGCTTAATGCGAGCGCGCATAGCGCGCGAGCGAATTTTTTGGGCTGATTTGAGCGAAAAATAGTTTTTGGAGCTTGATGTAAAACAAACAAACATCCGTTTGTCCAATTGGTAAAACATTGTCTAGTGAAGGTAATACGTTTACGTTTCTTAGCCTGGCTTTCCATCTTTATATTGTCTCTATAGCTAGCTTTCCATCTGTCAATGTCACTGTCGTGTGTAAAAAATCTACCTCTTCAAAGACGGTAGCGTAAATTTATAATTTTCGTGCGCGATAAGCCTACTTCTCAAACTTGCTCCAGATGTCTAGGCCAGCCTATCCCTACCATTATTTAGAATTGTGTTTTAAAACAACATAGATTTGCAATGGAAAAGTTGTAAATGAGTAGGACAACATTGCTCGTGATGGACTAGGCAGACTGCCAAAATCGGCTGGAGAACTCCAGACCCGGCCGCTTATGTGCCGGGGCTCCGCCCCGGACAGCCCCGGCCCAATTGAACCTCTGAATGTTACCTTAACTTGTATGTTATAAAATGAAAAATAATCTACAAACTAGTGATCAGACCTGGTCAGAAACAATGGCACAGACCCATTATACTATACTGTAGTCATACATCTATCATTATGTATGATGGTAATAAATGGAGTGTGCTTGTATTTGCCAGTGCCAGCATGTGTGCATGAAGGTGGGTTTGTTTGTGTCTGTTTGTGCATGTGTTTCTGTGTGCTTGATTATTGGTGGTCTGCTTGCTGCGGCAGCAGTATTGTGCCCACTCTGCCAGTGTGGATGTGCCTCAGTGTACCACATCCATCTTGCCCAGTGCCAACCTGGCAACCACCCACTCTTTCTCATTCTTTTGCAAAGTGCCCAGTCATGTCTTTCTGAAGGACAATGGCAGCAGTACGCTTTGGATACACTGTTCTCCTGGTTCATGTCTGCTCAATAACAGGCATCCCCTCCACCATGCAAGGTTGACAGCACCTGCCAATGTCAGGGAGAGGTGTGCCATAATGATGATTGATCAGGGCCCTAACAGGTGCTCTGGTGTGAGAAAGGTTTTTCGAAGGGCTTATGTTTCATACCTTTGCAAGGGGAACCTATCTGAGATGACTGGATGACTTTAGAAGTGAAAACCCCTGGCGCATAGCTGTCTCAAAGTGGGACATCCCATTCAGTGTTTCCAACCTCATCACATCATTTTCTAAACCAAGGTAACGGCTGATCATAAACAAAATGTAAAATCGTACCCGAGGGTTTTAGCTGCGAGCTAGACATTGTGACCTGGCAGGTTTGTTAATCGTCAAATATTCCCAGTGATTACAATCAGTCAGGCACACCTCCTGTTGGGGTTATAGCAGATATATGGAAATTAGGACATCATAATCCTGATCAGGTTGTGTTGGCTTAGCATGTGCACTGAGGTTTGCGACCTCTCGGTAATTGCCTTTTGCAATCTGCTAATTCTTGCCTGACATACCGACAAATCCGCAGGTCCCTGTTGTTTTCGGCAATGACCTTGGCTGGATTTCAAAGCTCCTCTCTGTTCTCCTGCAGATGGGGGAGTGGTATTAAGATTCTGTGTGCATTCCTGTGGTATTGCTCTTGCATTTTTGAAAGCCTATGAATAAAAGACTACATGCTGGATCAAACAATGCAGTGGAAAGGCAATATTTCAACTGAAGGCGAATTTTGGAGGCAGAGAGGTGTGACCTTAGATGCTGTCAGTCGTTCAGCCGGTGGGTTGGTGACGGTGTCATGGGAGAAGGAAAGATGATAATTAGGAGTCCTCAAAAGCAGACTTAATTACGCTAAATGACTGATAACCAAATCCTTTCATTCAGTGCTTACACATAATGGCTTGTTAACACCGTGGACAGTAATTAGCTCAGTATATGATATCATAAGGATACCTTTCCGTGAGTCCTTTGCAGAATGTCTGTCATTGAAGAAGAGTTACTATATCTAGGTCAGCAAACGATGCACAAGCCAACCAAGCACAATAAACCAACATTTAAGGATAAACACATAGTTGCAAAGCATACTGTAAATCAATGCTAGTAAACATTATGCTTTTAAACTAGGACAAAAGTGTGGCCTAAGTCGCTGTTTCAGTAATGTTTTCCATACTTCAGGCATGTCAACACAGTCTCTGGGGTTCCATTTTGTATACTTTGATAGTGGTTAACTCCATAGCCCTAGTGTCAGTTGAACAGCTGATGTTCAAGTTCAAGTATTTTATTGTCAGATGCACAGAACAACACAGGGTCAGACTGGGCACTGAAATTCTTAGGACAACGCAAAGCAACCTGGCATAACATAACATATAAGGACAGAGAACATAGATTACATATATGATAAGCAAAAATATAGCAAACCTACTAATATACAATCAATAATATACAATATTCAATACAGTATACTAAACCTCTAAATACACATTATACACATAATAACCTATACTAACTGATAGATATGTGCCCTCATCAATCACGTATGCAAATGAAATTGTGCTTAATTTAGCCTTCGAGGTTACAGGTAAAGGTATCTGTAACAGCAAACCCAGTGAGAAAAACAGATTGCTTAAACTGACCCCATCCTCATTCTTTAGGCTGGTGGCAGTGGCAGATGTCATCTGTATCTTCATTACAAGAGGAGGGAAGCAGCCACTCGTCTGTGACTCAATTACAACCTGAAAACAATAGAACAGGGAATCTGTCCAACGAGAATCGGCATATCAATCATATTTGCAGCTTGTAAAGTGATTGTGAGATGGGATCGAGGGAAGGTAGGAGGGGCTCTTTGTTGATTGAGGCTAATTGCACCTTTGAGTGTCAGAAAATGTTGTTCTCTCTGCTGCTCCTGTTCAGAGAGCAGCTATTATCCGAGTCTGACCCTCTGGAGCCAGGAAGCTCTCTGCTCCACTTACTATCACAAGGACACGGCTGGTTCTAAATGACAGTTCTCACCAGGAAAGGCATGGTTTTAAAGAACTGCTCTCACATGGACGAGGCTTGTGCCAAATAACTGTTCTGACAAGAAAAGGCTGGTACCGAGGACAATTCTTTCCGGGACAGAGCTGGTTCTAAAGGACTGTTCTCTGCAGGACAGAGCTGATTGTAAAGGACCAAATTAGAGATGCCTGCAGGGTATCCACAGAATGAATCGTGTGAAGCCTGTACTGTTCTCAGAACACTGCCAGCCACCAAATGAAAGGCAAAACACAGTTTCCAGTGACTAGATCAGGACAGATTTTACCCAACAGTATCATTAGTACTGAAGTTGATGTCTCCTAAAAAAAATAAAAGCTATTGTGAAAACAAATATAATGACATTGAGAGCTATTCTTGTACTGAGCCATTTAATTGAGCAAGTTTTCTTGTGACTTGAGAAGGACTGTTTAACCATTAAGCTCTTATCTAGCTGCAGCAGGCAGGAGTGGAGATTCCTAAACCCAGTGACTCTGGAGCCTAGCTGAACTCGAACTGATCTCTTGGCATTGCCTCTAGACATGTTTCAGTCATGATGACATTGGGACTTGGCACTTTTATTCAAAGGAAACATTTTTTACATTCATGTGTTTGGGAGATGGCCATGTCAGGAAATGGTAGTTATTATTCGGTGACAAAGCCCCAGTATTGAGTCAAAATCAGAGGTTATTCAAATTTTGACCTATATTTTTTTTATAAAGGCTCTTTTTGATGATCAAATAAAATCCTGCCTCTTCAACTCTGCACAGTATGATACCTGCAAGTGTTTGTGTCGACAACGCACAGTTTATTAAAATAAGCAAATCAAATGTTTTGACATGGGGGCCCCCATGTCAGTGAAAAGATACAATGTCATTCAGTGTCTCTGATCTCCACACTCTGCATTCTGGCCACAGTACTGCTCCCCTGATCACATGGGAAATAAATGATTAAAGCCAGTGAGAGACAGGGGAGATGTGGAGAGGAGAGAAGTTTCACCGATGTAGGAAAACAGCACCACTCTAGCACGCAGTAGATTTCCCAGCGGCCATTACAGCTACTCGTGTATTCACACAATGCCAGTTTATCACTGCATGAACAATCACTGAATGAAAACACAATGTCACTAACACAAGCATGGTGATTTCCCCATCTCTTAAACAGTGGCTCGGTTTAAATCTTCATGCATGTCAACCTACTGTAGGAGCGTGTATGCAGGAATGTTTGAATAATACCCCTGGCTGGCTACTTCAATGGCCACTGAGCTGGTAATAATCACATCAGATGCTCTGAGGATTTACGCAGGAAGCGAGAGCGAGGTCTTTTCTATGTGTGTCCGGGAGGAAGAAAAGATCTGCCTGCTCCAAGTGGAGCGTACAGTGCAGCTAGTCTGGAGGATGAATGCAGCGACAGGGAACCCTCAGGGCCTGCTTAAGGAGAACAGGAACACTGGTTTGTGTAGAACGGCATTGCATGATTCCTTGTGTAGAGTGGGGATCTTGGCATGCTTCCGATACTCTATTAAGCATAGCAGTGATCAGCATAACCCCACTGAGGAAGATTCTAAGGACATTTATTTTGTGTGAAAAATGATTAGCTAGAGATTATTCTCCAAATGACCTCTTCATCAGCAATTTACACAACAAAGTAATTTTATTCCAAAACCACATTTTCAATGAAGACAGAAAAGCATGTTAATGTATGTAAAAAAGAAATACATGAATACATAAAAGGACAATCTAAACTGAACGTTCTCTTCTTACAGCATGGACACACCAAAGGAGATGGGCTAGAGGCTTGCCGGTGGTTATGCATGTGCTATCAGCTGAGGACTAGCACTCTCGGGTGCTCCGGCAGAGAGCGTTGAGTCTATGTGACATTACAGTAATTAATAAATCATTTTTGTTTGCTTTGAAGTATATTCATTATGCAGATCTTAGATCAATTACATAGGCCTAAATCTAATCAGCTGAAGACATTAAACACACATTTATTGGTGGTTTTGCATATCAATCGACGAGAAGTTTTAAATCGGCAGAAGTTTTACAATATAGGAAATATATTGTGCGTACAGTAGCGACTGGATGTTCTTGCCTCTAACCCCTCCAAACCACTTCACACTTTCGTTGGTAAATCAGCAACCTCCCTCGCTTCTGAGGTCAACCTTGCTTTGCATTTCCACTGCTATTGCAACTGCCACTGCTAGATACATTGCACACTGCTGTAGGCGTAGAAATGGTCGATGAATGTCTCCATAATGCTTTGTAGTTGTCTTTCCTTTGAGTTGGCAAACTTCTATCTCAGCCTGTGAATGTAGGTTGTCTTAGTCTTTACATAACTGTAGTATGTAAAGTTGTTGCATGTACCGTCAGGCTGATTTGTTATGGAGTGCAGTCAAATTACGTATATGTCAATTATTGCACTCACATGGTGCAGCCAGTCTCAATGACTTCCGGGTAAATTGCATGAGCTCTTACCTTTCATATTGCCCATTGAGCTTGTCTCGTGACTGTAGCATTTAAACTGCACCCTGGAGCCTTTGCAGTTCTAAAATGTCCTAGATCTTAACATTTTAGTTTCCAAAGTCAGTTCACAGATATAGAAAAACTGAAGGTAAGCAGTGTTTGTATGCTTTATAATGAGCTAAGATAGTCAACAGCATGACTCAACCATGACCCAAATTATGCTTTGTTTTTACTGGTCTAAGCAGTTGGTGAGCATCTTAATTGTTGGAGCTTATCAAATCAGATAACCACATTTAGAACAGAGAGAGCGATAAGATTTGAGCTGGAATAGGAAAAGCAGGTGAGTGGAGGAGTGTGAGAGAAAACAAACCAGTCTGGTGACCTCAACTGAAAATGACAGCGTATCCTGTGAGACCACAGCTCCTGATGTGCTTGCCTGTGCTCTTCACAGTGAGAAAATCATTTTACAAATCCCTCCTACCGCCTTGGAGGTTTCCACTCAGCTTTCCATATCCACATTACTTCAATTTTCAGCTATTCTCTCTGGTTTCCAGACGGCAAATCTGAATCTAAAGAGACCCTCAGATGCTGCATTAGTGCCAATGTGTATTCGGTAAGAGACACATCCTTCTAATACTTCAAGGGTTGGAAACACTGTACTGTATTTTGGATATTTTCTACACTGAAAATGGCACAGTATGGCAGTATTTGGCCAATATTATGACATACTATTCTGTGATCCATGTACATTACACTATATTTCACTGTTACATTACACAATAGGCTACAGTTGTGAGATTCATTACAATTCCTGAACAGCCTGCATCAATGTGGTTGTAGCACCTAACAATGTAATAATTTACAACAAAAAACAATAATATAATAACATTTCCTGAAAGATATTATAATAGTGATTTATATATATACTGATAATGTAATACTACCTTCAACTTTTTGGGTCAGGCCCCCTTTAAAACTAGAAAAACGATGACTGGATCCCCCGTTACAATCTGTGGGAGTGCAATGTAGTAAAAGTCAAAGAAAAATGTCTACTTACAAAACCTTTTTCTCAATTTCAAATTAGATTTAAAACCCATTTTGAATGTAAACGTTTTGTGAGATCAGGCGAGCCAAAGGAGACATTTCAGAATCACTGTTGACTGTTTTGCCTTCATTGCTCGCTTGTGTAACATCTTCTAATGATGTGTAATCTAAGATTCATTCCGGTCGGATGGATGATCCTTGCACAGCAACCAATCAACATGAGAATGGGCGGGTTCATTACTCATTGATAGGGATTTTAGTTGACTGCATCTTTGCTTGATATCAACATACCACTTTCCACCTGTCATAAGTTTCAAATTCTATAAAAGCCTTGAGTTTACATTTCCAATGATGAAATCGGTGTCAATGTTAGTGTGTTCAGGAGGCTAACATGACACCAACACTCTTGTCAATGTTGTATACTATTTTCTATTTCTGAAAAAAATATGCATAGTTTTTTACAAGATTACATCAACTTTCAGTTAGGATTTTAAGGTATTTCTGCCGTTATATCATGTGAAAATGATGACGTTATTGGTTGCTACAGTGGTCAAGCTGTAAAAGTTTTGTAGGTTCAAACCTTGCAATGCAGGAGCTGATCTGGTTGGAGTTACACTACAATTATGCTCTGCACCTCTGCTTTCATTTTGACCACAAAATGACTGATGCCTATCGACGGATGTGTGATACAAAGTTAACATTAATCTCCTCATGATCTTGTGCAGTTCACTGATTCCTTACTCGTACATTCCAGTTCCATTAAGAGAATATGACATGAAGACATCTTCTTTACTGAATCCTAATAAAGATACACATCTGTTTCAATGGAAAGAAAAGGTCAAATATGCTATTATCTTTATGTCCACTCAAAGCTTCCAAGTGGCCATCACTCCCATTCATCCTCTGTCCTAAATCTATAAATGAAGGCCCAGTTAAAGAGAACATCATCTGTAGTTTTAGACCCTGCTCCCAAACCTTCGAGAGCTAGGAGAAGCAGCATCCATGTTTTCATTCTACCGCTAATAGATGGATGCACTGTACACACCATGCCTCCATGGTAGTGATAAAGAGGAGAAATACAGTGTGGCTGGAGACACACTCTCAGATCAAGTGATGCAGTAATATAGAGCAGTGTAGATAACGGAGCAAAAATATGACCCTTAAAGTTGTATTACTGAGAGTGAGGTTGATAGATTGATGTTTGGCCAAAGTGGATTGAATTGGCCTCTGCCTCTCAAATAAGAGGAGACTTGCTTTGGTGATGAATGATGAAGTTTATTCGATTTGGGAGATATTGCAGTAGGCTCTGTCAAGAAATAAAAATGGATAGAGCTCCACAATCGTATTTTGTCACAGGACCAATACTTTTTGGCTTATGTAAGGCAGAGGTGTCAAATAAACTGCTCAGCAAATAGTGTATAGGAATCTGGGGATAAAACTGATTATTACTCAGTTGGGAATTTTGCAATATGATTCTCTGAGAGCGTTGTTAGACCAAAGAGTAATATGGCAAATGTAGGCATAGAGTTAACGTTTTGTTTGTTTGTTTATCGTTCGTGTCAAGGTTTGAGAAAAAGCATTTGTTCGCCGGATCTTACGCTTCGTACTTTCCTTTATTCTCACAGCATGTGCAAAAACAGCTAAAGACAAACGGTCTGTTGAAAATGCAATTTAAAAATGCTAGATATGTCCATCAGCACAGCTGCACTCCATGAGGAAGAAGGAAAAGATAGCAACGCGATACCTACAATACAGTTGTATCTATTTCAACATGAAATGACAAGCTTGTAAAAGTGACAAAACGTGGTTGCATCCTAATACTCAACTCTACAATACCCATGATACTTTAGCCTTGGAATAATATTTCTATATTATATTATTAATATTTCAATATAGATGGTCAGTGTTTTTGTCTGCGACAACAATGTTGACCTGCTCAAGATTAAAACAAACAATGGGATACAGTTCTTAAGGGAGGTTATCTCTCATGGTCGAGCCAACAGCACTCACGCAGCCATTTTCTTGACACAGTGAATACACATATTGTACCGCCAGGTCAGAGCAGTTTCCACACCACTTTGTGAGTGAAGACCTGAAGTTATCCATGCCTCATCACTCTCTCCTCTGGGATATTGATTACACTCTATTCAGTGCTATTAAGATGCTTGCATCTGGGATACTGTACTGTACTTTAAGTTTGAAACCTAAGCAATATTGAGGTATTGTGCACAGACAAAAATAGCCTATTAGTCACTGTCTGGTTGATGGCATGTTTTCAATATCCCTCGAGTTCATTCAATTGTGTATTTCTATAGAGAAATATAGCATATTATGCAGATTATCTAAAAGGATGCGAATATTTGTTACATTGTTCACAATACTTTAGTGTGTTACTTTAGAGCACTGACAATTGTTCACTTTTTTGAAGTACAAAGTGCAGTACCAACAATTGAGTAAAGCCATTAGTCAATTGCTTAATATGTTTCTTAATGATGCTTTAATAGAAGTTACTATACTGATCTTGCCCCGTTTAGAACAGTGATCCTTGGAGGTCGGCACGCTCAAATGTGAATATATTCAGCATAATTTAGCCTGAAGCAACCTGATACGTAACATCACTAAGACCACCAGGTAGCACAGCTCGTAGCCTCACAGAATTCCCCGCGCTTGGATGGAGAAAGTAATGATCAGTTCCACAGAGATAATTCATGTGGAATAATCTATCCGTTTTGTGAAAGGTAGGGGTTACTGCGTCAGTAGATGGCATCCCCGTGAATAACTGATCCCAGAGCACTCCGAAGACTGCCACGTCTGATGCAGTGTGTGACAGTAAGGCACGGCTGTGTTTATCTGACAGGGAGGAGAATAGAGAGTGCACCTGGGTGACTGACAGGAGAAAGAGTTGTTGACTGCGAGGCCCACAGGTGAGCCAGCTGCTCCTGTTCTTTTATGCCGGTCAGGTCGCACGCTCCATTTCCCCACCTGTCAGCATGGACAAGCTAAACACGGGGCTTTTTGACACTGGCATTTCCCCGTCTCTCATTCTCCCTGACAACCCCAATCGAAAAGAGGCTTGACATGATGTCAGTCCCAATGGTGCCCCAGCCTGCGACCAATGTGCTGCCGGTGCTTACAGTTCAAAAGGAAACACCTACTTTGGATCGCCTTTTTAGTTGAGCCTGAGTTGCAGAGAGGAAAAATGTCATGCTAGGCGCTGGTGATGCAGGCAGAAGCTGTGCAGGCTATTTCTTGCACTGGGGTGCACTGGGGTGTTTGTGGTGCATCTTGCTACCAACAGAACCAACCAGGTTATGCTTTCTTTATCCAGAATACTGCCTCCCTGGTTCTTGCAAGGAGACTTGTAAAGTAACAAGAACAGTAGTTCAGGACCCTAATGACAGCAATAGATGGGGGTAGATTGGACACTGTATACCTAATTCTTATACTGCAAGTAAATTCAACAAAAAAAGGAATCTTCAATGACATTCATTCTATTTCTGAGCCAACAGAATAGGTCAGACTAAAAGCTATTGAATCAATTTAGTTTCTTGAGTGGGAGAGGTCTTGAGTAACAAGGGTTTTATCTCATTCATTTGCTCTCCAATGAAAGTGCACAGGCAATTTGAACTGTAATGTGCATTCAGAAAACAATTACCATGTGCCCAATCCTCCTGTCTCAAATTCAAGCTGGATGTCATTTTAAGGTGCTGCGTCCCAAAGTCCATAACACACTTGTTTTTAGTTGCCTCTGGGTTTTGAAGATTTTAAAGTGGAGAAGTGCTTTTGAAGTGAGGTTCAAGGCCAGAGAACAGTCATTAAGAATCCAAATATGTCTTCAAAATTTACAGTACAACCTTTCATACAGTAGGCGTGTTCATAATGACTCACATTTTCATTTACTTATTTCCTGCTTTGGACAACCTTTGAACAAGCCCCGAAAAGTGCTCTTACTTACTTGCTTACTCTGGCTCTTGACGAAGGCGGTCGCATTTTCTAGTTGGAGCTGTAACGGCTGCCTCGGTAGGCTATCTCCTGCCAAATCTATATATATTGATGCCACACTTTCACATAGTGTAATAACTATGCGACAGGCTCTGTTGCTGTCACCTGTATACTTCTGTACCTGTGCTGTAATAATAAAGTAACTACTACTACTAAGTACTTAGATGTCATTTGTTCTTTATGCATGTTTCAGAGAAAAAGCTTTTATTTAGCCATCAAGCATTTGACAAACATGCTATTTAAAGTATCAGTGCAGTCACCTATAAGCAATAGGGCTAACGCCCATGAGAGAGACTATGATTACTGCTGACACACACAATGTTTCTATTCTTGAGTTTTGCAACACATACTCGTACCAAAATAATGCAGGGGAATAATATCAACCCAAAGTCACACAGATCTTTTGGATTCTGGATTCTGTGACTTTAACTTAAATATGGCAAGGTCTTTTGCTGTCAAAATAAGTTGATAGGTGGAAGATGCCAAGATGTCACTGAAAAAGGAATTGCTGACATTCCGAACTTTCACCCGGACTCACAGTGGAGATGTGGTGGACAAAGTACTGCACACAAATCCTTAAACTGGATACAGATATGGCCAGTTGAATCTCACTCCACTATAAAGATCTACGTAAAGAAGTTTACTGTAATTCAAGTTTCAAACCAGCTATGTTAGCCTCAGAGATAGATGGGTTGATAGTTTATAAGGATTACCATTGCTTTCACAAAAATCTATTGCTACCACAAACAGTGTAGTAGCAATGTGGTCCATGGCTTTCTGTAAAAGTAGGCAGATGGTCATTGAGGCATTCACTTACTGTGACTGAATGTTTGAATGGACAAAACATGGGAACAACACAACTTTGAGAGTGTGATCATCTCTGTTCAGTATCTCAGAAAAGGGCCTCCCCTTGGGATAGGGAAGTGTGCATAGACTTTACATTATATGTTTTTTTTTATTATAATAATTGTTAAAAACCTTTCAAAACCTAAAATCTTCTCTTTCGTAGAATGATCCAGTAATACTCTGATCCCTTTTAATATGCATAGACCAAAAAACATAAACAAGAATATTCACAAAACACAATTAAATGTTGGCCGTGTTATGTTCCACCCACTTCGGGTTACTTTTATGGTAAACAGATACAGACAACAGCTTCTCGTTACACACCTAGTCAGCACCTTTATGGAATGTTTCATGCTACTGAATGTTATGCTGCAGAATTCAGCGCATTGCTCACCAACTGTTTTTCTCTCTTTTTTAGTAGA
Source organism: Mallotus villosus (assembly GCA_903064625.1). NCBI lineage: Eukaryota > Metazoa > Chordata > Actinopteri > Osmeriformes > Salangidae > Mallotus > Mallotus villosus. Next base: position 253,952 of record CAEFZP010000296.1, read on the forward strand.
TTAGAAGATTAGAAACAAATGTGGTACCTCGACCAGCAGTGATTTATTGTGACAGCATGAACACACAGAACTCCAGTACTGCAGAACTCCAGTGAATACCGGGACCATGAACCTGGCCCACGTTCGTCACGATGGAGCCAAGATAATGGTGGGTCTAGAACTGTAATTACATGGGTGGGAGGAACAGAAGGTGTGGAGGAGGTTGAAAGAGAGAAGAAGAGAGAGAGAGAGAGAGGAGAGAGAGAGAGAGAGAGAGAGAGAGAGCAATAAAGACAAAAAGAGGGGTTTGGTGAACCCAATGCTCCATCTGGCCAGACTGGAAGGCCAGAAAGACTGGGGGAGACAAAAAGCCACTGGCTCTGGGTGTTGTTCTGGAGTCGTTCCCAGAGAGAGAGACAGAGAGAGAGAGAGAGAGAGAGAGAGACAGAAAGACAGAGAGAGAGAGAGAGAGAGAGAGAGAGAGAGAGAGAGAGAGAGAGACAGAGAGAGACAGAGAGAGAGAGAGATACGAGAGAGAGAGAGATGAGAGATAGAGAGAGAGAATAGAGACGAGAGATAGAGAGAGAGATGAGAGAGATGAGAGTAGAGAGCAGAGAGAGAGAGAGAGAAAAGGAGCGCTGGCCAGAGCCCAGGCTTTCCAAGTGAGAGAAGCCTTGGCTGAGACAACCCTGATACAGAAACCTAAGGGGACTGAATTTACATAAAGTTTTGCTGTTCCAGCTAAATTGTGAGTGAGCGGAGCTCCGTTGTTTAGTAAGCATTTCAAGTATGTTTTTTCCGTCTCCATTTGAAACACAGCCACAACATGGACAATGCAGGACACGTCTTTGAAAATTAATATGTTCCTCTTCATTTGTGTTTGTAGGAGCCATTTTCCCGAACATTTGAACCTAGTTCTCCGAGTGTGCTGCAAACCTTATCACAGCAGCGTTCTTCGTCTGTCCTACATACTGTTCACTTGATGAGAAGGGAATGGGATCTCACTAAAAGGCTTGAGTCTTGTATTGCTCAGTAATAGCACTTGGATGGCTCTTCAAAGTTATATCCATATACAGTGTCTGTCTGTCTGTGTGTGTGTGTGCGTGTGTGTGTGTACGTGTGTGTGCGTGTGTGCGTGTGTGTGCGCGTGTGTGTGCGCGTGTGTGTGCGTGTGAGTGTGCGTGTGTGTATGTGCGTGTGTGTGCGTGTGTGTGTGTGCGTGCGTGTGTGGTGCTAAACACAAATGCTGGTATCAGAAGAGTAGAAGGAGTACAGTTTATTAAATATATTTAAACAAAACTATTTGCACAAAGTGTAACAAATGATTACACTCTTGACTAGATCAAGATTCAAGATGCCTTTTGGATACACAAAGCTGTTGCATAATTTATCCAGTAAATTATGCATTTATATAATGTATCCTGGCATCTTCACTTCCTCATAAGTAACACAAATTGTTGCTGATGTAAGCTACTTCTAACACACTTGTGTGATCAATAATATACAACTACTTAGAAAACGTTGTTTCGGGTGTGTGATATCCAATGAATATTTGAATAACTTCTTTCGCTTTTTCTCTTGAGGAACCTGGCCTTGGCTGAGGCCATCTGGCCTACAAACTCAATTGTAATATCTGGAGAGAAGCGAGGATGAGAGGACTGGATCATGGCAGACAGTGGGGTCCAGCTTATGAATTAGGCTGGAGTCTGGCAGCTGCTGTTCTCATGCCCTAGATGAGGTTTCAGTGGTGTTACAAGGGAGTCCTGCTCATATGTTCGACAGCAAAATAACCTGCTTCGGGAGAAGAAAGTAGCACCATTCCCTGCTGTTTAACAGTCAGGAGAGAAAGAGATTCATCACTACACCTGCCGCTCTAGTTCCATTGTGAACACCATCATGCTGTCAACATGCTAGTAGCATGTGTATCACTCTGTATCCTATGTCTCCTATTCATGATGAATCTATCAAACACAATAAGCCATGCCTATGCTTATCCATTGCAGATGATGGAAGCCTTCATTATAGGGACTAATGTTTACCGGTGAGAGGAGAATTCATCCATGATATTGAGGCAGTATGGAGGTTAATTTGGGGGAAGGAACAAAAGTGTTCATGGAGTTTCTTCTCCCCCAGCGAGATGCCAGCAGCTGCGTCAGAGGCCCACTGCATAATAGATGAGGGAGGTCTTTGGTATTGGCTTGAAATCACCAGCCCCACCACGGAATAGTTTGGTCTGATTAAAAGAGATTTGACTAATAACCCGGAGACAACCGGGGCCAATGGAGGATTGAGAGGCTCCCAATGTCACGAGTCTATGGCCCTCTCCTTCCCCTGTCTCATAACAGAGGGATACTGGATCATTAGACAACAGGCTGGATGTCGATTGGCCTGTCAAAGTGAGGTCCTCACCTTTTTCTCAGGGCTTGATTAAATTTCAGGCCAGGAGACCAACCTTATTTGAATAATGAAGTGACGATGACAGGATAGTCATTTTTTTTACCGTGTGTTTGAAGAAAGGTAAAGTGCAAAGCATACAAAGCTTCCATTATAGCATGGACCCCTGCAGTTAGTGGTGATGGTTTTCAAAGATGAGACTTGATTTGTGTTTTTAGAATTGCCTGGCATCGCAGTAATTGTGAACGAAGTGGATCGTAATGACAGTGCAATGGCAAGATAGGACTTACTAACATAAGCGGTGGTTTCCAAACCCCACCAAAACACTTTTACAGTCATTTCACTTTTAATCTGCATGCACACATGGCCCTGGTTATCTGAGCACTCTATCAGGCAAAGGTTCTTTGATTGATTTCACAGGTCAGCCTCCAGTCTCCACCAGGGATGGTAACACTTGTATAGTTGGACTCTAGTAATCGTGTATTCATTTCAGGGTTCTCACTTCATCCGATTTCATCTCAGGCAGTGACTGTAGTGCGGGAAAAAAACTGTTTGGTAATACAGATACAGTCATCCGCTTGCCTGACTATGCATATCCTCACGCAGCTAACTGTGTAGAGGGACAGGAGCAGCGAGCAATCGGAAAAGGTGTTTCATGGTCGATGAAACAGCTTTATATGATAGAGAGACTGAGACGGAATGCACAACCTGCAAGCAAGACCCTGTTGAGCTGTAGACTTTGGAGAGGAGCCGGAATAACACATCATAGTGGAATGTACGTGCCCCTTGGGATTCCTACTCTCTGTACCGGTAGAGAAAAGAGAGAGGGAGTGAGAGAGAGAGAGAGAGAGAGAGAGAGAGAGAGAGAGAGAGAGAGAGAGAGAGAGAGAGAGAGAGAGAGAGAGAGAGAACATTTCCACCTATTAATAATTTGGTTCAGAGGTGTGAGAAGTCATAGATGAAAGTGGAGTTCTCCTCGTTACCCAACTCAGTTCAAGGTTTACTCACCCTTGTGATATCATAAGAGGAATATTACAGAAATCCATGTTATCACAACACATATATATAAAGTGATCAAAATAATTACATTCTTTATACTATTACTGTGCTACCACTGGTAAACACCGCATTTATAGTGTCCGTAGTTTCCATGGCAGCAGTAAGGTTGTGTAAAAGTGTTGTATTCATTTGGAAGGAAAACATCATATAAAAAAATGTACATGGAAATGTTTCGGCAAAAAGTTCAGTAGAGCCTTAGCCAAATTGTCGTTGATAGCCCAAGCAATTTATTAACCCTTGTGTGCTGTTCGGGTCTGTGGGACCCGCTTTCACTTTTTATCAAAAGAAAAATTATACCATAAATTATTTTTTCTAACTCAGACTCATTGGCCTTGGCTCATTTTGTGTGAAGAACATATATCAGAACAAATTTTCAATGACCACACACCGTACACCCCCCCCTACACATTTGTATTACATACAGGATGTTCGGGTCCACTGGACCCAGGGCTATTAAGAGTTAAAAAATATTAAGTCCTGTGTACCTTCACTCTTCACATTCTGGAAGAGAGAGAGCTTTTGATGATGATGTAGAGTAAAAAAAAATCTGAGTCTTACAGTGACTTTGAGGAAGAGGATGAGATTGAGCATAAGCTAATAGCAAAATGAAGACGAGCCCCAAGACAACAAAACATTTGTAGCACTGCAATTCCTAAATGTGATCCAACAAACGTAAAGGGCAACTGTTAACAATATATTCTGTTTATATTGCTTGTAAACAGGATGAAGTAAACATCTGTTGAGTATTTCAACTTAAAATAGTTTGATTATGTTGAATTAAACCCCCCAAAATGCAGCGGGTCCACCATACCCGCGAACACTGGCTGAGTAACTAAAATATGAACATCACACAAGGGTTAAACGTATCATTGATGCAGCAACTTGCCCTAAGCTTATCTTTCTTTTTTTGGTTGGATGAATTCCCAAATGTGACCAAAACTGATATGGACTCGTTGTGCTCAAATACCTATTCAATCACAAGGAAATCAAACATGCTAAACATGCTAAATATACATTCTTTAGTTGACCATCAAACAGAGATGGCTTGTCATGTTATTTTAGAAATAGAGCCAGAATAAGAATGCTGCCATGTCAGACCCCTTGTCATTTTCTCCTTCACACTCTCTCTTTCACTCTCTCTCTGTCTCACTGTCTCTCTCTCCTACCTTCTCTCCCTGGTGAAGGGTGTGGTTTTTCAGCGTGAGGGGGGCTAAGGCAGCCCTCACTCTCTCTAACTGGTTATCAGTCAAACCAGGAACCAACAGATATTCAGCATCCTCTACACATCATTAGCCTCATATGTCACATTATCAGAAAGAATGATGGCTTCTCTTTCATTTTGGGAAGAAAACAACATAAATCCCTGCCAATAATGTAGTTTGGTTTGCACAAATGGTATTGTTTCTGAAATAGATATGTTCTACTTTCTTCTTAGTAGTATATTCTTCAATTTTCGACATAGTTTTACAGGCATTTCATCAGCAGTCCTCTACAGCCTGCGTGGAGCCAAGATTATAGCAGTCTTGGTACGAAATACCCTTTTGTAACAAGATGTATTGATTTTTTGACCCATGTATGAATGTCATGATCCCATTGCTTATTCTGGGATCAAGCCACAATCAAAATCACTCTTGTCCTCTCTAATGGCATGACATGTAGCTTCCTTGTGGTTGATTGTCTCAATCCTGTGATCGTATCTGTCCTTCTGGAGATGAATTGTGTGTGTCTACAACATTTGCACCATAGATGACTCATTCAAAGACAATTCAGCATGAATCTTTACGATTTAGCATGTATCTATATATTTGACATGAATGGTGTCCACAAGGTCAACATGGGCTGACGTTTTTGTATACTGTCTGTGTCGGAGGAAATGTTAATAAAGCGTGACTGAGCAATGTGAGAGTAGAGTAAAGAGTCAGATGATGATGAGATAGTGATCATTTCTAACATTTCCTGATGTATTATGCATTAGGCATCCCAATAATTGCCACTGTATTGACAGGGTGAAAGAAAAAGAGTACAGAGATGAGAGTAAAGAAAACATTAGCAAAAGCAAAGCCGTCTATGGAAATTTCCATCCGACAGAATAAAATAGGTTGATAACATGAGTAACATGGAATGTTGATAGTGTGTTTCACAAAGACAAGATGGCGTGACCCCACACCATGTGCTTTGCCCTTCTGCTGGAGAAGAAAACACATGACCCTATCTACCAAGTGAACTGCTAATAGAACATAGATTATTCAGAGTTAGATTTTTTTTCTTTAAAGAAGTGATTCTGCAGCTGCTCATGTGAAGCGTTTTAAGAAGCAGGCAGATGGGGTCCATTCATTCTAAATGATCAGAGGTCTATTTGTGTCATCATTTCCTTTCTGTCCACTTGTTTGATGGTTAATAACCAGACAGAGGATCAGTGATCTGTGTGTTCTCTCTGAAGTCTGATTACAGAGTGATGTGTACTTAATTGCTTCAACTCACAGACTACTGTGCCAATGGATAATGGTCGATCAGACTTTCATCCTATCTCCACAGAGAGCAATCATGGCCCATTGTCCGTTCAGTCTATCCCACCTCACCATCTCCTCTGCCGACGCTGGCATCACACTTGCTTGTTAAAAAGAGGGAGAGTCGAAAGAGAGATGACTTGCTCCACAGATGTAATGCTTGTCAAGTAGCCTGAGGTTACATGAGCATGTAGGCCAGCTAAACAAATTACACATGCCTTCCGACAGATTCAAGGAGCATGGCAGCGTCCTGTTAAAAGAAATGTTGGTTGTACTCGGCACTTAGACTTTCTGTTGCATTGCAACGCTGGCACCTGACTGTCGACAAAACCCAGAAACGAACTCCCACCGAGACCAAAAAGCACCTCTCTGGCCTGAATAACACGGCGCAGAGAGACGTGTCGAAGGTTATCCACAGGACACTAACTCACCACATGGTTCGTGTCCTCGTCTGTCAAGGGTAGAGTGCTACACATCCTGTTCCTATCTTTCTGTTTTCTTTTTTCTATCTCTTTTTCTATCATAATAACCCTTTCAACATATTATTTTCATTCTACTTCTGCTAGTAAGTTTGATCTTAGTGTGATGACAGCACAGAAGCGCTTCAGTGGTCATGGTCATGAACACAGCAGGGTCGTTATTTACCATTTAAATCATGTTTTGTATAGTTCTTTGTATACAACAATGTCAGGATTAACAGCTTTTTTTCACGTGCTGTGTTAAAGCAAGGAACCCTCAAAATCATATTATTAACCTTTATAGAGAGTTTATACAAAGTCTTGGATTGGTTAAATCCCAGACATGAAGGCAGACAAGACCAACGATTTCTAAATCAATTGTCTGCTCCTTCCAATCAGAATACAAACTGCTCAGTCAATCAAAGTCACCACTGAAAACATGCTGTAGTAGTGTGTACTGCAAGCTTAATCCATAAAACTGCTGTCTCTAATTGTATGGACACAGGTCTAAATCTGACAGCACTCTACCAAGAACTGGCATCTTTATAAACACCAAAAGGACACTTTTACAGAGAGTAGAGAAAATAAATCTGTGATTATCTTATTTTGAGAGCACTTTGGAGATACAGATTAGATTAGATTCTATCTTTGGCCAATATTCATGGGTGAGGACACAAAGCCATTGATGAGAATATGCTGAACCAACTTTGCCCCCTTGTGGTACAATGTGAAAATACATGCTCCGTCTCCACAAACTGTTCATGAGCCATTGCATGTGAGAAAACCTGGATACATTGATAACCACTGTTTGTGCTATGTCCTTGGTGTGTTGTGGCTTGACAGTCTGTTATTGATGACACATATGTGGAGTATTTTGTTGTTTTTCATGGCTTCAGCCATGAGGACACGCTAGAATGCACAGGAACCAGGAAGTAGAAGACAGCAGTCATCCATCAGACCTGACCAGAGAAGATGTCACATTGACGGGCCAGACTTAATTATGATCCATGATGTCCTGGTTCCCTGATAATGATCAAGGAGTCAGGGACCTAGATGATCTCTGAGTGGCTTGATCTGAAAATACATGGAAGAGAGAGGATCAGAGCTACAGTTTAGCATGTACATTACATTTACATTTAGCAGACGCTCTTATCCAGAGCGACTAACAGTAAGAACAGGGACATTCTCCCCGAGGCAAGTAGGGTGAAGTGCCTTGCCCAAGAACACAACATCATTTTGTACAGCCGGGATCCAAACAGGCAACCTTTGGATTAATAGCCGACTCCTGAACCGCTCAGCTGACCCCACACAGGTGTTGTGTTTTTGGGATAGTGCAATATTGCAGCGCTGTACAGCCTGTTTTCATGTTTCTGTAAGTGTGACAACTGACCATACATACTGTATCTATGATTTCCACTCTCACAGAGTAGTCTTTACAGAGTAAAGTAAATCTATGTAGAATTATGATTGTTATGGAGTGGCAGTCTTGATATAATAACATTTTACTTGGGCAGAAATATGTTTCTTTTTCAGTCCAATGCTTCAGCCATTGGTGATGTGTTATTTGTCCTGCGAGAGTTAGAGTGGAAAGGTGTCTGTGTTTTGGAAGATGAGAGCCAGAATAAGTATGGCTACGGGTCACGGAGGAGAATGTGGCACACAGAGGCGCACGTCCCTGCAGCTCAGGTCCTCCTCAGAGTCTTAGCTGGAGCGCAGAGTGTTTTGAAGTTATTTGCTGCAGGGTTGTTTGTGAGATTACCCACACAGTGAGACAGTCGAGGTGCAAGAGACACCAGCTGAATGTAGTTGGACATGATGGGATGCGTTGGAGAAAAGAAAACGACACATGGGCGCTCTCTTGTGACAGTTCGTCGCGTGAAGCCCTTCCCCACTTCTGTTCTCACTCTCACCACTATTCAACCTGTGCCTATCTCTCCATCTGCCTTTTTCTTTATCCCTCCTTCCCTCCTCCCCTCCCTCCCTCCTCCCCTCCCTCCCCCTACACCTTTCTCTCTCTCCCTCTAAGCTAGGCTTTTGTCGGACTGCCCCCAACACACCACACACACACACACACACACACACACACTCGCTACACTGTGTGTCTGATAGCATCTCCCCATCACTTCACTTCACTCCCGCCGTTTTCTCTGTCCGTCTCCTGGCCCCGAGCGAGCCCTGGATGTGTGTGCCCCCTTCTTCCCGACAAGGAAAAGAGATAAGGGGTGTGGGCCCAGCCACACCACCCCCCCAGACTGACAGGCTGCAGACACACCATCTCTGAGGTCACCCGGGCTAATTGGTTTGTCCACGTCTGTGATGCCTCATTAGCCCTGGCACTGCTCTGAAGCTATTTAATCTCTCTCCGTCTCTGTTTTGGCAAAAATATCAAATGGTGGTTTAAGTTGGGGGGCTGGCACACAGTTTAGGTTGTGGGGCCTCATGTGGTGGTTCTAGACATTGTCGTGTTCATAGATTGTATCTATTTAGGTTAGGAGTTTCCTGTCAAAAGAGGAGGGTTTCTGAAGTTAGGGAGAGGTTTGAACTTTTAGCCCATCTCGAAACTCTGAGTATAAAGGCCAACTCAGTCATCTAGTGAATACAGTTTTTCTGAGGGAAAACTACATTTTCAAGATACTTTGTCTCTTTATTATTGTGATTGTTGATAGCTGATGGTTCCACTGATACTCTCTTAAAACCTTCACTTTACTTATTCATACAACTACCAAAAGGTAGCATTGAATCCTTGCTCCAATGATCCTCTATGAATTATAAATATTGAGTCCTGTGGCAATATAAAGTCAATGTTGTGGCACTTGCACCAATTCAATTACTTAACAACTCCAACGAGGCATGGGATTGCTGTATTGGGTGTGTGTGTGTCTGTGTGTGTGTCTGTGTGTGTGTGTCTGCGTGTGTGTCTGCGTGTGTGTCTGTGTCTGTGTCTGTGTCTGTGCACGTTCGACTGCAGGCTCCTGCGTTTTTCCTCGTCAAAGCCTAATTAGAGTGGTGTTGGAGAAGGGAGGCTTTGTAAGGCCCCCTGTCCCCTGTCCTCTTGCCCATCCACCTGAAGCCACTGGGGAACCACCGATCCTGATTGGATGTGGAGCCTGGGAAGCCGAGCGGAACACTCTGGAGAGACAGTAAGACTCAATTACCCGAGCTGACAGAGCCTGAGAGAGAGGTGTGCACACACAAAGGTTATGTCTGTAAAGGACAGGGGAGAAAAGGAGCTATTAGGTACTGTACAACATGCTACACTTGTAACATGTCATGGGGACCATGGCAAGCCGTGACATGGTGATGACTTCATGGCCTGCTCAAGACAGAGATCGCGACGCAAGTTTTACACTCCAACTCAGGTTGTACTGAAGTTGCAAGGAAAAACGTGTATTCTTAGACTTTCATAGATTAATAGCCTATATGCAATACACACAATATGATTTGCCAGGGGTATTACCTCCCATGTAGACTATAATTTGGTGTATTTCAAATCTGCTAACAAAATGAACAGTCAACTTTAAAATGGATTAGCATAAATGATTTAACAGTATTGAATTCCTAAAAGAGGATCCCAAGGATTCAGAGCTTATACAAAATACATCTTAATCACTGGCAAAGCCAGGAACCTTGTACTCCCACAGCAACAATAGGTGTCTGGAAACTGTACGTCTCTCCAAATGCATGTCAATATCTGACTTTGTCTCCCTTCCTGTCTTGCTTCACTTTTTAGATGTGTGAGACAGCACCCTTTACCTAGGAAGGATTGACACAAATATGAAAAGGAACAGCCATCCTGCTGTCACAGACCACAGTAAGTATTATTGCTTCAGCTGCTGAAGAACCATTCTAAACTGGAAGTGGAGTGTGTGCGACTTTGTGAGCGCCGTACTTCTATCTGCACAGTATGAATTGACAACAGTTGGCGATAAATGCACGATTCATCTGAAAACATCTTGAATAGCCTTAAAAGATTACGTAGTCCTGTCACAGTATGTAGCCTCATCGTACTCGTACCTGTCATTTGGTCTCCAGTGTAGCCTCCGATGTTGCATCCAAGACTTTTATCTTAAATCTCCAGGGGTCAGCGAGTAGATCTATCTTTTTTATTACTAAAACAACACACCGACGTGTCAAAGACCGCACACTGGCTCACAGTTACCAGATGAGTGGTGAGATGTGTTAGAAACTCATCCAGGCACGGCTATGCAAGGCACAAGGATCTGCTTTGAACTGCAGGTGATTTTTGCACACATAGAAAAAGATTAGCATACGATCTGAAATGTATGCGAATATACACTTTTTCATCAAACTGTCAACGGCAACCTTGTAGCCAAGTAGAAATGGTGTGCTTCCTGTTGAGTCAAAGCTTTGATCCTGAGGGTATACACAGGAAGAAGACAACGCTGTACAACCAGACATACGTGGGTAGCTGGCAGAACTGGTACGTGAGATTGCAAAGAATAATAATCCTGGATTAATTCACAACCAGATAAAAGATTTGTAGGGCCTAATTAAATGATAAACCCTGGTTTTAAACATGACTTGACATGGTTTAAAAGTTCATCTGTGTTTTAGTTCATCATTATTGTTGTGATAATCCCTTTTTAAGCCAACCAATAAGACAGGTGTTATCACACCCTGTGCTTACAGGATAGGGGCTTCAGGGGAGGAACAAAGGCCAAGTGGTTGCTGCCAACAACTCTTCCTCCAGAGCAGTCTGTCTCAAAGACAAATCTCCTATCATGTGTGTGGGGGAGTACCTCTCCATTGTAAACCGTTGAAGTGAGGGGGTGTGTTTTAAACCTGTAAAGCCTTTGGAGCAAGATCCGCGGATCATGAAATGTAACACTGTGTGCTTGTCGACCATGTAGTAAAACCACACACTTCTCGCTTTGAATCTGACACTTCTCAATCTGATAGCTAAGATTCCATCTTCTGAATGCAGGCGTTCTCACACATAAAAAATAGAAAATAACTGATGGCATCCTATTTGATATGATCTTCTCTAGACGAGCATACACGGTGAGTGTAATCGTTTGGTGAAACCACACAGTGATGTGAAAACAGGGTCCCAAGACAGTAAACGCCCCCGTCACCATCCACTAAATGAGCTCTGTGGTTAACACAATGAACAACTGCATTGGTTCTCATTGTGACATATAAGGATATTTGTAATTCTTTAAGAAGATAGTTTGAGGCAGAGTGACAAGTATGTAGATTAGTAGACGAGATTAACTGGTGACCTCCACCTGGAAACTTGTGAACAGTTCATATTGCCTCCTGGGAAATGGATTAAGAAAAATACTTTCCCTCATTCATTCTTATGACTTCATCTGCAAGTGAATATTATCACTAGTGATAGTATTATGTATAATGTAGAGTATTATATATAGAGTATTATGTATAATGCAATTAGATTTTACATGTGATTATTGAGAGTTGAGTGTTCATAAATAATAATAATTATGTTTTGTTTATTGTATTTAAATAAATGTCTACAATTTGTACAAATTGATTCAATGAATTGAATACAATTATCAATATTGACAAACGCATGTGTTACTTGCTTCCTAAATATTGGGGTATTACACTTACAGTTAATATTATCATTTGTAGTAGCAGCAGTAGTAGTAGTAGAATTTGTGGGGGACTATTTTTCTTGTTGAGCATGTAGGTGGCTGATGAGTCATGGACAAACCACGAGACACCAGTCTGGCCCACAGTATCCAAGTACTCACCTCGTTAGAAATGCTACACCACACAAGCTTGTGCTGCTGGCTTTCACCCCCTCAGAACCACAGAATCTTCGACATCTGGCTTCTGTGAAAAGACTCTCATTTATGGATAGTCCATCTCGGTTTGAGTCCTTCACCCCGCCCCCTACACTGATACCTATCCAGAGCAGTAAGCCACCTCGCTCTAACGCCTTAACTATGTGGTTGTCAGAAGGTAGGAAGGCAGACATTGCACGTCATATAACAAACTACAGAAACAGACTAGAGCGTTACTTTAGGCTTGCATTTCAGTCTCCTACAAAACATTACAACCACAAAATAACATGCAACAAAATGCTCATGCCTGTTACGGAAGCTAAATGTTGCTTTGATAAAACTTAATTGACAGTGTCATTTCAACCATTATAAAGAAGACTGCACTCAAAGGGCATACAGGCGAATGGATTGATCTCATTTCAACCGGGTAAAGCCTGTGGAGAACGTTGGGTTCGTTTTGCCACACATGAGCTGTGACCAATCAGATTCACCATGCTAGTGTAATGACATCCCTCATCCAGTGTCCTTGAGCTGGCTTGCTTTCAGAGCAGCTTGCGTGGCAAATGGGATTTCATTCAAAGCTCCTCAAATGCATTTCTCCTCCTAGTGACCCACATCTGGAAAATAGCCTTTACGTTGTAAGAAGCAACACCACTGCTTGTCACTCTCTATTAGAGAATGTCAGGAAGGCCAACAACTTCTAAGAAAGCAGTTTCAGTTTTACTGTATTCTGTCACACACACACACACACACACAATCTGTCTAAATTGTTCTTTGCATACCAAAGCTCGTTCTCGCATGTCACAGCATACGCAACATGGTGTGTCTAAGGAGTCAATCCTAAAAAGAGAGATACAGTTAATCTCCTGGGATACTGCAATCATGTCTCAACCGATCTAAGGTAGAATAGCCATGACCAACTAAAAATACAACAATCCTCACTGTCATCAGGTCTGAGATCTGCAGCAGGATTATGTAATGAATAATAAGTGCTGTAAATCTGGAAATTGATAGGATGTGGCACCCGGCCCAGGTCCTCGGAGAAGAACAGCATGGAATCGGTTATTATCATAACAGGGTATTTGTAGGGTAGGTACTGTAGAGAAGCAGACCGTGTGTACTGTTTTTGATGAGTGACTTTTACAGGGAGGTTTCTTGACCTTGACCAGATAACATATCTGTGCGCTGCGGTCTCCAGAATAATAATTTGGTTAGTTTGCTGTCTGAGAGCTGAGCATCTCTACTTGTTCATGGCCCTGTCTGGAGACACACACAGTCATGATTATAAATCTGAGGTAAAGATGTCAAAACACCACAGGAAATACAGAAAGAGATTGGATGGTAAGCAGGGCCATTCTATGATTGGAATCTGATGTAAGTAATGCTCAATTAGGTGTCATGCCTTCACTACCTTTCTCTTGACTAATCTATATCCAGTATGTTTGATCAAGGTCAGGGGGTGGAGGGGGGTTGTTGTTTATCTGCCCATTAAAGTGACTACACATGCACAGAAGCAAGCACGCAGGTGCACTTGCAGATGTCTATGCACACACCCACACACATGCATATTTACATACTGTGTGTTTTGTCTTTGTACGGGCCAGCCAGCAGCAGCAGTTATTTACATTATTAATATATATATATATATATAATGTGTATTTATTTTGTTTGATAATATATTTATAATAACATGTATTATATAAAAAAAATATATAGATTATTATTATTATTACATAATTTGTTTGACGGTAGAAACTTGTGTTTGCATTTAAACAAATGGAATAGCTCTTCTCCTTCTTCCATTATTTACAACAGAATATCTCCACAGAACTGTGCACTATGGCCTAATAAAGCCTACGTGAAAGTTTGACCTATGAGTGCCGCAAGCTGGGTTTGACATACTAACTATGCTGTCCCTTCTGTTGGACACAGATGATTGGTCTGCAGATGAGCTGTAGTTACAGAACTGATCATACTGCATAAGCAACCCGGACATCAATTACAATTTACTTCACATTAGAATCCGTGACAGCAAACAGTCCCCCATAGTAACATACAATCCCAGAGATTAAGTAAGATTCCTTTTTATACCCTCTATTATTTTTATGTAACACTTTCTATCCATGTGCTTTTAATAATTGTTGAAAGGGCCATTATAACATGCTTATTGAAGTTTGTGTTTTTGTTGACTAAATAAAGTGTTAGTAAGCATTATAGCTTGGGTTGGTGTTATCGCCCTCATTCTTAATAAAAGTAGAATTTTTATATCTAAAAAAAATTGCCCATGTCTGGCCTTTCCTCTCTCTGCCTGATGCAGAAATTAGTATGCATGCCTTCATTTCATCCAGCCTTGATTATTGTCATTCACTTTTTGCAGGTCTGCCGGCCAACTCAATTAAGAGGTTACAATACATACCGAATTCCTGACCCCCTCATCTTCACGTCAGCACATTATTCCTGTTTTCTCCAAGTTACTGGCTGCCAGTCCAATCTCAACATTATTAACAAATTATTATGTTAACCTTCAAAGCAGTGCATTGGGGTTGGCCCCAGTCCATATCTGTGATCTGTTCACACCTCATACTCCCTTCCGGCCTCTTCGGTCAGCTAACTTGCTCTGTATCTGTCTCTCTGCAAATTAAAAAACGTTGGGTGTAAGGGCCTTCTCACTGCTCCTAAACTGTTTTCATCAGAAATGCTCCTTTGCTTGGCCATTTTAAGAATTTGCTTAAAACGAATCAGGTTTGTAAGTTGTCAATTTATTGTGTTTGTTCTTATTGTTATATTACGTTTAATGATTGTAATTTCTTTGTATTGCACTATAGTTCTTTGAGTGCAAGAAAGACGCATTACAAATACAAAGTATTATTATTTTTATTATTAATGAGAGTTACCAACTTGTTAGTACCCATTAACTACTGCTTAAGCACTTGGATCTAAAGTGTTACCAAGTTTTCTTTTTACAGATCATCATAGCTTATATCTGTAACGACGGCAGTCAAATGTGTCATGGGGGTTGGATTGACAGAAGAGGTGCCACAAAGGACACGGTGTATCACACTGTGAAAATGTACAGCCTTAAAAGCACGCCTGGCTGTGATGAAAACACAAGCCGTTTTGACAAAATCATGTACGGCTTTAGTGAGTGGCGCTTGCCCTCGATAGCAGTCCTCCCGTGAAATACGACGCAATCCCCACGGCTGTCTGTGTAAGATATGAAACGGTGGCGTGAAGATGTACACCCCGGCCTGGTCCAATAACTCTAAGCACCTCTCCACCTCCCCATGCCCCCTCCCAACTCATCTCTGCACTGATGAGCCCGCCATTCGAGAAGAGGCTCTTTCATCAGCATGCATGAGGGGACGCTCAGTCTCAAGTCAGAGGGGCTGATAATAAACATTGCTCAGCACCCTGGTCTCAGGGGGACTTGTCCCCAGTGGTGTCACGAGATCTTGGGCAGGTGGACGCAAAAGAAGTGTATATGCCCTCTGGAGCCATAAAACATTGAATGCTGGACAGGTGACATATATTGGTGTCTGAGTTAAAAAAATATATAACAGCAACCGTATTGCAATAAAGGACTTTCAAAATAAAACTATTCTGATCCTTTCGAAAGCTGAGAAAGCCTTCTATTGCATGGTATACTGTATATAACAGCACACTTTAGTTCAGTCCTTCAGTGGTTTATTTCAGCCCTTCAGCAACCCTTCAGTGATCTAAAGATAATTTCTGTCGAAGAAAGGCCATGTGTATGTGTAGTAGTTTGTGTTGATAACTCTCTAAAGCAATTAACCAATATTTGGGGACACTTTTCATGCATAATTTGTCTAAATTCAATGCAAAAACTATAAAACCCAAACATTCCAAGTTGTAAACAATCATGTGCCCCTAGTTTGCAGCTTCTACTTTCAACATCGGGTGGCAGCACTGAGGTACATTTCCATGAAGGATTGAACCCACTGGTAAAATATGTATCACTCTTTGTAGGCTATGTATACGACCTTTGAATGTGACTTTGTTACCCAAATTAATGAATTTGATCAACTGAAATCAATAACTTTTTGAGTTCATGCGGGAAACAGCTTTCTTCTCCAACATTGGTTGTATGTAAACATTTCCTGTTTTGACGTGGTGTATCGAGAATAGACAGAAATGGTTTCACATCATTGCTGTCATATGGCCCGCTAAAAGGATAAGTCAAATATTAAAGACTAAAGATTGTATGGGAGAATGTGAAAGTGAGAGACAAAAAGAGAGAAAAGACTGCTGCATGCAGTGAAACGGAAGACGGCCCAATAGCTGCTCAAAGGCAGCTAATTTCCTTTTTTCTCTCTTTTTTCCTTTCTTCCTCTCTTCGATAGATCTATCCACGAGTATCGTGTGTGTTTGTGTGAGAGAGAGATTCTTCCCTATTAATAAGTCGATAATTGTTCACATTCACTGAACGGGTACTATTTGGTCGTGTATGGTCTGATGTGTACAAGGTGGTGGGTGTGGTTGAGGTGGGGAGCTAGGGGAGGGCTCAACGGTTTCTACCCCACATCAAATGCAATCCTGAAGGAGTGGAAACATCCCTAATAATAGCAGTGACACATGTGTCAATAAGAACACAAAAGACAGAACCCAGAAAATAACTCTGAACAAAGAGAACATGTACTATACCTGCCACAAGCTAGTATCACTGCACTGAGCACTAACAGTACCTGCTCAAGCGTACAGGTGAACCATATTAATTGTACATTTTAGTCTATAGGACATCACTCCACTTCATGTTTTGATTGAATTGTTTTTAGATTTTCCTTAGACGCATTTCTGCAATTTAATAAAGATGCTTAAGCATGATTCTCTGAGTCAGTGGACACAGTGTGCGTTACACTTTTAAGACTATACCCTATGGTCTGACTCAGATCAGGGTTTCACACGTTTGCCATGGCCGGAGAACTTCCCATGACCCTATTTCTGCCAGTTCCATTGCCAGTAAGTAGCAATATCACATTTTCACTTTTCTTCTTGAGTACAAGTCAAAGGGGAAAACTGTGCCACTTCATAAAGGTGACTATGTCATTGCGTGTTTTACAATTGAATGAATGTCAGAGCTTTCTCATGTTTTCATGCACTGCACACATTGAATTGAATGAAGTTGTGTTAATTGTTTTGTCTAGTATGCTGCGTGATTTTTTGTTTTAGATACATTTAATTAATTCTATTGACCCAGTAATTGTTGCGTAACTGGCGCGTCTTCGACACACGATGGAGCCAGAGAGTGTCATTACTATTTGTATTTCTTTCAATATGGTTTTATATAATTTGCCCACCGGATTTATTTGGTTAACCGATATATTAGAAATACTACTGGTTTAAGTGCATATTTTATTTCCATTCACACACATAATAAATTCTCATCGATTAGGCCTACTGTTTTATCAAGGGAACTACATCGTTAATAATGACGATTAAAGTAGGCTAATGACAATTTTTGCTGCATAATAGGCTATGTGGTTCGGATTATTAAAACGGAAATCACCCAACACTATCTCAGACACATCATAGACATATTCCAATAGCCTTGTAAAAACCATGTAATCGATTACCGAGCAGCCGACTGCCCATACAGATTCGTTGGTCATGGTCAGATCAAGTTTCCAGAATAGCAACAGGCGAGTCTGCTCTGCTTTCGAAGATGGAGGAAATTCCAGCGGGTTAACTAACTAGCCAATGCAGCCGATAAGGATTGTCATAGTAAACGGTAAGAAATGTAACGGGCTGGGTGCTTTCGCGCACTTTAAGACAACCACGTATAATGAGGTGTTGATTTCGATATTGAAACTATTCGAACAAAGTCCAGGCTATAGTGGACCGACACATCCATCGTCATCCACTGTCGTTGTGCTGTCAGCACTGCGTCCACAGACAGGTGCGTCTTTCTGTGACAGTCTGTTATAACTGTGATCTGACAACCAGGTGAAGTGTTTGTCCAGTGCTATGTGGCAACACATAGGCTACAGGTTACCCTTCTATGGGCCTGCTCTAGCCTTCTTCATCGTTTAAGTTTTTATGTTACGAATGATTATCGTTACATGTAATTCATCATTGTTCATTGAATTATTATTTCATTGCAATTGAACAGATATATCTGAAGAATATAATTGCTTGTTAACCATGAAGGCAGGTTTGCATGCATCAGTTATCAGTGCTGTAATATTAAGATCCAATATTTTTTTTGAAAGCTGATGTTTTTCCAATATCTTAGTAGGCTATAGCGTGTAAGCTCCCTGCCTCTTTTCTTTGGCTAATTCTTTGGAACCGGTGGATCCAGTTTTATCCCTCTCCTTCTTTCATTTAGAAACGTGTTGAGTCTTTCCACTTACCTCTTTGTTAGTTTTCCTTACGAACAGCACACATTAGCTAAAGGTTAACCTTTTACGTTCATTTGTGCCAATTTTTTTATCAAGGGAACGAGATTGGCACGGTGCGGGGGTCGCGCATTGGGTGGAAAAGTTGACATTGCGCGCTGCAAAGGAAGTAACCTGTAATCAAATGAGCTTTAGGGATGCGCTCTTCCTAACTTTTCTCATTCAGTGCAAGATCAGTTCGTGGATTGATCAACCTATTGCCTCTGCCTATATTTGACTGTTTCCTCATGATTTGTTTTGAAAATGACTTGAATGAAAACGGTAGCTTATCGAGGTAAACTGGTGTTTATTCAGTTATTATTATTTTTTTTTAAAGAAAGACCATTTACGGCTTCTGATAGATATAAACTAGGCTATTTCAATTAGCATTATAGAGGGAGGTGACAACCAGATATCACATTGGTGGACATCATCGAAACAGTACGCATTTGCGCAGGGGGGACAACGACAGGTAGGCTAATTCTTGAATACTTTGACTGTTTTCATTAAAATAACAATGTGTCTTGTAACTGTCGCTCCAACTTTATTATCTATGTTGGAACACTGTGAGGCTATTTGGCAAGAGATTGCTTCAGTTTCTGAAAAGGCAACATAATTCTTTCAACATGGCATCCACTTAAACAGAGGATAGTCAGTGTGTTTTTAGCAGTCTTATCAAAGTTTGCCCGGGATAGGGTGCTGTTGCGCGATTGGTCTGTTAATGTGGTAGGCTAAGCATGTGCTCAGTTAGCTTGGGAACCAGACAAATCTGCCAGCTCATGTTTTATTTGCTCTGGTAGATGATGAGTCTGCTGGCTACTCACCCATTTAAATAGATTTCCCTCCGTCCAGAATCTGGTCTTATCTATTACAAAGGTTTTTATGATTTGTTGCGGATTTAATAGGATGGCAGTAGGCTACAGATAAGACACCAATCGCTGACTGACTCAGTGCATTGCATGCTAGAAATGTTGTCTGGTGCATTGCATTGTCACTTATTGTCTCAGTGACATGAGCCACTAATCTCAAAAGAACAAGCCAGGCGCTGCGGTTGCTCTCCACCGCCAACCCAAGCCAACAGCATGATGGGAAACGACTTGCTGATAACTGACTGTCCGACTTTATCACTGTTTTTTGTTTTACTCCTCCGGCAAAAGCGCAGGCTGCGCACAAAATGCAATAGGTTGCACTGCGCGCTGTGACAAATACCAGCGAATACTTTTCCCCAGATATTCCGGGCTGTCTCTGACTTCAATTAACACATAAACAGTTATGCGCTGAACCCAGATCGTGTTTTGTATTGCGCTGCCGGGTTGGTGCACACTATGCAGCAGCGCACTCCTTTAAACAGGAGCCCTGCCACCTAGGCCTAAACGTTATTGTAACGCACCATTATATGAATGCCCCCTTCTAATGCCTCATTTCTGACCAATAGCATACTGTTTGTTCCGGCCAATATTATACCAAAATACATTTGAAACTAGAGTATGAAACTAATTTGATCTAAATATTTGAGAGGGTGTTTGTATATATACAGCATACTGTATGCTAGTCCACATAGTTTATTATTGATCCTACTCTAAAATGTGTTGAACAGTTCTAATAAAATACTGGGTGTAACTAAATTATGTTTGTAATTCAATAAAATATGTTTAAAAATGGTTGCCAATTGTATGTTAAGGATTGACAAGGCTCTAAATATTTATCGCCCTGACCAGAGACAAGCACAGAGAGAGCAGGAGGGAGAAACATACACACATACACAAATGCACAGGCACACAAACAGACCTGACCACTGACTTCTTGAAATACATTTAGTTGGTCTTCATATCAAACTTGGGCTGGGGTGGGTGGGCGTGTGTGTGTGTGTGTGTGTGTGTGTGTGTGGTGTAGAGGAAATGGCTATTCTCACTACGACTGAAGTCTGTAACAAGTGTGAACCTATCCTTCTAAATGTGTTTCTTCTGTGTTAGTGCAAAAGTCATGGTTTGAAAAACAGCGTTGCTCAGTGCTACTGAGTTGTTATATCCTTTTTGGCTCTTTTGAAACCACTCCTGCAGAGCAGCATGACTTGAATTTAAGCAACAACATTGGTATTCATTCAACTAACAATGATGAATCCTAATGGGTAACCCTAAACTTTTATTTGACTTGACATTACTGACTGAATAACACTTTTTTCCTCTGGCCACCACAGCCCTCTGCAGGACTATGGACACGGAAGGTTCACCAGATGGGTACCGTGCTAGTAAGTCAACTGATCTATCACTCTGTCTGCCTAGACTAAGCTTCAGGAATCTTGTGTAAGATGAAGAAAGATTGGCAATCTTGCGATATTATTGTCACTGTCACAGGCTTAAGTGAATAATTTGAGTGTCGCAAAAATAATTTATGTAAATGACACAAGCAAAAACATATTTGTTAAATTAATAAAATATTAATTATGTAAAGTATATGCACCTTGCTTGGGATTTTCCCTTAGAGCAAACCCTTTCCTGTTTGGCCCTTATAACCTGTGAAAAAAAGCATTGACATCCTGTTTAATGCTGATAGCTGATGCTGGATACACACGTTGTGTGTCTCCATTTCCCTTTTTTGGTTTCTTACAGGCACATATTTATTTTTGTGTTTTTTTTGTACCTTGTTTATCATCTGTCTGCCTCTATACTTAAACTGGTGGTTCACACTAGTGACATCATGGGGACTTCCTGGTCCACTGAAGAGTGGGCCTGCGGGAACGCCCGTCAGGCAGGGTAGAGGCGAGGCTGAAGATAGAGTAGGAGGTCTCCGCTCTCCGTTCCTCCCGTGTTCTCCCTCGCCTTATGTCTAAAAATATGCGAAAAATGTCAGTTCTGTCTGAAGGTCATTCCTGTCCTTTCTTTCAGCCCTTGTGAGTGTGTTACCGTATTCACTCGATGCGTTCGTGTCGGCGTGTAAAGTAGCCTGTGGAAACAGGTTGCTAGTATAATGCACTGTGATCATGTGGTAAAAGGTCGAGAGCTCTTGGCTACCCTGCACATTCGTTATCTGTAGGGTGAGACTGTACCAGGTACACAGAGGTACTTCCCTCCTCTCTTAGTTTCCCAACAGATCATCCTCAGATATGATACAACATGCTGATAATCTTTAGTTTGACAAATGTTGCAGGTGCTGAGAGCAAAGCTTTGGGAAAGGGTGATTCATCACACGACTGATTAATGTCAACATTTCATTCCTTAGGCAATTTGATGAATGTATGCTGTGTGTGTACCCTCTGTAAAAGTTCATCTGTGCTATACAGTATGTTTGAGAAAGAGCTAGAAAGGAACAGAAAGAGGGAGTGAGAGAGAGAGAGAGAGAGAGAGAGAGGAGAGGAGAGAGAGAGGGAGGGAGGGAGGGAGGGAGGGAGGGAGGAGAGGAGAGGAGGGAGGGAGGGAGGGAGGGAGAGGAGGGAGGGAGGGAGGAGGGAGGGAGGGAGGGAGGGAGGGCGGGGAGGGAGGGAGGGAGGGAGGGGAGGGAGGGAGGGAGGGAGGGAGGGAGGGAGGGAGGGAGGGAGGGAGGGAGGAGAGAGAAAGAGATGGTGTGGTCTAGAGGTTCAGTGTTTTACTGGAAAAACCAGATCCTTCTCATGAACTGTGTATTGAACAAGCCAGGACTGAGTGCTCTGTCATTTAAGTAGATAATTCAGTAGAGGTCCAGGTTTCATATTTGAACACAAGCCATACCTTTGTTCAGAACAGGTGAAACAGTGTAATTCTATCAATAGCTCTGTCTTTTCGCAAGGGTTTTTACAAAATCCATGAATCTGCCAAATACACAGTGCAAGTCTGTACCGATGATTGAATTTAATTTTCCTTTCTTTGTCATTGTCATACATCTTTTCCTTTCACCCACCAGTAAATGGAATGATCCATTTATGCTGTTAGTGTTGACCTCCTCCGCTGTGCTCTCAGTCTTAGCCTACTGTTCATACAGTATTGACTCAACAAATGAGTGGTGTGAAGCTAAGATTCTGAATCAGCAGACAGTAGTGTGTGTGTGCGCGTGTGTTTGTGTGTGTGCCTCTGTGGATGTGTGTGGACGTCAGCGTGTGTGTGAATGGATACGTTTGTGTGTCGGTGAGTGCGTGCATGCCATGTGCGTTTGCCGCTGTGTGTGTGTGTGTCTGCCCCTACAGAGGTCACTCTTGTGGATACACTGGTTTCCTGCGACTCCTGCATCACTCAGGAGTTACCAAAGCTTGAACGCTCTCGTGTCATTTCCAGCCTGTGTGTCAGTTACAGTCTGTTTACGAAGGCGTTATGACAAGACCCCCTCCTTATGACACTCAAATAGTAATTCGCCTGAGAGCCTTTTTACTGCTCTGCGAGGCAGCTGTCCGTCCAGGCTCTAGTCATGGAAAATCCTTCATGACAAATCTGGGCCACTCCTGTGTCCAGGACAGCACAGCCAGGGGATAGCCGTCCACCGGTCACCTGAGATTTCCTCCAACCCCAGCGAGTGCATGCAATCCGACACCGTGCCCAGGGATTGTGTCATGTCTCCCAGCGGGCGTCACTCAGCTCAACAATGGGACACCACTCCCCCTCCTCCTCCGTTTCTTCCTCACGATAGCCACCATCCTTTAAGTATAGACGCGCTTAACCGACAGGGACAGTTTGAGGTATCAGATCGATTTCACTGAAGGGGTCTACTGTGTGTCAAGTTTGCAGTCAATGTTAGTATTTGATTTGCATTCGCTCATCATTGCAACCAGACTGCCTAGTAGCAGTGCAAACGAGACCTCCATACTAGGGAATCTGTGAAGAGGCTGTTCACATGAACATCACAGGTACTTTCCTCCTCTGCTATCAAGGAACTGCTGCGTAGTGCTAAATGTGGTGAAGTGCGGGGGTTTGCCCAGACTCCTCTGGGATCTGACACCCTGGTCAGCAGGGCTGCTTTGCTGTAGCCTTTATCTGAGAGGCTCCGATGGGGCCAGAGTGTAACGGGATAAGGGATAGGCTAGCTCCCCCTCTGAGTGGACACACAGCTATCCATAGCCCGGCCTATGAACAGCCTGCTGAGAGAAAGCAATCGGATACTAGACATGGACATGCTACTGGACATGAGGATCGCAGCCAGCACCTTGACCCCGCTTCCTCCCCCAGTACTGTCTGCCTCTTGTAGGCAGACATGCTGGGCCTGGTTCATGGTAGTGGCAGGTCTCTCCGCTAAGCTGTGGTTCTAGAGAGCCAGAGGTGGACCATTGCAGCGACCACTCAATGAAATGTTCCTTCCTGTGCATGAATCATGTTTTGCTGGTGACCTGGTATTGTCATGCCTAAACAGTGTGGCACACCTGTCAAGCATGGCAGTGAAATTAGTGTCACTATCATCAGTCAATATCAGAAGAGATTGTAGAAATAATATGATTTGAATTTGACGGATGATGTTTGATGAATAGAGTATTAATACTTCCAGCATGTCTTTGTGTGTGTGTGTGTGTGTGCGCGTGTGTGAGTGTCTACTGTAGGTGTTTGAGTGTATGGTCCAGAGTGAGAACGGTAGACTGAGCATGAGAAAGGGTAATATTTGGAGCAGAATACTGTCTGTACGCTGTGCAGACCAGGACAATATCCCCGGCTCAATTGTTGCCGTCTGTCTCCCAAGGTAACGGAGATTGCCCTCCCAGGAAGGAGAACTCGAGAATGTCGGTGGACCTGTCGGCCAACACACCCAACGGACAGGAGCCTCAGGGTCCTAAGTCGCCCAGCGGTAAGTGGCTACTTAACACGTTAGCTTGCACACGCACGCATGCACACTACTGGTAGTAGGAGTTAGACAGCTTCACAATAGCCAGAAACGGTCATATCCTAAGTCTTGCATTGCTCTTTTCCTCCGGCCTCTTAATTAAACCATGAAAGGAGACGCTGAGACTGCGTTCCTCTGGTGGTTGTGTCACAGAGGGTGTTGTCAGACGGATGAAGGCCCCCAAGCTGAGGCAGATGTCTTGGAAGGAGAGGCTTAACACCTGCTGTTTGCCTCACATACTCTAGCTGCTCTGTCACAATGCAGTTATGATGTTCTGACTGCTCCCTGGAAAGGGATAAACAAACATGTAGCAGAAATATCTATTTTGAAAGCATATTTAATTTAAAAGATAGTGGAGTCCGCAGTTACCAATGGTCTCTGACTCACAACTCCAAAACTCTCTCTCTCTGGGTTAATTTGACGGTCACCCTACAGGGACCCTACAGCCATTTTACCGTCACTTTACTGTTCCTCCACTGTCAGTCTGCTGTTACTGTGCAGTCACCCTACTGTCTCTCGCTGCTACACGACCCCGTTCTCTTCCTCGAGTGTTTCATGATAGCCTCGTGTGTGTAATTCTCACCTTTGTCCTACTCTCCCTGTCTCTCTCTCTCATCTCTCTCTCTCTCGATCGCTCTCTAGCTCGATGCTCTCTCTCTCGCTCTCTCTCTCTCTCTCTCTCTCTCTCCTCTCTCTCTCCCTCTCTCTCTCTCTCTCTCTCTCTCTCTCTTTCTCTTTCTCTCTGTTAAGGTTGTCATGCTGTCTTCTGCCATTCTGTAGCTGCTTCTTTCTTTGACACGGGCCTTTACCTTAATTCACTCTTTCGTTTTCATGGGAATGATTCCACTTGAACCTCCTGGGGAAAGCAGACAAACTATATAGACGCAGTCAGGTCGGCTCCATGTTGCCAGGATACGGCCGTGAGGGATGACAACTTGAGTGTCTTTTAGTGAAATGAAATGGCATGGCATTCGAATGACAATCGAATGACCCAGCTGTACCTTAGAAAATGCAATTTTTGTCGGTTTCACTTATTTTAACAAGTTGTGTCGACAACGCTACATACGCACGTCGTCGTGAGATGAAAGAGCTGGTGTCAGGCTTGAGGTTCACACTCCACACCCAGCCAGTGATTAAGGTCTTGGTAATCACAAACAGGCTTGTCTGGATGGGTAAGGGACCGAGAGCCAGGATCAGGTTTTCCAAAGCGTGTAGAGGAATGCAGGGAGCCTCCACCTGTTCATGCTAAAGTTGTGCGACTTTTTTGTGGTGTTCGCATTTTTCGGGGCTCTTTTGCGTAGTGTAGTTTGTCAGTTTGTGTTGTGTTCGTTTTCCCATCATGGCTAAACTAGAGTGTCTTGTAGTATTAAATTGAGTTTTTGACTATATAAAATATGTATCTAGGCAGCACGTATATGAATGACTGTATGTCTATGTGTGTGTTTGTGTGTGTGTGTGTGTGTGTAAGTGTGTGTGTGTGTGTGTGCGTGTGCGTGACAGTGCATGTGTTGGCTGTCAGAAGCCCCATTGTCTGGTGACAGATAATGAGACTGCTACAACAATCAGAACGTGCATTCCCATCTTCAGTCAGAGAGTTCTCCCTCCCCTTCTCTCCTCCCCCCATGGAACCATTCTCCCAGTGCCAGTCAAGTGGAAACCCACACATGCTGAGAACCTAGCCCGGGTAGGACACTCCCTGCCTTCTCCTCAGGGACTCCAACCAGACCAGCCTGTTTCTCATTTCTCCAGCAGTCTGTCAGTGTTGCACAGCTTGTCACACACAAGTTCCTTCTGGGAGTCACCCTTCGCTTTGTTGTCCGACATTGACCTGTCGTCTGTTGCCAGGGGCTCTGGGTTGGTGAGGACAGGCCTGGGTGTGAACACACTGCTTGCTACTGTCAGTGCACAGCTCTCTTAGGTGTGATTGTGAAAAAGCGGGTTCCGTTCATAATGGGTTCGATGAGATATGAACTCTAGGGTTAGATATGCGTTCACACACACACACACACAGGCAAAAACACACAAACACACACACACTTATACATAGTGACTCTCATGTCTCTCATGTCATTGTCTCGATCAGAAGTGACCATCAAGCAGGAAGAGGGCACGGGAGACGAAGCAGACGGGAAAAGCACAGCACCAGAGGACATGACCCATAGTGGGGAGGAAGGATCGGGATTGGAGGAGCCCATGATTGACAGCCCCAACAACCTACAGGATGGTGTGTCTGGGTCCGATGGCGTAAGCGACGCAGACAATCGGCTACAAAATGGTACATGATGGTCTTTTTTATTCAGTCAGATCCAAACCACATACCATACTGTCAAATTCGGTCGTAGGTTAACTTTTTTGAATGACATATGAACAATAACTCAATGAACCATACTACCGGTACATGACTCATTGTTAGTTGTCATTGCTAGTATCCCTTTTTTGTGCTATTGTATTCTTTGAGGGTGTGGGTTTTTGCCGTTAAGTAAAAGACAGTAGTTTAGCCCTTGAATGATTATCAGGGAAAATATCCCTGGAATCCTCCACAACCTGTTCCCTAGCCTTTTTACCTGACGCTGTAATGACAGTGCCTTCACCGTCACAGCTACGGGATCCTATTTCACTTGTTCCACATGGCAGCAGACCAAACGATGCCCACCATGGTGAGAACACCCAGCTCCAATGACCGTAGCATTACAGCGAGCAGGCCACATGCGGAGATGTAGCGAAAACAAACACCCACCTCATAGCTGGCGCTCACCATCCTCCTAATCATGTCACGTGAGACCCCGGGCTCTGTGGCATCATGTGCCATTCATTCGCTAATTAGAATATTGAAATCACTGACGGTGCAACTCTGCTACAAAGTAGCTAAGCTAAATGTGTTGTCATCGAGATGTTTAGAAAGTGTTGCTCCTTCAAGAAACAGTAGAGCTTTGTAGCTGGTTTACCCATGAGTGGCGTACTTGCTGATGTTACCATACAGACAATAGGGTGTGTGCGTAGGTAGTGGTGGGGGGGGTGGGGGATGGGGGGGAGTCTATGTGTCTCTATGCGACTTCAGATGTGTACATGCGTGTGTGTATGTGGTGCGCACAAACTGAAAGTGTGTCCTTCCTGTGTCTTCCCCAGGCGAGAGGCCGTTCCAGTGCAACCAGTGCGGGGTCTCCTTCACCCAGAAGGGAAATCTTCTGAGGCACATCAAGCTGCACACGGGTGAAAAGCCCTTCAAGTGCCCCTTCTGCAGCTACGCCTGTAGACGCCGTGACGCGCTGAGCGGCCACCTGCGCACACACTCAGGTCAGACAGCACTTAGCGGCCTCCTTCATCCTCCCCTCCCCTCCTCGCCAATCCAACTCTCTGTCACTGTACAGATGTAAAGAGCGTGTGTTCTGTGGTTTCTCCCGAGCTGGATTGCCACACGGGGAGACGCGCACTGTGGATCCGTGTCTCTCAAAAGCCTCGACTCGTGTTTATGGTTATGTCGAGATTAGCACGTGTCGATCTCGATCTCGCATTGTTGGATTGACTGCAGATACGGGGCTTTTTGCAGACGTTGTTTATGTGTGTGTGTGTGTGTCAGTGTGTGTGTGTGTGTGTGTGTGTGTGTCAGTGTGTGTGTGTGTGTGTCAGTGCTGTGGTTAAACACCAAGGCCAGGCTGTTCCTGACGAGCTCAACTTGCGCTCCTCAGAAGGAAGCTCTCTGCTCAGAGACACATGAGGAGTGGCGGCCAGAGAGCTCTCTAACTGTAACCCACTTTCCTATCTTAGCATCACCAGAGGATGTGCTTTTTTATGCCTGTGAGATCAGGGTCAGCTGACTGACTGACTGAACCCTTCTTCTCCCCCACCACCCCAACACAAGCCCTATCCTTCTAGTTCTGCTCAAAAGTTGCCCTTTGACTCCCACTCTTTTTAATGACGGTTGTTTGTTTTTTTCTGCCGGGTTGCGTCTCTCCCTTGTAATGTTTCGAGTCTCTCTTGTCTTTCGGTGGGTGTTTTCTTTATCTCTTGTTCTCCTTCCACTCTCTCTGCTCGGATCTCTCTCGCTTGCCCCTTTTCGACTTTCTCACTTCCTGTTTTATGTCTAAATTGATTCTGCAGCCTCCTGGATCGGCACAGTGAGATGAAGTGTAAAGTGGTTCCTCTTGCAGTATACGCTGGTCTTTGCTGTATGTACTACTCTGCCACCCTTTCCCGTGCATCTGAGTTAGTGTGGAAACGCAAGGATGGGGGGTTGTGACGTAACTTAGGGAGCTGGCTGGCATGACGCTGCCTTACACGAAAGGCAAGGCATGACACTGTTCTTCCCCTTTCTCTCTCCATGGCCCTGGCATGACGAGACACCTGGCACCCTGCCCAGGAAACAGGTGAAGTCAATAGTGGAGGAAGTTAGGCGAGAGACAGTAAGATTTATGGAAAGAGAGACAGAGAGACAGAGTATCCTTTACTGCCTCATTCAACGACCGGTTGAGGCTTTGCTGAATGAATGGCTGAAGGGCAAAGAGTTGACTTTTACGATGCATACGTTGTACTGTCATCTCACATAAGTAAACATCAAACTGATTGAGGTCTTCTTAACAAAACAAGAAGAACTAACTCCTTAAATGGGTTATTTTATAATCATCATTGCACCTTGCTTCCTATGTGTTAAGTTGATGATAGGGTATATGCAGCACCAGTTATCTAACAGAAAATGCTGGCTGGGTACATTTAAGGTGGCATGACTGCAGTAGGCTGTTGCATGCACTAACATAATAAATGTGTCTGTTAAATTGTACAGAATGCAGTACTTTCATGTCCTTCCCTCTTGGTATAAGTTAAGTGCTAGAAATGCTGCATGACCTTGGGGCAGGATACTGTATATTTCTATGAATGTGTTCATGGACAGAATGTTCTCCATGGAGACCGAGAGAATCGCACAATTCAGTAGCACATGAGATAAGGGACCCGAGTTCCTGTTTATCACCCAAATGGAAGCGGCCAAGTGAGTCTGAACACAGAGTTGAATTCATTTACATGACCAAGAATAGCAGCTGAAAGCGGGATTTTAGTGATGCATCCAACATCTGCAAAGCCCACATGTGGCCGTGGTTTTGAAAGAGAAAAAAAACATACATTGAAGTGAACTTGTGTTGGTGTTGGTGAGATTACAATATGAAAGTGTTACTGCCCAATACCATGTAGGCAGTTAGAAGCAGGTGCTGTGGCTGACAAAGATCACTGGAGCAGACATTTCCCCTATGACGATATGTAGATATATTACTCGGTTGAACATCATAAAACACGTAATTTTACTGTAAAAACCATAACCTGCTAGCTCGCTAGTCCGCTGGGCTCCATGCTTTTAGAAATATCGAAACGGACGTGTTTTGGTATATTGTCTTACTCAGACATTCTCATGAACTATAGTTTCTAATGTACTCAACCAATTGCTACTCATAGTCATAGACCACAGGATTGCTCAATGGCAGATATTGTTGCTGATGATGTTGTGATTCCTATGAATCACTGTAAAGAAAAAGCTCTCTTATGGAATATAGGTCATGTCTGAGGATGGGTCTCTAAAAAGTGGTTTATATCATTATTGGACACGTCATCCAAACACTGTCAGATGTGGTGACATCTGTGTGGTACACACAATAGACAAGATGTATTTGAATGCGACCTTTATAACGTGAGTCTACCAAGGACATATTCATGTAATAATTCCTATTTTTACATACATCACAAAATGTAGTAATGTAATCAATGAAGTAATGTAGTTTATGGATAACATTCCCTGAATTGTTAATTCTATATTTGATTGATTTAAACGAAGCTTGCATCCCTCCTTTTCTTCCTCGAACAGACACAATTCAAACCATTCCCAAAACACAAAAACTTGACCTGTGTGTCTTCTCATATAGATACCTCAAACTGAAGCATACTTGGGCATTCTGTTCTCACAGTCAAACGCACACACACACACACACACATACACACACACACACACACACACACACACACACACACACACACACTGTCACACACACTGCTGTGATGCCAGCGTCTGGGTCACGTAGTCAGCGTGGCATCTGGCCTACAGTGCACTCTCAGAGTCCCTTTATGACTCAAACCAAGACCTTTCAGAACATTCTACTACACAGGGTTGTCTTTCATGCCATCCAATATCATACTAGTCATGCTGTAGGACCAGGCAGTAGACGAACGGATCGATCTGGGGGTGCTTGGATGAACGGATGGATGGATGGATGGATTGATGAAGAGATGAATGGATTTGATGGGCGAATCGCCTCGCTTCTCCGTGCTTCCTGCTGCGTTCGTCAGTGTGGAGCCAGCCCGAATGGAGCCGACAGCATGAATCACGGCCCTCCTCCGGCAGGTGGGAGAGAGGCGTTGTTTTCGCGTCAGCGTTTCTTTCCGACCACCACTGGATGTACTTTGACTCGGCGCGCAGTGTCGCTCTGGTTCGCCGCGTAGCGCTTTACTACAGCAGTGGGCTCCTGGGTGACTCGATGTGTGTATGTTCCAGGGCGTATGAAAAGTAAGACACGTATGAGTGTTTTTTGGCGCCCACTGCTTCTCTGTTTGTCTGTCTGGCGTGCCGCTTGGCTGCTGATCACTGAGTGGGATCAGAGTAATAGTGGAACATGACTCCATGAGCTCAGAAGCCTCTGGCTCGATCGTTCTCGAGGCTTCCCCACTCTTCCTCTTTTACTACAGCTGCCTCCCTCAGCCGAGCGCAGGCAGCCGTTGCGTCATCCCCCCCCGAGTAGGTTGGACCATCTCCTGCCCCCTCGTTCTCGCTGCTGTCTCTCTACGAGTCTCATTGCTGGTGTGTGACATTAATAGTCCTCTTTCCTTTGATGTCACCTCTGCATTAGTTGGCAAACCGCACAAGTGCAACTACTGCGGACGCAGCTACAAACAGCGCACGTCTCTGGAGGAGCACAAGGAGCGTTGCCATAGCTACCTGCAGAGTGTTGGCATGGATCCCACCTCTAACTCAGGACCTTACCCAGGTGAGAACGACTTGCCTTCAGCTTTCATAGAGACCAACCGGTAGATGCTTCTAATGTGTAATCATCTAAAAATATGTTGTTTAACAGTGAGATTAGACATAACAGTTTGGACCAAGGGCGAAATTAAGGGGGGTTGGGAGAAACCTTAACTTCCCCTCCCCAAATATGCACAAGCTCAGTTAAACAATTTGACCTCTAACCTTACCGTGACTGCGGTATTGACAAGGATGGTATCATGGATGCTGTGCTTCTGTCGCTACCGGGCTGCCTGTGGAACACCAACACTCACCCACATACTCTGACACACACACACACACACACACACAGGCGAAGCCACCAAAGAGCACAGGCCCCCAGCAGAGGCCTCTGTCATGGCAACCTTTGATCGTCCCCCCGTCATCGAGAGGTTGCAGAGCAACGTGGGGAAGAGGAAGAGCAGCAACCCCCAGAAGTTTGTTGGTGAGCATGAATACCTGGGCAGCACCACGCCGTGTCCGCTCAAACCAAACAGTTTTTTTTCTTTCAAACAATGTACATTGTTATTGGCAAGGCTACAGCAATATAGTGTACTGTGAAGTATTCACATACTGATCATACTGAACATCATACCGAGGACACCGACTGTTATCTGCTTTTCAAGATAGATAATAGACAGACATAAATAGTAAAGTAGACAGACAGAGACAGACAGACAGGTATGTTGCTTTATTTTCAAAGTATTGAAAATTGGTTGAAAAATGGGCATACCACATTATTATATGCTTTGCTTAAGTAAAAAAAAAGTCCTTTTGTCAGTGTTTTATTTAGCAGGGTTATGGCTTTAGGGAAGCCAAGAGTTCTTTTGCCCAGTGCCTCACTCTGATTTACCTGTTCCAGTGGTCAGAAGGTCTTAAACTCCACATTGAGGGAATGATAAAGACCTAGTGCTGTGTTTATTTCGCACGGCTTCGTTCTGTACATGGATGACAGTTAAAGTGCTGCTGACCTGTGATTTGTCAGCATTGTTCATATTTTACTAAGCCTTGTTGGTTGTGCGACTCTGATGATCCAGTAGGTCTGGCAATGAAAACGCGTAGTCTCAATACAACAATAATCCCAATATGTTTACCTGTAAGATCCGTTGGAACATGCGGGGTGTGCACCACTTGTCAAGTCAATGATCAGCAGATCTGAAGCAAAACACCAGTCTCATGAATATATTTAAAACTGGGACATGCACGTATTCCACTTTGAAGTCTCGTCAAACTTAAATCACTTGAAGAAGAAAATGTGTATGCCTATAATTTAAATTTAAAAAACATATATATATAACAAAAATTTAAAAAAGGACCGGTATGTTTAGTCTCTTTAAAATGAACATCTTGTAGATTTTCATGTTTTTAAAGTAGTTTTGTAATTCCAAATGTTACAGTCATTTAAATGGAGTACAATTTACATTGAAGTACAATTAATCGCAATAAATCAACTGCCCTCTTTGGACCAATTTACCGACATACTTATAGTGACTTAAGAGTACATTTTCCAGTGATTGTCAAACCTCTCAGGGAGTGTTGAGCTTATTAGTTGCTCTACCGCACTATTAGGTGTAGAGGAAGAGATTGAGCAAGAGACAAAGCGGATGAGAGCACGAGGAAATGTTTTTTCACGTTGTGGTTTGGTACACCTGTAGATTTGCCATTGCTCTTATCGAGAGGGGAGCAAAACAGCTCACCGCATCCATGTTCTGCAGGGGTTAAGCAGTGCAGTCGGATGGGGCTTTCCACCATTAAACGCCAGACAGCCGCCAGAGAAAAATAGAAAAATGTGAAAAACAAACGAGAAATGATTGCGTTCATATTTCTTCGCTTGCAACTGAAGCGGGTAAGGGAGGCTAGTGTGTTTGCTGACACCTTGGTGAACCAGTGATTCACATCTCAAAACAGTATACGGTGTCTGTTGTGCAAAGCCTGTTACATAGAAGTGGTAGATGGAATGGATCTAGCACGGCTTGGGAATTACGCACTCTGCCAGGCACATTCTCTAACTGTGAGGTTATAATATGTGTGAAGTTAACTGTGTCTCTGCTGTTGTTTCAGGTGAGAAGATGGTTCGCTATAGCTACCCTGAGCTTAACTATGAGATGGGTATGAAATATGAAAAGGAAGCTGAGATGATGCAGGCCCACATGATGGACCAGGCTATCAACAATGCCATTTCCTACCTGGGCGCCGATTCCATCAGGCCTCTTGTCCATCACCCTCGCCCACACCCCCATCCCGGCACTCCCCTCTCCATGGCAGAGGTAGGGCCCATGGTCAACCCCCTCTTCTCCCACGTGTACTCCACCATGGGGCCCCGCATGGAGCGGCCCAGCAGCCGTGACATTCCACACATGCCCGTGCCCCTGCCTCCCCCCGACTATCCCCCCTCCTCCAATGGTCCGGTGTCCTTGACCAGGCCCAAACACCCCCCAGCCGTCCGGGGGGAATCGCCTAGCAACAGTGGCTTGGACTCGGCCGACTCCGCCCGCAGCAGTCCCCAGGAGAGGCTGGGTTACCATGCCAACCTGCCCCATCCCAGGTCCCGACCCAGTCCAGTTTATGGCAGAGAGGAGAGGCGGGCGGCCGAGGCAGGCCTGACACCGGAGGTGGTAAGAGGGGGTGCCGAGCGCCCCGTGAGCCAGGACGGTGTGCGCGTGATTGGGCGTCAGGGACAGGAAGTCAGGGTGTTCCAGTGTGAGCACTGTCGTATCCTTTTCCTGGACCACGTCATGTATACCATCCACATGGGTTGCCATGGCTACAGAGACCCCCTGGAGTGCAACATCTGCGGCCATCGTAGTAAGGACCATTATGAGTTCTCTTCCCACATTGTGCGTGGGGAACACACCTTCCGGTAAAGAGAGGGTGGGAGAGAGGGAGGAGAGAGGAGCCATAGTCCGTCCCCAACACATACATAACCTCCAGGAAGGAAAAAACTGAAACCTTTGTAGCAAAATAATTACCTGTGATTTTTCTGATGAATCAAACAATTATATGAAGGTCTGGGCCAAATACACAGTTCATGTTTCTATGGTGGGTGAATCTGTACTTGTTATTTGTGTCTACATGTATTTTTATTTGAAAGCAAAAAGAAGACATTTACTTTGCTGTGATGTGCGTGTGGATGTAACAAAGTAGCTTTAACTTTGATTCGATAAGGACAGTCATTTATATCTTAATATCTCCACATTAGCTCTGCTGGTGCTCAAGGGCTTTCCACCTGGCCTCATGTCAGTTCAGTCCACACCTGACCTGAAATGGACACACACCAAATCTGGGCTCTACCAGCACATCATGACCTTTCAGGTTCACGTAACGGCCCTGGGAATGAAGAGGACGTCTTCTCTCAAGTTGGTTCAGAGCTCAGTACCAGCAGCTACATGTCAAATCATAGTGAGATTCACAAGGCATATGTTGCCTAGTTGACATGCTATTGTTTCTTTAGTTTATTTATGTGTGCGTGTGTGCATGTGTGCGTGCGTGTATTTGCATGCACTGTGGAAAAGGATACTGCTTGGCACAGTACGCTGTGCACTTTAGTATGTAGCACTGCTGGGAGGGAACTCAGCCTATCCACAATTGAAATGCCAATGTTAGATTATGTTGGTGCACTTGGACATATGCATATGTATTCTGCTCTTAAAAAAAAACAGTTTCGCCGACAAACAAAATGTACTGTTGCACTGGTGATCATGCAGTACTTGTCTTATTTTGTCACAAATTAGACTCTACTTTATCTGTTTTCATCCTGGTGGTCTTAGCTATCTCATGGGGGCAATTCTTTCAATTTGTTGTGTGGAATGTTATTGTGTTTGATCAAGGCAGCTCTTTTCAGTTTACATCTCAGCGATATTGACAAAAGTCTAAAGTGATACTGCTATGGCAACTGCTTACTATTACCATCAATCAAGTATTGGCACTGGAACTTGTTTACAGTTTGTAACATGTTATTACTCCACATTCATTTAATTCATTATTGTTGTAAGGGGTTTGTCCTGTAGTTTTATATTTAATCATGTCTTATTTAGACTAAATGTATATTATACTGTATTCAAACTAACATTTTACTATATAACAATATTACAGATCTGATATTCTGTTTTATGGACTTCCCTATTTACATTAAGGGAACACTTTAATGACAAGGTGAAGGTCATTCATGATATGATTTAGACAGCTACACTGTAAGGAACATATCTATTGCCTGTGCAAGTGAGAGTTTACAGAAAATAGTGACAACATAAATCTTTGTGTGTGTGTGTGTGTGTGTGTGTATGAAGGGCTTTTCTGGAATGCACTCTTAGCTTATAAAGTGTGCTACTCTCCTTACATCAGGAGCTGGACTCGTGTTTAGGAAAATCTTCAACAGAAAGTTGTGTCCTTACAGTCGTCAATATGAACAAAGAGAGAAGGGAGAAAAGGTGATGTTACACACACTCCTTACTAGGATACTTGAAGCATCATGATTGATGATTTTGATCAAATATCTATAAACACCTATTTTCTTTGTAAATGTAAAATAGGAATTGGAATATTGTGTTTCTACTCTTAAGTACTAACCATTGAATTGTTAAAAGAATGGTTTGGAATGTATTTTTGTATAAAATAATATATGAGAACAATGTATATTTTGGCACATTGAAGTTGTGAAATGATTTGACGTTGATGATTACTGATGTGGGGGCTCTCAGGTATCTGTCGCCTATGTGCTTTTGTATGACTTTTGAGGTTTATATAGCTCAAAAATATATATAAATCCTATATTTGGACATTTTGGGTAACTTTCGATGAAGCGATATTGTTATTATTGTGATATTGAAACAAATTAATATGGAGGAGAGTTCTTTGGTATTACGGAAATCCACTTTACTGAAGAGTTCGAGTTTTCAGTATCCTTGACTTTACATGACGATACTGTACTGTACATAGTTGAATGTTTGTTCAAATGGCATTGGCTTTTCTCTATTAAAGTATTCATTTTACATCCTGATTGTCTTTGGTCTAGATCCTCCAGACGAATCGTTCACACAATTAATAGTAAAATTATCTCATTGTATCTTGAGTCCCTCGAGTAAACTGTGAAACTGTTTAAATGTCAAAACAGTCACTATACCCTCACCACCTTACCTCAAAAGAACAAAGCAAAACAAAACAAAAGAATCAAGAATCAAAGCTCCGAGTTCTAGAGTTCTAGGAGCACAGATGTTTAGTGACAGATGTTAAGGAGCAGCAGTCAGACCCCCACACGCCTCAGTATCTTTATCTGCACTCATCCAGCCTATTTCTTACTTCGCTACCAGCACCTTTTCTTGTTTCCTTCACTGCTGATCATATCAGTTTGACTCACGTCTTCGACATAGTAGCATTGAACTCCCTGTTTCCCTTATCTTGCATCAGGGGGACGTTTTATCTCACCTATGACATTTCATCAATAAACGAGGAGCAGTTATGTTTGCTCGTGAATTGAATTCATTTTGAATAGACTGTGGTATGAGCGCTGTATAAGGAGGGTTGCCCGAAGACAAAGAAACGCAAGACTAATGTGAAATAACCCAGAAAGTGACAAATGGTCTTTTAGATTATCTGGAGCAGTCATAAAATGTGTGTGCGCGTGTTTGTGTAGTCTGGATGTGACAGTGCAACTGTCAGGGGGCAACACTTCTCTCAACTCTTAACGCTGTGGTTTCAACACATCATTACTGGTCTGAAGCCCAAGCAATAGTTTGACAACAAACACCATGTGTATGAGTTTGGTAGTATGAACATGACTGTAGGTAGACCGTCACAGATCGCCATATAATCTGACGATTCCAGTCACACTTCCAGACGTGTGCATAGTCTGTTGATACTGTAGATTGAACAAAGTAAATGTTCACTACTTGACCTCGTAAAGCCTGAGGAAACTAGCTGTGCTGCATGAGCGGTAGTTTCAAGACTTCCTCTATGAGGTTTCTATGGTGAAGATAAGCTGTGCTGAGAAGATGTAGAAGGGGCTGCCTCTGACCAGCCTCACACTCCCCCTGTGGTCAGGCTAAACATCCAACCCTGAAATAACACATGCACAGAGATAATAGACCCAGCATCTCTGCATAATAATCCACAGCAACAGCCTTTAACACACAACTTCTGGGTCCCTGATAGGCCTATTAAGGCGACAATGTGATTCAAGGCTCCAAGCTCTTTTTTTCTGAGCTTGTAAAATGCAGTTTCTATGGATGTATGGCATTGATCATTGTGAAGGCTACAGTAAACTGCTTCAGATCTTGTAATCCTATGAATTCTCTGTCACTAGTTGTTGTGCAATCACCGTTCACTCCCATTCCAGTTTTTCCTGCTCAGTGATGGGGGATGTTTGGGCTGGTCTTTCACTCTGCATCTCTCACTTTACTAAACAACCTGGCTGTATCTTACTGTAAGACTTCCCTGGCCCTAAGTGCTTCCTGGAGTCTTCTCTCCTTTGCCACTGATACTTTCACAGACATTTCGCTGGTGCCATGACTTTGTACTGAGGCTTTGTGGGGAAGAAGACCAGGAAGAAGGTGTAATTGGATTAATGACTTCTGAGATTCAACCTTGCTCACTTTCAATGTACCATGTATAAGGTTTACTTTACCACTCTGTTTTTATACTGGAAATGGATATTATAAATACACTACAGAGATTTGCATCTTTCTGGCTGGGATCAAGTTGGGACTTAAATGATGTGTGTGTGCCAAATGATGAGCTGTCAGAGTGGGAGCAGTGCTGGATCAGGAGTGGGAGGGGTGGCGTCCATAGTAGCTGTGTGGCAGTGTTGCTGCCGGAAGTATCTGGCTCTACTGGTGTCAGGGCTTGCCTGACCTACTGTGGATCATAGAGGAATGACACAGTGCTATGACAGCTAAACACTCACACAAAGGGACAATATGATTATGATTTTCTTTTATTTGTGATACAACACTGGAGGTATAGTATTAGGAAACCTTGTTGACACAAACAACAACAAACCCAAGGAGAAGGTGTCACCTTGTTTGAAGGAGACCTGGAACTACTGCTAAGTCCTTTGGGTAATGTTTACAGCTCAAAGAGCGGGGTCGCAATCTTTGTGTGGGGAGGAAGTTGGACTGTGAGGGAACTTCCACTTTCCTTCCTCTGCTTAACCAAGTTGTACAGCCCTCAGAGAGAGGAAAGAGAGAGAACGACTAAAGAGAGAAAGAGTAAAAGGGAGAGAGACAGAGATGAGTGCAGCTGACAAAGATAGGCACTGTGAGGGAAAGTGTGAAAAAGAGTGGTTTTGTGGAGTAGTGCACACCTGCAGGTCGGCTTGTTAGTCTTGGGAAGCGAAAGAGAGAGAGAGCGAAAGAGAGACACTTGTGGTGCTGGAGAGAGATGTGAGCTTGTACAGGGACTGTGGGGTTGGGGATGCATGGATCCAGACATTAGTGGTTTGTCACAAATGTGTGCACAGCTGTTAAGAGTTGGACTGAAATGAATTCAAATAAACCTATTTGTTTGATAGATGTTTGAGAGACATGGAGATTGCAGATATTTTCAGCATTGAATCATATCAAACCCTTCAAATCAAAGAAATAATTGGGAACACTTTATAACAGTTGAAGTCTATGTTTTGTAAAATCATTTTCATCTCACAGTTTAATACATTTAATTTGGACCAGTAGGCTACTCTTTTTAAAGGATGAACGGTGTGGTGTGAACTCAACGCAAATACACACACTCATCCCACCTCTCAAAGCTTACGGATACACTTTTTTTGCTAAATAAATAGATAAGAAAGACAGAAGGAAAAAAAGATGTTGTGTGTGTGTGTATGTGCATTTGACTGGCACAATTGTCACACTTCTTTCAAATGTCAGCACTTTCATTGTGTGGTGGCTGGGTCCAGGTTCAGGGAAGCACAGGGCTCAAATGGGAACGGTAAACCACACCAACGGCCCCCGACATAGGCCCCCGAGAGCCTATACTCTGTATGGGAGCTCGACACATCTACTACACACAGTCAATACATTCAAAGAGGACCCGAAGTGCAGCCGTGCAGGATAGAGATGCGTGTGAAGGGAGTCACTTCAAAGAAAAAGTCGCTACATAACTGTATCTGGGGAAAGATCTCCTGAAACTGACAGTTGACTTATGTTTGGAGTAACTCATTGTTCCTCTGTAGTGTGGTGGGGGCTGCTTCGCTACTGCTATGAGTGGCAGAATCAACGGTACAGTACATTGTTGGAACGTTCAAAATGCGTTTAGGATAGTCATAATCAAATGATAACCAGTTTAGGTTAACACTGTTCTGGTATTGTCGTCTTTGTATTGCCATCGTTGGAAATACATTATAGAGACGGAATACATTGGTTTATGACCATGGAATCCTTAATCCCTGTTTGCAGCCTATCGTTTAGGATGTCCATAGACATAGTCATTCTAGTTCACTGTAGACTGTCATTGCTCCTGTATCGTCTATGGCAGAACAAAAATGGAGTGCCAAGCAGTGGTACAGTATCTAACCTGAGTTTCCTTCAGTAACCTGATGAGTCAAAACGATTTCTCTATTGAGTCAGTGTGACCAGTGAGATTGAATAACACAGTAGTTGTCTGCAGACCCCACGCTGACTTTACACTGATATGGTGACGTCATCTCAGTATTGCTCAAAGATAACAGTTGCGTTGTCTTCCACCTCCACTGACTGTCTTACTTTGCGAGTGTACATTCAAATTGTGCGGGTGTATACTGTACTGCATACCTCTCATGCCTCTTTCACACATGCATCTATTCTCTTCAGTAAAAAGTGAATCTACTAATCGTGTCTGCGTTGGTGCTGCTCTCTAGTGGCCTCTTTAACGGGATAAAAACACGATTGTTAATAAGCATAAACATCTAGTCATTATTACCCTGTTTGGGGATGTGATCAAATGTTCGATTATCGTGGAGAGCACCTTCAATCATTTTACTTATTTAATCTTTATATCACGACTTGTTTCTCTAAGAAGTTCCAGTCACAGACGCATAAGCTGTTTTGTCCTCTAGATGGCAGCAGTGTAGAGGGAAAAACATTTAGACACAATCATGGTCCACATGCAATGCAACGAGAGAGAGAGAGAGAGAGAGAGAGAGAGAGAGAGAGAGAGAGAGAGAGAGAGAGAGAGAGAGAGAGAGAGAGAGAGAGAGAGAGAGAGAGAGAGAGAGCTAAGACAGATCATTACTGTAACAACTTCAACATAGCCCTCTCTATCTCATCCACGAGTCTCACTTCACACAGCTGGCCTTGTCTGTTCTTTTGACCAACCCATCATTTGCAACGTAAGACATCCAATTTACCACACCTTCACAAGGGCACATGCTAACAATTGTTCACCCCGTTAGGCAGACCTTGGAGGGATGGAATAAGATAGGGCCAGGGCTAGCACACATACACACAGCAACATGAGGTGGAGGTGGTTTGAATCTTTACTGTCATATTGGGATGAGGTACAGTTGAATAGCATACAAACATGTACTTACCACTGAGACGTTACATATCGTCAAATTGATTTTATATGACAGTGTCATGCCTTCATTTATTATGCTCCTGTTCATATCTCTCCTACTCCTTCTCCTTGCCACCATGTCAATGACAAGTTGTCGACTCTGCATATACAGCCAGCCAGCTGCCATGTGTGAATGGCAGGGGGCTTTTGGGGGTCCCGAGCAATTCAGCCACAACCCAACGGCTGCAGTCGGAAGGAAGTTGCTTCACTGACTGGACACAGAGCATTCGTCAGCAAATGTGACGGCGGGATGGGATCCGATGGCAGCCAACATCTCCTCCTAATGGGAAACAATTACACACTCACTGAGTTCTTCAGTGACTTCTGATGAGAGTCATTCGCAGAGAGAGTGGCCACGTAATCATGTGTGTGTAACGCTGTAATGCTGCTTATTGCTCAGTGAGCCGGGGGCCCTCACATTGACTCTGAGGGCAGCCGTAACCCCTGAGAGGCCATCAGGGGGCGCTGACTGGAGGATTCAAAGCCGTCTCTTACCTTTCACCATCACTCAGTCATGACGTTCTTTTAGAATCCCTCAAAAAGAGCTTCATGCTGCAAGGTTGTGGCTCACCCGCAAGCAAGCTTTTGAAAACCCCCCAATAAACCCGCTGATCTTTTTAGATGAAATGAAACGAGTTTGTGGGGGTCAGTTTGGGTGACTGAGGGCTGAAACTCCATAGAGAGACATTTTACAGACTATAAAAGCCTTACCCATCCAACCCTTTTTTCGTCGGATTAAAGTTGAGCTGTTGGAACAGATGCTTCCAACAACTTCCTGCCTCAATGTATTTGCATTGAACAGGAATCCGTCTCCGAATCCAACAGATATTTTTGTTATTCGTCTGGGAGGTTGTGTTGAAAGGGTTTTCCACTGATAGGTAGGCATCATTCACTAGGAACTGCTACGGTTACTCACCATCCATTCACTTTCATATTACTTACCTTTCTCTCCACGGCTGCATAATTGTAAACAGCATATGGTCCGCACCTCTCTGTTT
Organism: Mallotus villosus; assembly: GCA_903064625.1. NCBI lineage: Eukaryota > Metazoa > Chordata > Actinopteri > Osmeriformes > Salangidae > Mallotus > Mallotus villosus. The sequence continues at coordinate 295,840 of CAEFZP010000296.1, forward strand.
CACCAACTGTTTCCTGAGGATGGGATCCCTCACTAAATTACCACTGTCAGGGTTTCTTACATTTTTGTAAGTCTTTCTGGGTGTTTTTCATGGTCTTCCTTGAAGGTTTTAGGTTGATATGCGCATCTGTGAAGCTCTCCTGTGAAATTGCTGGTAAAAAGGGTTATACATCCTTAAATTGAACAACATGGAGAAAATGACTAATGTAGTAATACATTTGGTAATTAAATGCAAATATTGGCAAAACAAATCTGTGTTGACGTGAAGATATAATGTGCTACTCCATGTAACTGCTTGTGGTGCCTGTTTTTTGTTGCATCCACTATCCACTATGTTCTGGAATTTCACCAGTTTAAGTGTCTTTCTCTGTATGCGTGTGCATGAGTGCACGCACGTGCGGGTGTGTGTTGGTGTTAAAGAGATCAAACCTCCAGTGATGGGGGAGATGGCGAGCTGTGAGGCAACAGTGAGGCTAACTCTGTGAAGTATGATGGAGTTGCTTCATAACTGCCAGAATCATTAGGAGGAAGAATGGCCCTGGAAGATGAGCTTTATTGGCCTGCGTCATGCAGCAAAGTCTCTTCCATTAAACAAACTAGGGAGTTATGTATTAGATTAGCTCCACACTAGGCACTTGGGGAGCCTCACCAAACATATGAAATCTCATCGTATTCCGTTTCATAATCTCTGGAATAAATTATGTAATTGACAGCATTAAGAAGATAACGTCATCATGAAATATAATTTTTAAAGTATGAAGCTGCTAAATTGCTTTTTTGTATTAAAAAGTATAAATGGCACCCACTGAGATGGGTTTTTGCATCCGAAAATAAAACCCTCAATAAACGTCCAATCTTATTTTAATATTTCTTAATCATTTGGTGTTGTCATAGATATTAAAAGCTTGTCACGTTGAACTTATTTTAATAAAGTGTATCAATGATAAGGTACCAATGTCATTTCGAGAGTCAGTAAAGTAGTAGGTGGCAGCTTGAGTTACCTCCATCCCCCCTGCTAGCAGCTGCTGCGTGGCTGACCCTAAGGTGAGAAAGCAACTCCCCCATGTGGTGAGAGGTCAGTATTACAGGCGCAGGGAGGAAGCGCCACACAGCTCAGTGCATTATTCATTCTGCAACCGAGCAGAAAAATACCAAACCCTCTGACTCTTGTGAAAAATTGCAAACTTTCCACTTTCAAAGTCTTACAGTGTGCTCAATGATGATTGGAAGATGAGGTAAAAGATATACATTGCATGGTAAAACCATGCTTCTTATAAGTGAGTGCATTTCTTCTGATGTTAGGGCACGTCCTACCCTAGGTATATACTCCCATCCCCCTGGTGGTGAATTCTATTAATTCTATGTTGTTGAAACAGGCAGCTAGGTCTTTTAGGTACAATCACAGTTGCACTCTCTTACAAATGTGTGTTACAAATGTATCTTTATATTTGAATTTAATGTATCCGAATTCAAGTCAGAAATGTTTACTAAAACACATTATTTATATGAATGACTATTAAATGTAGGTTATGAATAGCAATCCGCTAAATAAAGTCTGCGCATGTTTTCGGGCTCTTTGTAATCTTTAACTGGTGGGCTACTCATTAAAATGTTGATATAAATAGCGATTACAACCTTTTATCCGTGGGCTACTGTGTGACAGGTGTAACACAATTGAATTACCTTGTATAAAAGGAGGGTTTATGATAATCAGCAGGACAGTTGACCAATCATGTAAACTGTAGGAGGAGAACAACTTACAGGGGGGTGTGTCTCCGGTACGTGAGCCTCCGCTGCATACCGTAGTCAACTCCGAGAGTAATGGCATGAACATTGCCTCACTATTTTGACAACCCGTTTACTGGACACATTGGAGAGTACTACGCATCTGTTTGTGTAAACATATTTGACAATAATTTGGAGGTCAATAACTGGACGAGGACGGCTGGACTACTTACAACATAGGAGAATCAAAAGTCTTTAAGTAGACTGCTTTATGTTTTATCTTTTCCAAGCATATAGGGATTTGCTTCTGGACATGTGAATCAAAGGAGTTACAGACATCCTCAAAATGAAGCAAGCATCTGCCCTGTGTTGCTTCGGCTTTCTCCTGACTTCGGCGTTGTTTCGGGGGAGCTCTTCACAGTCAGGTGAGTGGCGGTTGACGGTGTGCTTGGTGCGCAAGGTGTTTGTACAGTTGTCACAACTGTGCGCACCCACTGTAACAAAGTGTCGCTCTTTGCTGAAATTGACGTTCAGGATTCATTTATTTGTGTTCATTTTACCAATTCGACCATCTATTTTGACCTACACGGTTATTTTGATAGATTTTGTTTTCTTTATTTCGGCAATTCATGATATTCAATGGAGGAATGCTGCGCAGCGAATAAGTAGCCTTTACGCGCCACTGAAATATGCAGATTGGTAGGCTATCTATTGTCCAATTACCATTATCTCTCAAAATAAAGGTTCATTTAGATATCAACCACAATTTATTATGAAAGTGCAGTCGTTTATTTTCAAAATAATTTTCTGTTGTAAAAAATGAATATCCAATGAGAACGTGCTATTGCTCACAGAGAGAGGCTTTGTTGAATTTTAAGAGAATAGAGAGCATTGAATCTTCATCACACGTGTCCCTTGAACACAGTAAACACCAGTCCGGGCAGTCAACCTCATTAGTTCATACTTTAATATTCTCACGCAGTTCCTTCGGGGCGCGGATGGGCATAAAATCAGTCGAGCTTTGTGTGCTTGTTTTTTTCTGTCTTCAGTCATATTCCGGCAGTTTGGAAACGTTTGTTGACTTTGGCTCTCTCAGGCAGTTTTGACACTTTAACTGAAAGGCCAAAGTAAAACATGATCATCTTGAGTTTATTTAATAAACTCAAGATGAATCGATTTTCTGACAGGCAGGCTTAATGACCATCGTCATTAATGATTATGATGATCAGTGATTGGTAGTATACCTGCCTTCTAGCCTACTACCATTAGTGTAGCCAACATCATTTTATCATTATTGTAATTAATAGTTTGATTAAGCCGACAATTAAGTCAAATTAAACAGGTGAACTGTTAAAGATCAGTGACACGTTTTTGGGAATACAGTGTGCTTCTTCTGAACAAACAGCAATTGACTAGATTTGAAACGCGCGATGACTGGAAGAGGGGGAGAGAGAGAGAGAGAGAGAGAGAGAGAGAGAGAGAGAGAGGAGGGTTGCCCCAAAAAGTTGACATGTGTCGTAGTGGGATTGACATCAGCATCAAAAGTAAAAGTGTTTGCGAAGACTGAACAAACAGATATGGTAGCATGACACATAAGCTTGTATAAAGTAGGCCTATTTGTACGAACAGTCAATTGCCTGATTGAAAGAATGTCGTTCAATAAAGCTCGTGAAAATGCATGCCTTTTTTGTAGTCTATTTGAAAGCAACACATATGTCTCTCTAAAACATTTACAGGAAAAGTATAGCTTTATTGTTACTCACAGCAATTGGAGTATGCACGCATTTCTAAATGGTGTTATACATGAATAAGGAGCAATCAACAATAATTAGGTTTGCTCTGAGTTAACTGTTTATTCTTTGCATAATAGCCTATTGTACTTGAGTTCAAGAAACCAACTGCATTTTAAAATGCTTGACTTAATACAATGGTAATATCTTTCACCATACAGTTGTGACACAGGCAATAGAAGCGGGTGGAAGAACAGATAATTCAAATATCAATGTGTTCATCGGTTTAGCATGGATTTAACTCAGCGAGAAGACGGAAACCGCGGATGAGAAATGTCGTCACCCAGAGATAGGGCACATTCTCTGGGGAATTAAAACTGAGCATGTCAACACTTGAACGTAACCTATCAGTATAATCCTGCAAGACAACACGTTCTGTTTATGCCGACGCCGTGGTAGAAGTTGCATGCTGTGAGTGCGCGTGTCGTTTACGCAGGGGATTTGTGTATTCTTTATGGATGTGTACTGTTTAACGAATATCCTCTGGTTGGGATGTCATGTAGCCTATAAGGTTTTGTAAGGCAAGAGGCTTACCTCAACAGTTCATAGGCCTATTTGCCATTGCGTGCCTTCGGCTGTCCCGCAGCGCACCTCTGACACAAGCCGCCAGACCTTTCACAGATCACTAGCCTATAACCCTCGTGCTTTGCAGTCCTTATTTTTTTAACTTAAATCGTTTTATTAATGAATCTCGCAATTACTGAATGTCTGCATTTGCTCCAATTTACTACCGCCCATTTCCACTCAGTCAACATGTTGCTTTTGTCATTAAAGGTGGGCTGATTATATTAGAGTCTATTCCTATAAGCAAAGTTGACAACATCAAAATTGTTCATTGTTTTCCTGGAGAAAATATTGTTTTCACAATCAATTCACAGTGAAAATATTTTGCTTATTCAAATCATTTTCATATCAATGCTACAAAGAATTCTATCACTTTCATTGCACATACAACATACATTACAACAACACAGTCCCGCAGCACAAAGGCCTGTTATTCATATATCCTCTGTCTCTGAAAGCCGACTTGACCTCTTCATCTCTGGCACTCTGCTTGAAGAATAGCATGCTTTGATTCCCGGGGCGATGCCCTCCATTGGCAGGCAAAGGCCAGCAAAGGCTGGAGAGCCATTGGGTCCTTTCTGTTCCTTCCAGAAGGGCCTCACTCCACCGCTGAGATTTCGGTTGGAACCTGCTACCTCTGATCACACACCATTGCATATGCATGCATTGACACACACACACATGCACACTCACACACATGCACACACATGCACACACATGCACACGCGCACACACGCACATATACATACTATAATTAACTGCAGGGCAGGGGTAGTGTGAGCAGTTTGTCCCTACCAATGTCATACTGTATGTAGGCTGATAACAATGTTTGTCTGCACCCGTGTTCACAGCAGACCCTCCCCCTTGCATGCACAGCTGGGTTTCGGCTGCAGCACATCCATCTAGCCATAGTGTCCAGCAGGTTTGATCAGCCTTGGTTCATTTGACCTTTAGATCCCCATTCTCTCATGTCACATGACCTGCTATAGGCACAGAGGCGGGCACATATGCAGTGGGGGGCGGCAATGCCATCCATCAACATGTCCGCTCTGAGAATGTCTTAATTGAATTTGAATTGAATATGTGGTTTAGTACAGTGTGTGGTCCACCTTATTTAGATACAATTAATCACATGGTAAATAGAATGCCAGCAATGTATGTACAGCGTATACTGCATCTACTTCATGGAATATACTGGGAGCTAGACAATACCTCCGGAGGCAGAGAGGTGGGTTTCTTTGTGTGTTCCTTCTGTTCATCGTGTGTTATCATCCATCATGATCCATGATCACGCATCTGAGTCAGAGAATGGATACTTCTTACCGTGAGTTGTGTGTAAAAACCTGCAGTTTGTCTTCGATCTGGGCTTTTCGAAGAGGCTGTGTGTGTGCGTGTGTCTGTGTGTCAATGTTTTTAATTGTAGGCCTATCTCAAGAGTAGAACTTTATGTTTGTCTTGTGAGGGAAGTCAAATGAACCTGTTTCACAGGACGGAATGTCTGGGGAGAAAAGAAAATGGTGGGAAAAGAAGAATGGAAATGACATCAGCCAATGTTTGCCTAGAGATGGATAGAGCATTGGGTTTAAGCAGTGAGATCAATTCTCCTTGTTTTAATTAGAATGCCTAGTGTAGCCTGCGAAGAGGAAGGCCCACCCAGAGAGAGCACCCAGCTACTGAAACACCCTGTGGCTTCCTCCATGTCCTGTTCATGTATTCCATCATGGAGTAGGCAGGTTTACACAGACAGGGAGAGACACAGCTAAGTGGTGGAACATCATGTACAGTACGGGCCTCTGTCTGCCAGCCTGTCTGCCGCACACATCCCAGCCTCTGTCCTTTTCTCCGGCAGACCGGCACGCCTCCCTGCTCAGTTCAGCGCTGCACGAAACCTCGTCGTCTTCCCCCTCGCGCGAACACCATGTCGTACACGCCGTGTCTGCGACCCGCACCTCGGAGGCTCACTCGAACACGCACGGACAATACAGATGTCGACATCCGCGTGCGTCTGTCGAGTGCCACTTCCTTCTCCGCCATTCTCACAATTGGAGACGCTCCCGGTCCTCGTTCAGACAGACCCGGAGACTGTCAAGCTGCCGTGAGGCTCCGCAGAGGGTCTTTTGACAAGCGTTCTGAGGGTTCAAACCTACGGGGAGTTTGGTGGGAGAGGAGAAGCGGAGCAGGATGGAGGGGCTGGATGGGGTGCCTCGATGGTGATTGACAGCGTGGCTCGGGCGTTCCAGAGTCTCTCTTCCTCCTCAGACGGCTGCACTCGTCTTCTTCCCCCGCTTTCATCCCCTCCGCTTTTGTGAGCTCCACAAAAGCAGGGGAGAATTAGAATGACAATGGAAATATGGCTAATCTTCCCTGAGACGCACTCATTACCACCACTGTTTAGAATTAAAGTAAGATAATTGTGCCTTTTATAATTTCTGGCCTGTGCCTTGTTATTCTCTCTGAAGTAGCTGACAATTTGGTGATTTGTTTTATTCTAGTTTTTTCCCCCTCCTTCAGTGAATGGGATGAACAAATAAAAGAGTAATAATAGGTTGGCAAACTTGTCAGAGAACGCTCAGCTCCACCTTCTAAAGGTCTATTCATGTAAGGCTGCGCTGAAGGGCTAATTTCTGTGTTTTTTTTTCCCTTTCTCTTTCCGCTTTTAGTAATCCTCTTTAAAATATTCATAGCTAATCTGCATTTACAATGTAATTACAGCATGGCTGTGAGTGATATTGACTGCTGCAGGACAGCTGGAACGCATGCTCAAAGCTTAATCTTGATTCACCAATTTGTGTGTGCATGAATACATAAAAATAAAAAAAATGCCCTGGAGATTTCTTATGCAGCCAGTTCAGATAAAGCAGCTTCTAATGCGCCAAGTCAAACAAAGAAAAGGTTTGACTCGGGGTGTCCTCCCTCGGTGCCAATGGACCAGTGTGTTTGTCGCTATTTCTGCAGGTAGATTATTCATTCTGCTTCAGGGGGGTTGGGGCGTAACGTCCTTTTAAATGAGCCACTTGTGTTTGTGACCTGTAATAAATGAGTTTGCAGTCAGTCATGGCAGCTGTAAGGAGGCATCTGGGAGTGAGGGAGTAGAGAGAGAGAGAGAGAGAGAGAGAGAGCGAGAGAGAGACATAGAGAGAGAGAGAGAAAGGTAGAGGGAGAGGAACAAGCAGAGGAAAGACAGAGTGAGAATACTGTGAATGTGTGCATTGCATTGCAACTAGCTCCTTTGTCGTGCAGCCGTGTCTCGTGGCCTGTGCGGCGCTCGCTGTGCTCCCTGTGTCACCGTGCCAAGGCTGTGCAGCTCTGCATCCTATACGGTGCCTGTGGCCCCAGCCAGCCTGTGTAAGCAGTCACCTTGCAGCAGAGCAGAAATAGCGCAGCCTCTTTCCCTGGGTGTGAAGGTACATAAAGCACAGAATGAGAGGGGGAAAGGCAATTGACCTTGGCTGGCTGGCTGGCTTGCTGGGGGCTGGTGATGATGCTGGTGCAGAGACGGAGAGAGGCTTTGTTCAGGGAAAACACTGCCTGATAAGCAGCGGCATGACACATTGGAGAACGGGCTGACGTCTTCAGTGTCTCACCAGGGTTGAGGGCTAAACAGTACATATGGTGGTAACATGGTGGTTATTAGGTGGTTGAGTGTACCGAACAGTATGTGACATGTGCAATATCCTTCCTGTTATCCGGCAATTGCATGACTGTTTGGTAATTACTTTCGAAGAATGCTTGAACCCTTGATACTGGAAACCATTCTAATTGCATTCCTGATGAGTGGTTGAACTGATAAGAGATCCATTATTCCATTGAAAAAGACAGAGCGAGGGAAAGAGAAAGATGGGAGATGGAGAGAGGGGAGAGGGGATGACAGAGAGGCTCCACAGGCCCAATGTCAACTCTGGTGCATCTCCTGCTGTTTACCCCAGACAAGGATGCTTCATCTATGTCCGTTACAGGTGCTCTCCATGGCCATGGACACACACACACACACACACACATATACACACTCACTTTGGTACACATGTAAACAGTTGGGAATACCATGCTGAGTTTCAAGCTGTTCATGTGTGCCCCTCCCTTGAGCTGAAGCTCCGCTCCTGCAAAGAGACATTATCCCCCCCGTTGGCAAGGTGAAGGGGATGCTGTAAAGTGCTTGTACTGACGAAAGTGAGAACGAGAAGAGGAAGCATAGGGGGGTGGGACGTTGCTAATTTTAGCTGCCGACACTCAGAGGCAGGCACACGGGCAGGGAGGAACACAGGGGAGGCGATGGGGGTGGTTAGGTGAGGACATGAGAGAGAGAGAGACATGGGTGAGGTTCTCAGGAGCCTTGGTTAAAATGGCCACCATCACAGGAGCTGGACAGCCAATTAATCAGCCTGGACCCTTGGGGGGTGGGAGGATGATGGGAGGGTGGTGCTGGTGAGGGTTGGGATCGTGACAGGGACACTTCATCCTGGCTAGCCACAGGACAGAACACCCATCTACTGACAACCTTGCCTGCTGCTCCTCTCTTCGAGACTCCTCTCCACTCCTTCTCTCCTCTTCTCCCCCCTCTACCCTTCTACTCTTTACTTCCCTTCCCTCTCCTCTCCACTCCTCCACTCCTCCTCTCCTCCTCTTCCCCTCTCCCCTTCTACTCTTTACCTCCCCTCTCCTCCTCTCCTCCTCTCCTCCTCTCACGTCTCCTCCTCTCCCCCTCTCCCCTTCTACTCTTTACTCCTCTCCCCTCTCCTCTACTCCCCTTCCCTCTCCTCTCCATTACTCTCCTCTCCTTTTTTACCTTTGTTTGCCAGTGAGTAGAACTGATGTTATATATAGGAAGCCTCTGTGCAGCCAGCCTCCAACTCCCTCCCTCCCTCCCTCCCTCCCTCCCTCCCTCCCTCCCTCCCTCCCTCCCTCCCTCCCTCCCTCCCTCCCTCCCTCCCTCCCTCCCTCCCTCCCTCCCTCCCTCCCTCCCTCCCTCCCTCCCTCCCCTCCCTCCCTCCCTCCCTCCCTCCCTCCCCTCCCTCCCTCCCTCCCTCCCTCCCTCCCCTCCCTCCCTCCCTCCCTCCCTCCCTCCCTCCCTCCCTCCCTCCCTCCCTCCCTCCCTCCCTCCCTCCCTCCCTCCCTCCCTTGGATGATTGATGGATTGGGGTCCGACATGCCTGGGTTCACCTAAGGGCAGAGCAAGGACATGGCTGAAATGTCCTAGATGGTGCCAGGGTGTGAAGGCAAGAGATGGAGGGGTGGCAGGGCAGGGCAGGTAAATAATGTTTAACAGCATACACTATGATGCTCCTGCGTGACATGCAATACCCTAGACGGGCTTGAGCAAGCATTTTCTCCAACCAGAGCACTTTTATAATTACAGTAAGTCTTCCACATAATCGCTTACATGAGTTTATGTTGCAGCTGCTCTACACATCAACATGCACACAGCACTTTTATTGACAGTTGGATTTCTCCTCGACGGAATATTCGTCTCTGTCTACGTCCGTATTCGTAGACAGAGAATATCAGACAGACCCATGACCGTTCTGCATTTACAGCCCTCCTGGTAAATGAACACCAGTTGTCACGGTGCCAGAACGGGAAGACAAGGGGGGCAGTGTTTCCCTGATATCAGGCTTTTGTTGTGGAAGTGCCCGCACGCAGGAGCCCCCACCCTCACATGATGGAGGAAGTTGGTGTGAGGGGCTGCTTGGCGCCTGCTGAGCAAAGGTTCTCAACCATCCATCCCACTGCTTGACTCTGTCTCAGAGCACAACAGGGCAGAGCTTCTCTCATAACCGCTACCTACTCATCAGACTGGTTGGCTAGTAAATGTGTCTATCTTTAGCGTGTGTGTATGTGTGTGTGTGTGGAACAAACCTGTCTCAGTTGCAGAATCCAAAAGTCTTATGGTAAACAAAATGCGAAAAACACACAAACACAGACAGAAACACACACACGCGTGGACACACACACACACACGGGCGGACACACACACGCGCGCGCGCGGACACACACACACAGTCTCCAGCGTTGTCTCTCAGCTCCTCTCGTCTCAGCCCAGCTCATTTTGGGCTTTGTCTCTCTGTCTCGGTCAGTGTGAAGTCAATAGGATGAATAAAACATCCGCAGATCAGACTTCCTTCCCTGGGAAATGTCAAACTGTCAGTACTGTTTATTGGGAAAACACACACTGGTCACAAGGGTTAGCTGATGCTTCGCATGCTATGGCTGAACGCCTGGCTGTTTCAATACAGAAACTATAGATTCTAGCAGACCAATGGTATAGTCTTGGTCCCTAAATAACTAGCCCATCCCAACCCCTGTATCTCCTCTGTATATATTGTAAAATCTTTGCGTGATTTTTTTTGGGAATGCTTTCCCCCCCCGCTGTTCCAGATTGGCCTTTCATGTTTTGGGCTGACATTAGCAAATACTCCCCTTTGCAGCCCCCACCCCCTCTCCCACCACCACCCAAAACCCAAATCACCTCGCCCTCGCGCCCCTTGTTGGAGGAGGTGCCCCGGCTAATTACCTTTCAATTAGGAGTGAGGCCTTGTTTTAATTAGGGGAGCACAAGGAGGACTGAGCCGGACTCTAAGTGAGTTCTGTGCAGCTGCCAGGTTCCATCATCCTAATGGGGGTTCACGGAGCAGGCCCTGGGGGGCGGCCAGGAGCAGACAGCCTCCTCGTCTCTGCCTCTCTCCACCTCCACGCGCCCCGGCTCAATAGATTGAAAATCGAGAATCGAGCATGTCCACCTCTGAAAAAACAAGTGTGTGTGTGCTTGACATCCCAATGGGTTCCAGGTACATTCTTTAAGACATGGACTGCATGTGTTGGAGATGGAGATGGAAGAGTTAGCAATGCACCCTGTCACTGCTTTGAGCATCCGTGTCGGGTGGAAGTGAAGGTTTGAGTTAAATATATGGGCAGGGTTGATAGAAGTACAATTCCTCCCCACAGGACTTTGACAAGTAAGGGCCCATACTCTTTAATCTCCCACCCTCCCACACCTTCTCCTATAACTCCACCAAGTCCATATTGCAACTTCTATAAACTGGAACAAATATGTCTGCTTTTCTTCAAGCTTGGCTCCAAGCTCAGCAGAATCCCCTAGTTCAGCATAAAGTCCTCCTTTGTAATATTGATTGCCCTGATGGTTGTTTGGAGCCATCTGTCATGAGGGTGCACAGTCCGCCCCAAAACTGTTTATGATGAAACCGGAGGGTTTAGGAGCCTATCAGAGGCTCCCGCACCAGTGCCCACTTTCTGCAGAAGCAAGCACACTCTGGCCTCTAACACACACGATGGGTGTGTATGTGTGTCTCAGTCTATGTGTGTGCATGCGTGTGGGCGTGTGCGGGTGCATGTGTCCGCGTGTGCCTTGTGCATCGGATGTTCATGTTACAGTGCCCGCGTTACTGTAATATGTGCTTCTACGTTTGCACACGATTGCGTTTACCAGGGGGCCATACGAATGCTGAGTAGTGTAGTATCAGCTGTGCTAATCGCCCCAGACGTGACCTCTCATGAACCGTTACCTCTCCACCCCAGCCCTGTGGGGCTCAGGTGTGTTCTGACACACACGTACACTCATCGTACACACACACTCACACCGCACACACACATCTGTGGCTGCTAGGCTGCCTGCTTGGCTCCAGGGTTAACTGAGAGGGAAGGCGATAGGATGCACCCTCATTTCCCTATCCCGTCCTGCCATCTGCCCCTGCATTTCCCTAATTGACTTAATTAGAACAACAAACCTGACAAAGTGCTCGTTACACCCAGACTCCAGCTTGCCATCAGCGAGAGGCTGCATTACACTGCACATGAAGGGGAGGGAGGATGCAGAACCCACTTCCACCCCGGGCTGCATGTGACCCCCACATGAGCATCCCAAAATTCCCCACCTCGACCCCCCCCCCACCCTCACCCTCACCCCATCCTCCTCCCCCATCACTGGTGATCCAGCCTCGCAGCACCACTCAGATCTTAGCCTAGCTACACAGTTTGTCTGGTACATGTTGCTGTCATCGCGTTTAGCTCCTATATTACGACACAGGCCAGACTCTTTGTTCCTGTCAAGAACATTATGGAGGTGGCTGCATTGTCTCTGATGAGCTTTTCTCTGCACATCTGCTGGATATCTGATTCTCTGTCTCATGCCAGTGATGGAAAGTAAGAGAGACAGTCAGACATAAAGAGAGAGAGAAACAGAGAGAGACAGACAGACATAAAGAGAGAGAGAGAGAGACAGAGACAGACATAAAGAGAGATAGAGATGGACAGACAAACAGTCAGACAGAGAAAAAGAGACAGGGAGAGGTGTGCGTTCTGTCGTGACCAGGAGAGGTTATCAGCAGGGATGCCATATGCACTTCTGTGTTGGCTCATCGAGTCCTGCCTCGTTACTGTACACTGACTCTATCGGAGCGTGCACCGCAAGCCAGATGTGTCCTATGAGTGACAGTGTGTGTGTTTTTGAGCGAGGGGGTGTGTGTACAAATTACGAAGGACACAGAGAACACGGAGACTCAACATAAGTTAGACTCTCTCCATGTAATGAACCTGCCTTCAAACCTTTCCCATTCCAACCCCCTAAAAAGGCTTGTTTCATCGTGACATGAATGTGTTTGCAATTCGCTTAACCTTTCGAACTTGGCTTCATAGACCTTCTAGAATATAACATTTGTGCCAGAAGCAAAATTTAATATCCCAGTGTCCGTGGGGCTGAGAGACAAACCGAAAAACAAAAAGGCAAATAAAGAGCCACTTTAAAAGTAAAACCGGGCTGGAGAGAGAATGTTTGTTTTGCCGAGCGGCCTTTCTTCACTGACAGGCGGCCTGTCTGCCTCCTGACTGACAGGAAGGTGGAGGGGTAAAGGCTCGAGCAGGCCAGCGCTAATGGCTGAGATGCTAATGAGCATTGTGAGCCCAGATGAATAAGCAAGAGACCTGTTGTTTGTGTGTAGGAGAGGGTCAGGTAAGAGAGGCGGATCGACGCAGACACGACGAGACTGACTGCAGCCCACGATGGGCACTTGCAAATTGGCGGCGGTGTTTTCTTCGGCACTTCCTCTCCTCACTCCCCTCCCTCCCATCCTCCCCTCCCTCCCTTTCTTTAGTTTCTTCCCTCCCCTCTTTCCCTTCCTTCCCCTCTTCAGTTTCTCCGTCTACTCACTGCTCGCTGTCCCAGCCCCACCCCCCCACCCCCACCCCCACCGACACACACACCCTCTCCCCGCACCCCGCCCCGAAGAAATGTCACCGGGGCTTGCATCGTCCGTCAAACTGGCATCTCTGACGGAGTGAGCGGCTAAAAGGCCATGCTCCGATTGGCATGGGATCTCCTGGCTGTGCTGTGTCAGTTGGCTGCCTTTTCACTGCCCTGTGCACGCACATACACACATACACACAAAGTCACACAATTCACTCTTACACACACATGGCTATTATACTCCACTCTTGTCGAGAGAAAAAAAGAATCTCTTTTCACTTTTTTTATTTCCCTCTCTTCCGAGGCAAGATTCTCCTCGGAGTGAAAGAGTAAGCGAGTTTTCCATAGCAAATTAAGTCCATCCCATCTTTTTTAGTGAAGACACAGCAAAACCCGCATACACTTCAGAGTCGAGCGCAGTTTATCTTTTGAGGACTAATTGATTTAATCCAATCGGAGGAAGGAAATAGTCCACAAAGTATTGCGAAATCGATGTGTTGACACAGAATTAGAGCTGGGACTCTCATTTCGCTTGTCAGACAACACTATTAATTGCTCTTGTTCCTATGGCAGAGGCCTTAAGCTAATCACTATTCAGTTTGATGGGAATGAGAAGTGAATGGAGCTGTGTAGTCAGGGCCAGGGGGTGGCCAAGGGAGCCTCTCTCCAGCTCCTTATTTCAGTCATTAGTATTGATTACACACACTCATACAAGGCCCTAAAGAGAGTTCCCCTCCCAAATACCCCCGTTTCATTTGAAGCCCTTCCCTCTTTGGTCTTTGGAAACCCGGGTTTCTTTCAATATTTGGTTTGGCCTCAGCGTGTGACTCCTAAATCCATCCGCTGTTTGTGTGACTTTGTCCTGAACTGGAGAGAAATGGATCCGGAACAGCGTACGTCAGGCTGTAGCCACAGACGAGTCCATAGATGAGTCCTTCGTCTCTATCACAGTCCGTGTGCGGAGGATGACATACTGGATCAACTCCCTGCATCCTCAGAGGGGCATCGTGCACGTTTGATTAGCATCTCGACGGCCATACAGGGCACTGCCGGAAGACTTGAGCTTGTCTGTTTTTAGGACGAGCGGAGAGTGATACAGTGACACGATCATTGCTTGTGTGTAGAGCCGTTTCCCCTCATGCATATGGATCAGGCCGACGCGACTGTTTGGCCAAACACATCGGCTAAAATTGGCACAGGCCAACGAGGCACAGGCGTTCTCTTTGAGAGAGAGAGAGGGAGGGAGAGAGAGAGAGAGAGAGAGAGAGAGAGAGAGAGAGAGAGAGAGAGAGATGAGAGAGAGAGCGATAGAGAGATGAGATAGAGAGAGCGTTACGTCTGCTTTCGAGAGCTGCTCGCTCTCTCGATCTCGCTCGCGATCGAGCTCTCTGCGATCTGCTCGCGAGCTCGATCTCGCTCGTCTCTCGATCGAGAGATAGAAACATGCAATTTAGAGAAAAACACATTGGGGATGCCAGCAGGCCCCTTCTTCTGTGTGTGTCTTGGGGACTGTCAGCCCAGAAGGCGGTTGAGGATGTGAGCGACTAGGCCATGCTAATAATAGGACCATCTTGGTGTGTGCATGTGTGTGTGTGTTTGTGTGTGTGTGTATGTTTGTGTGGGCGTGTGTGTGTGAGAATGTGCCGTGAATAATACATCTGAGTCTTTTTGTGAATGTGTACAGTGTGGTGTAATCACACTATCAACCAGTGGTTGTGCGTATGACTACTGTGTGTTTGTACATAATCAACTGAACATGTTTGTCTCTGATGATTCGTATGCAGAACATAAGCCATTGAGCGAAACAAGGGCATATGGTATATCTTCTTGATCCTGTTGATGAATGTTGGTCCATGTTTCTGCTAAACTTGTTAGTCGGCAGACGACGCGCGTGGGGGGTGTACGCATGTGTCTGTGTGTGTATGTGCGCGAACGCAGATTTCACAACATCTGTGACCGTTCACGCGTTACTATTGTTTTCTTTCCGTCTGTCTAAACAATGTTTACGTGAACGGGGAAGCTGTGTGCGTGTGTTGTGGTGGGCTCATCTGCGTAGAACCTTTACTGTAGGAGAACCAGCTTGCCTGCCGGGGATACGCAACTGTATGTTTGCCGTCTTCCAATGAGACCCTGGCAGGGGGCAGTTTGGGTGCAGCAGAAGGGCGAGGCGGGGATGTGGTGCCCCCTGCTTCTCTTACACTCCGGGGCAAAGCAAAACGTTCGACTTTGAATGCTGGCTTCTGCTAATTAGCGGAATTAGCCTGAGATCAAAGAGGACAATTAAAGAGTGGTGTTTGTGGCGGGGAGGGGCTCATTTGAATCACAACACACACGGCGTTGAGGAGCGAACAACGGAAAAGCCGCTCATTAAAGACATCCTCGACGATACGGAGCGGCCACATAATCGGGCAGCACCGACGCACACGCAAACAAGCACATCCTGGCACATAAACACGAGCGCGAGCCCGAACCTCCATGTCACCCACAAGCACACTGTTTGTTCTCAACCAAGTAAAACATTTCATAAAAAAAAACAAAAAAAACATTCCCTTCTTCTTCCCCTCGAATTTCAGCTTAATTAAGAGGGGAATTAACTTCT
Organism: Mallotus villosus; assembly: GCA_903064625.1. NCBI lineage: Eukaryota > Metazoa > Chordata > Actinopteri > Osmeriformes > Salangidae > Mallotus > Mallotus villosus. The sequence goes on from CAEFZP010000296.1 coordinate 311,710, forward strand.
CTCCTGTGTTGTGTAGACTGGAGGCCTATTAGGACTGGAGCATTGTTCATCCAGAGATGACTCACCTTCAAAGATAGGCCTCTCTTACCGTCCTCCGAGGGCTGCACCATTAGATGAGGGTAAAGATCAGACCGTAGAAGAAGAAAAAAAAGAACGTCTCTATTATGGCTACCTGGGTCTTGTTAGTCGGATCTAACAGACTGGAGAACACGCTCAACAACATAGGGGTGCATGCTCGCTAATGATGCCCTCTGAATAGAAGATCAGAGGGCTGGAGACGTCTCATTTGAGCCACAGGACCCTTTCCAGGTTTACGTGAGGATATGGAAACATGCAAACGTAAACAGACGGTGCCGCCGCCTCCCACCAGCGTAACCATGACGATGATAGCCCCGCGGACGATGACGATATCGATGCTGACGACGACAACCACAGCGATGATAAGGGTGGATAGAGAGATGTGCACACGTCGGGCTTTCCCGTCAGTCTGGTTCACCCGGCGCCCCACGCGTGTACGAACAGCGGGCAGGCGGTGAAGAGAAGCAGCGCTTGGCGCTTCGCGTGCGTTCCCCGTCCCGTCGGAGACGAGTGCTCTGCACGGGTAGGGAGGGCTCCCGGCCTTCCTTCCTGTCTCAGCACCCCTCCACCCGCTCCCCCCCACACCCCCCCCACACACCTCACCATCACACCTCAGGCAAGGACGGAGGAGGTATCTGTGACTGACAGTACTGATAATCTCTCTAATGGGCTAAGTGTTAGGTGGTGGCAGTGGGGGAGATGAGGGAGGCGACCAGCTGTCACATCCTACGATCCCCCGTTATCATTCAGGGAAGAGGAACCAGCGAGGGATGGAAGGGGGAAGGAGGAAGGTTCGAGGGAGAACGCACAGTTTCCGTATGGCGAACAGTAGCACCTTTCCAGGACTTTCTGGGCAGACGATGTATTTATGATGTTTCAGTCAGGACGGAAGAGGACGGAGCTTGTTGTATTAGTGAAGGAAGTCTTTCATGTGTACAATGTATTTCATTCTGTGTCTGTCCCTTTTGTTCTTTCTTTGCCTTTATCAACATTGCCTTTCTGTCATTCTTTTTCCTCTCCATGTCTCTGGTCCTGTGGCGTTTCATTTTGTTTCAGTATCTTCTCATTACCATGGGCTGAATTTTATTTCTAGGCGAAACTGTTGAATGTTGCTGTTATCTGTAAAGGGCCAGCTGTTGTGTTTCTGATACAACACAACAGCAGAGCATCCATTAGCATAGCACCTGCTAGCAAGGCTAATCTCTAATTCTGCATTAGCCAGCGACCTCACAACACCATCAACTCCTTTACACTTCAAGGACTGTTTTACAATGTCTCTAACGGAAACAATGTATTTGGTTGGAGGGGAAAGGAATGACAGCAACCTCAGAGTGACACGACTCGTTCGTAGGAACGGAGCGTCGCTATTGGTCATGGTCCGCTTCGCCGACCGGACTCCAGACCTGGCCAACATACAGATGGCGTACAGAAGTTTCAACCTGACATTTAAGAAACGGAATCCTTCGACTGATGTAGAAGACACCGTGTTCACCTTCCTTGCTGCTCTGCAGCCGGGGTCCATGTCGGTCAAGGAGAGGCGCGTGTCGCTCTTTCGGCAGCCCATACAACCCCCCACCCCCCAGCCTTGCCCGGGGGGTGTCATCTATTGCCAGGCTGTCATGGCTTGCGTCTGCTCCCCAGGTCGTAATCCATATCTTTTGACTGTCAGTTAATTAAAGTGGGAACGGCCTCTCCATTGTATGTGGCCCACGCCCCGTCGGCGTACAAGCCAGGACCTGAATCGGCACACCATCAATCTCTGCACCTTTCACTGGACTCCCTGCTCTCTCACTCTCTCTAGTCCTTCTCCCCCCACCCACCCGCCTCCCACACCACCCCCACCCCGCCAGCCGCCCTAAAGAATGAGACGGATTAATAGTTTCATTATGTCAGAGACAGCCCCGCGTACCCCGTGCTTACACAGGCTGTACCGTGGATGGGACGGGCCTGTGTGGCTGTGGGGCCTTCGAAGCGCAGCCGGGATCTCCGCGCTTCGGGCGAGGTAAATCACGTCTGGATGGCTACTGAGGAGATAACGGCTGAAAGGAGTCCGTCAGAGGAATGGAGCGGCGAGGCAGACATGTATGTGGCTATGTGATAGAGACAAACTCCACCTGTCACCACAGGTAGCCCCGACCAGAAGGAACACATTTACTCAGTTGTTCATAGCTCCGATATGTATGTATTTGTGTGTGTGAGTGTGTGGTTGTGTGTGGGTCTATTTTCCCTATCTTGCATAGTAATAATAATGTATTCATTTAACGCTAAAACTATAGCGGCAGGTAGCAGCTCAGATCTGCTGCCACCACTGAGCCATACCCATCCTGGTACAGTATGTCCCAGAATGAAAGATGCTGAACAGAGGAAAGAGTTCCTTTGCTCATGAATCGAGTTCTGTAGTCCCTTCTGTCCAACTGAAACATCAGTCTGAATGCATTGTATATGCAGAACGTCCTAAACAGCTGTTGTCACACCAAAAGATGGCTCACATGGGGTCAGATGGCTAAGCGGTTAGGGAGTCGGGCTACTAGTCAGAAGGTTGTTGGTTCGATACCCGGCCGTGCCAAATGACGTTGTGTCGTTGGGCAAGGCACTTCACCCTACTTGCCTCGGGGAGAATGTCCCTGTACTTACTGTGAGTCGCTCTGGATAAGAGGCTCTGCTAAATGATTAAATGTAAATTAAAAAAATTCCCTTCCTCCTTTCCATCCCTCGCTTGTTACTCTACCCTACATGAGGATAGGAGGATCATTGGAATATCGGGTTCAATAGACAGCTGGTTGGCACCCTGGTCTCTCTCACTTTCATCTTTAAATTGATCTCTAACTCCCACGTCCTGAGAACGTTATCCACCCTCTCGTTTAGACAGACTTACATCTCGAATGGTCATTCTTGTGTTTTAGTATTTATGTTTCAACTCGGAGAAACATTAATTCATATTCAAGGGTTGGGCGGCTTTCTTTTGCGTTGTTTGTTCCTTCTCCAGTAGTGATTCTACCAGCCAAATATCTGGACTTAGCAATTTGTAGAAATCTGTCTATTCATTGCCAGCTGGAGCAGATGCTCAAATGAAACACTGAAGCCAGAAAGTCCACTGGCATGAAACAGAAGTGGAAGGAAGAGCAGTCAAGGAAAGGGGAGATGGATAGACAAACAGATAAAAAGAGAGGAGAAGAGAGGCACAGAAATAGTGTAACAGTATGGAAAACAGAAAAACAGACTTCACTTGAAAAACTGAGGGGAAGAGAGAGAAAAATAGAAAGAGGAAAATATGTGGGGATAAGACATGGCTAATTCTTAGTTTCAGCCAATTAGGCCCGAGAAGCCACTGGTAATTGAGTCTCAGGGGACCCAGAGGAATAGTCATGCACCTCGTTTACATAATGAGGATGAGAGGAGAGGATCCCTCTCTCATTCCTTCTCCTCGTTTCCTCTCTCCTCCTGTTTCCCCGTTCTCCTTTCTCCTCCTCTCTATTTCCATCCTCCTCCGCTCCTTGTGATTGTCTTGACCCTAAGAGCACATCTTGCAGAACTGCTTAGTAGTACTAAGTGCACATGACTTCACTCTTTCCACTTAAACACACTTTTCACTCTGGTTGATTGAATAGTACAAAAAATACTTTCTATCTTCTGCGTAGGCATGTGGTTTAAAAATATGAATGGTCGTTATCGTTAACCAAATTCTATTGTGACTAAAATACACATCTAGCCTGTTGAGATTGGAATTTGATTTATTTTTTGTTCATTTTTGATTGGTTGCCTGATTTGTTGGGTTCTATGTAAACGGAATCTGTTTCTCTCCCGTTATCTTCATTCTTTCTTCAACAGAGTACAGAATATAGACTCACGGATGGACTTACCGGGTAGTACAGAAAGAATACACTAGTGTGTCTGTATTTCACAACAAGACTCAGGCATTCCTGGGCTTTGTGGGCTCGTGAGGGCATTGACAAATTCCGAGAGATGCATGCTGGGATTCGAGAGATCTTAACTGCAAGACACGTCCCTGAACCGAAAAGGAAAAGTTTGGGCTTTGACTACTGTTTTAAAACAATCCTTTCAGTCCTCACATGTACCGAGTGTACTGTAGCTCAGGGGCTGAGGGGCGAAACGTAACATGCAGAAATTTATATCTGCAGGTTGTGTGTTTTCTTCCGCCGCCTTATTTTTCCGCCATTCCCTTTGATGGCAAAGTCAGGATTAAAGCGTTCAATTCACTTCCTCTTTTATTAAAGGAGGCTTAATTTAATTAGCCACCGCTGTGTGAGCCCGCTATCTAGCCCTTCTGTTCTCGCGCGCAAAGGTTTCCGACGCTCCGAGGAAGAGGGAAGAAAAAAATGTCGGCTGGTCTCCAAGGAGGAAGTGTCCTTTTAATCAGGCTTCTGCTTAGATCCCATTACCATCTCTAAGGGGAGAGGCGAGGGTACAGACGCACAACACGGCCGCGTGCAGCCCCAGCACACGCTGTACCCAGGTCAGTTTGCAGAACGGTAGAACACTGTAACCTCAATAACACCAGCTCCCTCGGCCCTCAGAAACGGGTAGTACAGATAGTGGGCCTTGCTTTATCACCAAAGCTAATTGCCTGCTTCGTTTCCCACAACGACAGTGCCCGCTGCTCGCGGTACGAGTTTCAAAGTCGGCTCATACGTACAAATCACTCACCATTACAGGGACGGCATAAGACTGATCTGAGATTATCTACACTCTGAATCAACATACTGGCTTAAAAGTCCCACCACTGGAAGCAGGTGTAGTATATGGCACACGTCAGAACACTGTTTCTATCAACTAGAATGAGAGAAACAAAGAGAAGTTCCTGCCCGTGATTCCCTGTGTGTGCTCACATTGATTGGTGGTATGGAGGTCCTATGTCAGGGGATGAGATTCAGCCTCATTCTGTCACTGCGTGGACAGTGATTAGAATACATGTCCCCATGACACTGACATCTAGTCCTCAAACTGGGGCAAAGTCATAAGCCTACAGTAGATCATCTGGCCCCACCACTGAACAGACACTTGACTTTATTTTACATGGCTGGAACCTTACACTGTATCAAACCCTCTTTGGCCCCCCCCTAACCCTCTCTCTCTCTCTCTCCCCCTAACCCTCTCTTTCTCTCCCTCTCTATCTCTTCTTTATACACTGCTTCCAACATGGTTCCACCAATATCTTGAAAGCAACACCATTCTTCCCAGCAGCAGCGCGCTACTCTGAAGTCGACTGCATCACTGCAAGTTATTCTCCTCCTCCTCTCATTCTCTCGTCTGGTTCCCCTCTGTTGTTTAATGGGCTCCTGTAGGCTTGATTTCCCCTCGCAGTGCAGCGCGGGCTGGGGAGGGCCCTGGCCGCGCAGCGGGGCTGGTATAAATCTGCACCTCAGGATTTACGCGTCTGTCTAAGTCCCGTAGGCTGCTCAGATCCCGGGCTCCCCCGCACCCTTTCTACCGCATGACGGGGCGGTGAGGACTGTTTCCTGAGCTCAGCTGTGTGTGTGTGTTGGGGTTACCGTTTTACCTAACATCAGTCAATCAATCTAATAAATAAAAGAGCAGCAATGTGATGATATACTATAAACACGAATTACTAGGCACATGACCCAAACTACTGATTGTAACTTGGCTGCATTTATGCCAATGAATTGGGCGAAGAAAAACACATGGGTTTTGAGATGTAACTTGAATGTGTCAGTGCAAGGCAACAAGCTAACGGATAGTGGTGGATTGTTTACGGTTTAACATTGCAAAGCTTGAGTGTTGGATGGCCACAGCCAGGACGTAGCAGTCCATGTGATGTTTCCTACATGGTAGGTCTTGATGTGGATGACCCCTAAAAGACCTTGGTGAGTTTGAGTGGGGCAGAGTAGGGATGCTGGGCTGGTGGCGTGTCGCTGACAGGAGCAGCTCTGTGTGTGATGAAAGACTAACTAAACACCCAAACCTGTTTTTGGAGTTAAACACCTTATGGTTGACTCTCACGCACTGGGCTTTATCCCTACAAATCTTTGCACAGTGTTATGATTTTGAGTAGGGACACCTTTAGGGCATACATCCTGGCCCTTTTTACCCCTAACAATGAAAAACTTGGATTCATTCATTTCTGATCCATTTGTGCCTTTTGGAGATCCTCTGACATACAGCATGGAGGAGTTGTGTATGCTGTTGACAGTGTTTATGCATCGCGTTTGAAGAAGCCACCAAAATAAACACCGCAGGCTAGGGGTGACATTGGTGTGCGTGGTTACCCTTCAAGGTTGAGACAGAAGAAACATTGCGTTGTGTGTGAACCTCATTGTTGTGGTTACCGTGAATGTTAATGAGGTTCAGATAGCTGAGTTGCAGCCGCTGCTTGAGGTCCATCCTCTTCCAAAGTCCGTCCAGAGGTGAGGCCCGGTCAGGTCTGGGCATGACAGGTGCCCTGAGGGATGCTTTGTTTGACTATCGGGATAGTTTAAATGTCGAATGTCAAATTTGACATTTCCAATGTGTTTCCTGCCCGTGTGCGTCTCCCACGGTGAACATGTTTCCCGTCGTTGTTTTCTTCCTTCATTACAAACCTCTTTATTTACTCTCACGCAAACACAAACCCTTAGACAATCACTCCCCTCCTTTCCCACTCCTCGTGCCTTCTCCTCACCTCTTCTACTTTCACAACCCACACTCAAACCACCTAATCAACAATCCCCCTCGGTGTATGCGTGTATATTCATGGGTTATCACACACACAATTTGATCAACCTCTTGGATGCAGGTTGAGCACATATCGATAGTGACACGAGACGCCTGTGAAAGATATCGACCGTTCCTCGATGCTTTGGCAGTGCCCTGCAGAAGTTTTGTACCGCCCACTCAAACCTGTAGCTGCAACCCCTCCACCTCTCCACATGTCACATCCTACATGATCATTTATGAGCTCTTGGCACAGCACCCAGAGCTGAGATAACAGGCACAGACAAGGTGATGACTCGGGCTCATGGTTGCCAGCAGTAAACCTCAACAGATGCATATAAAGTCATTAGCGATAGGGTCCGGGGGGACATTGTCTCTGGTCTTATCAATGGAGTCAAGGCTAAAATGCAGCTGAGGAAGGGTTAATGTCAGGGCATTACATTCAGAGGCTTTCTACTCTGGTTCATAACCGTGAGGTGAGACAGGGCTGGAAACTCTGGCCTGATCAATGGTATCTGCACTGTAATCAGAGCTTATCGTGGGAGGAAACCAGTTACCTTTTTTTTACAAGCCAATGCAGACAATGTACACACAGCTCTTGACAAATCCCACCGGAGATAATTAGATGGACTTCACTCTCGGTTACTTCCCTTTCACTTTCGTTGATTTGAATAGTTACGGTAGAAGTAGACTGCAGCCTAAAAGGCGCTGGGCCCAGGTTGTTGGAAGACCTCACTATAAACTTCAACGTAAACCCTGCTGATACACATTACGTTGGGAGCAGAGACAGGCACACCTGTTGACATCAATTCATCTTTTGGTCTCGTTCAGTCAGGGGCTCACTAGCCTGGTTGTTTTGACTGTGGTGTGGCCCATGGTTTCTACTTACAGTCGGTCAGCCATGGTAGCTTATACCACCATCTCTAACTCCTATCCTGTACACTATGTCTCTGTATTGTGTCTGGTATTTTCATCCAATGCCCTTCCTTCCTCCGTCTGTTCCCCACCCGTCTCTAAGGCAGTGTGTGGGTTCAAGCATCGCTAAGCCTTGACTGTGAGCTTTTGTTTACTTTGTGGCCATTGATTGCTTCAGTTCAGTAGCCACATAGGGCCTTGGTCCCTCTGACCAGTCTGTAATGATGAATGAGAAGACTCAGAGCTTTTGGGGGGCTTTTTTATGGAATCGAACTTTTCTCTGTTTGTGTGTGTTTGTACGTGTGTAAGTCTTCCTTCTTATTATTTTGTCGAAGGGACAAACTGCACACAGTCAACATCTCTGACCATGGCTGTTAGTGACCTGGTTTGGATGTAGCGTGTTTGTGTCTAACCGTGTGTGGTGCTGTGTGTACGGGCCTGAAAATACCCTCACCTCAGCAAGACTAACACATCTGAGCAGTGTGCAGTGACGGCTCTAGCCAGCTGAACCAATAGGAATTAGAGTGTGGCTCGTTACCTGTCTGTAGAGGACCTGGGAGCGAGCTCACACTGGGATTTTTTCCTGATCGCTGGCTTGAACCGCCATGATCAGAGAACAGTTGTTCTGCCCTGGCAGAGTAGAACGATTAGCTGCAGAGGCAGGGACCGTCTCTCACGTCGGAAATGAAACCTCTCATTGGAATTTAGCCGTAACTTTTCGGATTCACAGGAATTACTACTGTTGCGTCTGTAGTTATGGTTTGGTCATAGGGGCGTCCGCCATTTTGCCCTGTGGTTTTGTTTTCTGCTGAATTTGACCTCGGGCAACCTGGGAAAAGATACACTAAGCTTATGAAGTGGGGCTGCTGTCCGGTTTTTCTGAATCGTGTGAATGATTATGTAAGGGACAAAGCATGGAACACACATGTTCACACGAGCACACACACACACAGACACACAGACACACACAGTGTTTGCCTTGTTTATTGTGCTTCTCTGTAACTGGCTCTAACTAACGACCTGTACTTCCTTCTTCCCCTCACATAAACTGTAGCCAGTCTCACTTCTCCTCATTGTGCCTTTTACGACCACTGTCAAGATGCACTGCCCAGGTCCATCTATCTAGCTCAACTAAAGCTGTGTCTGTGTGTGCGTGTGTGAATGTCCATACGTGTGCCAGCCTGTGTTTGTGTGTGTGTGTATGTGTGTGTGCCTCTGCATACGCGTGCCTGCCTGTGCCAGCATGCATACGGTGTGTTTGTGTGCATGCCCGCTAGTCTGCGTGTGGGTAGGTGTGTGTGTGTAGATGTTCTGCATGGTGTCAGAGAGGAGAGATTGGAACGTCTGCACCACATCACACGAATACCGGGGGTGTCATTTCTAGCCACACAGAGGGACACAAAGTCTAACCGGTGCTAAACACCACCATTCCCTGTCTCAATGCCACTGCCAGTTATACAATGTTATCAAGTCTCCATCCAGACGGCGTCTACATAACTTAATGGATCTTAATGGTGTGTGGAGGTGGACCCTGGTGGTACTTAACAGGCCATTTTTAAGCTGTTTGTTACCTCTCTGGATGTGGCTGCCCTCGAGCCCTTCTAGTCCTCGGAAACTCATTATCCCACACTGCGCCTCTTCAGCAAACTCATTATCCCATCCACACCTTCACAACAGAAACATAGGCGGAAGATGCCCACTTCATCCTTAATTAGGTCGCTTTGCCAGGGTTTTGTCGTCAAACACCGGCCCCCACGATGATGTCAAATGTAATTATCTTCCTAGATTTGACATGTGTCCTTTTTGTTTCCGATTAAAGCTGTTTCCCATCTGTGTTATATTCATACCCAGACACTCCATAGCTGTGCTCACTCACCGGCTAGCTGGGTGCTTGTAAGCACAGGCTAGCTGATTAGCTGTTTCGCCTCATTGTTGGGTACAACTACGGACCATAAGCCATAAGTACGCCCCCCCCTGCTGGTCAGACACAGCTGTAACCCTGGTGAGCGTTGCCAGGGCAATATGACCGTGTGTGCCGTTGAGAAGCAGCCTTATGACTCATAATGAACTCGGGCCATTGGGGAGATGGATGGACTGTCTCCGTCCTCCTCTTTCCTTCTCCCTCACGCTCCCTCCCTGCTTCACCTTCGCTCCTCTCTCACTCGCTCGTTTTCCCTCCTCCTGTCTCGGCCCCCCCCTCCTCTTCATTCCGGTGCCCGAGGAGATGTAATGACAGTGGAGGGTCATTGGAGGAGGAAGGGCGGGGGTGGATTATTGACCCAGGGCTTTAGATTTACGCCCAGGCCACAGGGCCAGATGGCCCCTCATGACATAAATGTGGCAGGTAATTGAGTTTGGTCACCGAGTCGTGTTGGATTGACCTACTCACTTACGTGTTGGTAGTGGTCGTTCATGACTGGGGAGAAAGACAGTGGCAAGTGATAGTCTCAAAGAGGACGGTATGGGGTGCAATGTCCGAGAGAAGGAATCCATTAGGGCTCTTTTTGCACACAATGACTCTCTAGCACAATGTCAGTTTATCTACAGTACCCGACTCTGTCTCTCTCTCTCCCTCTCTCTCTCACACACCGCACACACACACACACACACACAAACACACACACACACTACAAGGTCTCACTTCAGTTTGATCTTCTCATTGAAACAGTTATGATCACAGATATTTTTGTCTTTGTCTTTCTTGGTGTGTGTGATGTGCTTGTGTGTGTGTGTGCTTGTGTCCGTGTGTCCGTGTGTCAGTGGAAGAGAGGAGGAGAGGGTGGATCCGCGATTAGACACACCAGGTGAGGGGTGGGCAGTGGGCGTCAGCTCGGGCTGGTCCGGCCCCACGCCTCTCTGTGACTGGACGACAGAAGTTGCGGCATCCCGGGGCTTTGTGGGAGGATAGGGGAGGGTCTCTCGAAGGCAGGCAGGCTGCAGGACGACAACACGGCCTGCTGCTCCTTGGCTCTGGGGGTGTAAAAAGCTGGCGCACGCGGCCTCTAGCATGTGTTGGTCGTCCTCAGGTGCGGATATGAGCCGGGGATTATCTCCCGTCACACGGGGAGCACAAGAATAATCCTCATTTACAGTCGCATGGGAAGACGGGCGTGGACACGGTGCCGGGGGAACCCGGAGCTGTAGAGAGCGTCTCTCCTCCAGGCGTCTCCTAGATAGAGGGGTGGGGGGGGATGGTGGCTCCCCGTGCTCCTCCAGCTTTCCCACAGCACTGGGGTCGGAGGGGGGGGGTGGATGTCAGTGTGGGGAGGTGTTTTACACCGAGCTGGACGGGGGCCAGGGAGCGACGTGTGAGAGTAAGTCACACGCGTTATTACTCACCTAGGCCACAATGCCAGCTCTGTCTGGGCGCACAGTGGGACCACAGAAAACCGGAGCCTCCATAAGCCCGGCCCCCCCGCGGGAGGAGATGGGGTCTGTGTGTGTGTTTGTGTTGAGTGTCTGTTTGTTTGTGTACTGTAAGTGTGCCTGTGCACATCTTGGCGTGTGTATACTCTGATATGGGGTGATCCGGGTGGGTGTGGGAGACGGTGAACGGACCAATCGCGTGCTAGTATTTACCCGTCACCCACTGGCGGTGATGCGGTCCGGTATGGGTACATTCTCCTGGGACGATACTGAGTCATTTCCTCCGAGTCACTGTGTTTACCTTCTTCTCCCACGCTCCCTGGTCCAGCAGAGCAGGGCTGAGCCTGGCCTAACAGGCACCCACCCTGGCAGGACCTCTTTATCCTGATGAAATAACCGGATGATGTCATGGAGACAGTCACACTGGCTCCCACGCAGGGTGAAAAGATGGGATCCTCCGGTACTGGAACAGACTGGTATACCTCAGCCCCCTCGCTTTGTGCCATCCTCGGGAAGCACAGTAATGCAGAACGTCCGATTGTGTGGTTGTTAGGACCAGACTAGCTCCGGCCAGTCCGTGTGTTTGTGTGTGTGTGTGTTTCCCATCGGACATGTCTCTGTGTGAGCCACCTGTCACGAATGAGAGGAGAAGGCAAAGAGCCAAGAGAGAGAGAGAGAGAGAGAGAGAGAGAGAGAGGAGAGAGAGAGAGAGAGAGAGAGAGATTGAGAGTGAGAGAGAGAGAGGAAAGAAGGGAGGGAACGAGGAGCCATTAGAGGCCACTCGACTGGTCTCCACTCTCACCTCTACGTCCATCGAGCAGTCGTATCCACACGGGCCACTGTCTCGGTTTCCGTGTAAACAGCAGCTGTTTTATTGTGCCGATTTTTAGGCCGTTCATTAGCGGTGATTGAATGTTTGGAGTGGCTCTCGGGATGGGTGCTTTGGCCTGCTTTGCACCCTGCGAACACTAGAACCCGATTCATTCATGTTTTCCTCTCCGTGCGGCCCCCCTTCTCAACACTGTAGTGTCATATGATCTCACTCCATGTTTTTCCTTTTAGCTGATGGAGGTCTGGGAACAGGAGGACCTGAAAGTGGGATCACCATGCTATCATCATCACCCACACACACACACACACACACACACACACACCTACACACACGTACACAAGCGCTTATACCCCACACAAACACATACACACATTTACTCGCAGACACATACACACAGACCCGCACACACACACACACACACACACCAAGTACACGCAAAGACACATCCAAACACACACACAAATATATAGACGCAAATCCACAAATAAACAGAGACACACGCAAACACATACACGTACGCACAGACACATTTTAACGACAGGAAGTCGCTGAGATGGCGAGTAACGGTTCTGTGGCGGTCATTCGTTAAATATATTGACCAATTTCAAACCCCGCTGGGTTTTAATGAACTGCGAACCAGTGCATTGAAATGGAAGTCAATACTGGCAAATATATAATTAAAAGCAATGAAGGTTTTATTTGTGAAATCTGTATTGGATTGTGTGGGAGAGATTTAGGGGTTAGGGGAGCTGCAGGCAGAGATAGCTGACTTGTCCTGGCTGAGGATATGGATGGATAGCCTTGTGTTTTATTCCAGCCTGATTTACGGCCTCAGATACAGCACAGGCAGATCATCTAAAGCTGCCTGGATATCACATCACGTCCCATCCATTTACGCTCACGCATGAAGTAAGGGGTTTCTTTGCTCCTCGTTTTACAGTATACTTCACCAAATGCTAAGTGATACGTAATGTATCTATAGTGCATATGCTGAAGCGTATACACAGTCTATGCAGGTCTGTCATTGTTTTGTTGTTTCCCGGATAATGCGTCACTTGTGTTAAGGCTGGGAGAGCCAGAGCACAAGGATTTCAACAACTGGAACTTTAACGTGTGAGCGGAGTGAGTGCATACCTGCCCAGTGCACGTTTGCGCTATAATCTCACATTCAAGGGTCTTTCTTTTGTCTCCTATATGTCACCCTTAGTTGGTCTAGACCTGGTGTGTTCACTGCTGCGGGCCTTAACATCATTATTATTATCTTCAAGTTCACATCACATCTGCACTGTCATATAGCAAAAAAAATCATTAAAAAAATGCCCCGGAGAAGTTGTAAACGGTAGCTATCAAATGTCACACGTCGCACGACTCCACTTCCTGCTCACGTATTCCCTGCTGACGGTCTCTCCCATTTAAAGGTGAGTGGTGCACTCCGCCTGCGACACATGAAAAACCAGCAGCCAAGTGGCTTCTTTGACTTTTCATTTGATGTATATCAAACACAGTTACAGCGTCCCCATCCAGATCTGGATGTAGGGCAAATGATCTGTGTCTCCCAGCTTTGGTCCTCTCTGATGGGCATTCAGCCACCACAAAGACGGAGAGATGAGAAGTAAAGCAAACATGGTCTCCCATGTCCCGTCCTTAACGCAATCTCTTTCATCCTCCGTCGAGCGGGCGGGAGGGAGCTCATTTGGAGCAAAGAGCGAGCGGGACAATCGTGAGAAAGAGAGAGAATGAAAGATTGTCAGTGCTCATATCTGCTCAGACACAGCCTAGCATACTCCGCCAGGTGTTTTTATGCTCTGTTGGCTCATCAAGGCGTCTAAATTGGTCCGATAAACGTCATTCTTCCGGCGGCTTCATTTACCGTCTGCCTTGTTTGCCTATTCACCTGAAATAAGATGTCCTACTTGTTCCTTACGCAGGGCTGAGGCCAGGGTTTAGAACCCTGGGTATCCCAGGAAAGCAGAACAGAGAACTCACATGAGCACAACACCTGTATGAAGCGAAACAGACATGAAGTGCGGCCAATGCACGAGTGTCCAGGGTATGTCTTTAAGTTGGAAGAGGCCCTTAAAGCATGCGATAACTGCAGCTCGGAGTTATTTCAATGAAAGCCATACATTTTCATTGCTCATAAAGGCCATCAAGGACTGCTCTCTTTAAAAGGTCACTGGCTGAAATATAGCGAGGCTTTCAGCTGCTCTCAGAGATCTCTCCTAGCGAAGTCTAAGGAGACACTCCGGTGACAATACTGGGCATGTGTGAAATAATGCCAAGAAAAGCTTTTTTTTTCCTGAACCTGATAAAGATGATCCTGCTTGGCCTTTCTAGCTAGTTAATGGCCCGAAGGACTCTCCTGCCAGCATAGGCGGGAATACCGTGGGTGTTCTGGAGCTCGAGTACCCACGTGTGCCAGACTGCCAGTAGGCTACATTCATTTAAAATTAAACATTGCAATTCAACAACTTTTTCTTTGAAAGGGCGTGCGCCCGTGAGCACGCACGGAGGAAAACATAAATGGGCGCCTATGAATGTCAGAGACCTTGGTCTGGCCTGCATGGCCTCCGCTCGATCAGAACAACAGAACGGTGGAGAGAAGCAGCTGGAATGTTCTGGAAGGAACAGAAGAAACTAGGACATTCACCGCTGGTTCTATCACGACACCAGTGGTCAGAAGGTCATTGATCATTGTTTGAATAAGGAGATGCTTTACTGCCTAACCTTCACAAACTAGGCTGAGTGTAGTGCACACTGTTCTTACTGTTCCAGAAGGTCCTTTCTCTTATAGGGCCCTATTTTGACGATCTGAAACGCAAGTATCAAAGCGCAAAGCGCAAAGCGCAAGTGGGCGGGACTCCGGTGCGGTTGCTATTTTAGCAGCGGGATAAATGACTTTGCGCCTGACGCAAATGTAAAAGAGGTAGCTACATTACTAATGGGTGTGGTTTGGGCGTAACGTGCAATAAGCCAATCAGAGCGTCATCTCACATTCCCTTTAAGAGCAGCGCTTGTTCCATGGCGGATTGCTATTATAACGGCGGATTTGCCAGGCGCACGCCAGCGGTTCACAGGAGACGGACGTTCTTGTCAGGACCGTAAACGATAGAGAAGTGACATTGTATGGGAAAGGCAGAGCAGTGTCATTGCACTAAGTTGCCCACTCATGCTGCTCATTCAAATGTAGCCTATTTTGACATATATATATTTTTTTAATTGCTTAGTTCTTAGAATTAGTGTAACAGTTTTTTAACTTAATTTAAGACCTGTTTGCACCTTCCTGCCACAGTAAATTGAAAACCGAATTCTGATTCTGATTCTGATGTGCATGGGAGAAGAAACCTACCCAAATTAGCTTCGGTTAAACAGGCGTAGGGGTAAATTGCCACATATTTCATACAGATTTCATACACATACAGATTTCTCATGAACATCTTATTAATCATTGACATGAACGAAATGTAACACAGCTAGCCATACAATAAATCAAAACAATACGTAGTTTCGCAGGAAGAATACCCTGGCTTCGCCAGCAGTGCGCACGGACCAAGCTTGCGCCGTTAAAATAGCATCTGAATAATGCGCCATTGTCTTTAAACCACCTTTTTCCTGGTCAGTGGCGGAATGGTTTTTCGGAAACCGCAAGATAGCACCAAGAACGTTTGCGCCGGAACACGCCTCCTTTTTCGCTAAAACCGCCCCCGGGAGCACAAGGTCATTTCGACGTGCGCCCGTGGAGGGAAAAATCCCCTTTGCGCCGAGTGCAAGATAGGAATGATACTTGCGTCACTGACAAAGTCAATTGCGCTGGGTGCAAGATAGGGCCCCATAGTCTGTTTACATGTAAGTATGTGGCCATAATTCAGCCACTACACTTGTATCTACAACTCTCCCTCCAGACTCTCCTCAAATGTATAATCCATTGGTGATGCACCAATGCCAGCATAGTTTAATGTGGTAGTTCTCAGGGGGAGAGCGTTGCTTCTTCTCTGAAACACATGACCTTGGCTCAGCACAGGATTCTTTGATGATATTACAGCATTTGTAATTAACTAGTGCAAAGCTCTGGATAGATCGCTAACTGGACCTTTCTTTTAAGACCTGGCTCATTACGCAACACTGTACATAGTTCCCCTCTGAGACAAGCTGTCAACGCCTCAAGTTGTATACAATATATAATAATATTTGGTTGCATGAAAAGCCTTTCCGATTGGGGATCTCTACATTGGCAAACCTCCTTCATAGCCTCGTGATTCAGGTTGATTAGGATTAATTGCATGAACAAGATATCAAAATCTTGTAATTTTGCGAGCATTACACACCGGTGCCTTAGCTTGTACCCCAGAGTCTTACCTGGTAATGCGGTGCCTTTGCAGTACCTTGTTTACACCCACAGTTAATAACTCTGGAGGATAACTCCAATAGTATGGTAATGGCGTTGAATGATGGCAGAAGGGTAGAGAGCTCTGGAGAAGAGAGACTGTCTATGCTCTGGCAGGAGCCCATATCTGCCTTTGTGGCTCAATCTGGGGAATGGACGCTTGCTTTGTTCCACCCGCTCCGAAATCTCAAATCACATTGGAAGCACAAATGGCTGGGAGAGCGGCGGTGAGCCGATGCCAAACGAAGGGGAATCTGTTAACGGCCTGTTACAATGGCAAGCTGTGCCTCTGTGCTGAAATAGCCCCATCAGTTTTGGTCGAGTGAGATCTGAAGACTTTATTTAAAGAAAAGCCATCAACGTCTCTCCAGGAACACATTGATTCAGTATTTGGAGTGAGCACGAGGGAAGATTCAAGCATTAACCCCGACGTAATCCCATACCTACGGAGATAAACAGGACAAGGCCATGCCAGGAAGCCTCTCACCAGAACCAAGCAGTGTATTTTGGTCACAGTTGTGCCTCCCAGACAGTAGTCCTAGAGACTCAGGAGACAAGGGCTTTGTTTTAGATAAAGAATCGGGGTCAAGAGTTGAGTTAAACTGGCCACATTGTGGGACGCGTACAGGGAGCTGTTCTCCACTCGTGCGTTCTGTTAGTGGTGCTTTGGAACACTCCATTTGAAATGCCCTGAAGTGTCTTGGTGGTCTAACTGTCCACACTGCGGAGACAGAGACGGCCGTCCTTGCACGACACCTGCAAAAGTCCTACTAGTGCTGTATTCTGTCAGTCTGAATATTCTTATAAAGAAAATAAATGCTCATTCTGTCACAACGAGTTTCTATGGAATTCTCAAGCTATGCGTAACAGTCTCGGTTGGCACTTTTTGCCCCCACCCCCACTCTCTCTCTCTCTCTCTCTCTCTCCCTCTCTCTCTTTGGATCTGGATCTCTCTCTCTCCCCCCCCCCATATCTCTCTCTCTGTCTCCTCCATTTAGATTAAGCACATTGTTAGCGGATGTGGGTTGTAATCTCTCCCAGGAGGAAACCCCAGGAGTTGCTCAAACTCCATCTGTTAGCTCGCAGCCAGCCTTGATGAATGGGATTCTCCTGTGTGCCATGCAGCCTGAGCGGGGCCGAGGCCCGCTGAGCACAGCCTAGCGGAGTGTGCGTGGTGGCGGATGGCTAACCGAGCTTGAACCTGGACAACCTGACAGGCTGCAGCTGCTCCCTGACAGACAGACAGACAGACAGACAGACAGACAGACAGACAGACAGACAGACAGACAGACAGACAGACAGACAGACAGACAGACAGACAGAAAGACAGACAGACATGTAGGCTGCTAGTGAGAGGTCCTGTGTATCGGACGGCTATAGGATGGGGAGGATTTCCCCCTTCCCCACCTGCATGTCTTTGATGTGTGTTCCCAGCAGCGCTCCCGGCACACGCGAGTGGCCCTCCGCCCACTTCTGGCGGCACCATGTTGAGCTCGACATGCGTGCTGGCATAAGGCTGGAGCCAGGGCACTGGGCCAGGGGTGGAGATGTGTGGGCTGGGGGTGAGGTCTGATGCTGAAACAGGTGAGACACAGATGGCTGTGCGATCCCTCTGACATGTTGGTCATCTCTGAGCCCTGGGGGGGGGGTGACCACTGCTTATGACTCACAGCCCCAGAGGACACCATAGGGCAGGAGGCAAGCTGCTGGGGGAGGACTGGGGGAATTCCAAACTCGCTTCGAGGTTTTGTAGCAAAATGACTCTGCCAGTTGGCTGAGTAGCTGTTATGTTTTTGTCATGTGTGTGTGTGTGTGTGTGTGTGTTGTACACTGCTGGACACACACAGTGGGGTTGGAGTCAGGATTGTGGTATTAATAGTGCAACACTCAACAAAAAGCCTGTTCACCATGTGTCACCTGCCTGCCCCTGTCACCCAAAACTCTGCGTGAGAGGACTCACAAACACACAGTCACACGCAAGCCCATCTCCCAAATGAAATGCTTTTTGTTTTTCTTACTTTAACCTTCACGGCTATCGTTTTTCACTCTAGTATCTAGGGCAAAGTCATTTGTCTTGATTTTTTGTTGACAAACACTCCATACCTTTGTGTATTTGCTGTCTAGACAGTGTGTTCTGCTTCAAGTGCCTGGATACTGCTGGCCATGCTTTATTCCAGGGCTGGTTTCAGGGTGGATCTGTGGGGTATACCCTGGAGGGGGAAGCAGAGGAGGGGGGTCCAGCCGAATACACATCACCGCTGCTCATTCGTATGCACAGGGACGCCCGAGTTAATGCGAGTCTGATGGAGGGCTGAGTAAAGGATTCACACAGAGCCTTGGGTATGGATGCAGATTTAAGTGACATTGTATGCTGGGTGTAAAGTGCGCAAGAAAAAGAAATTCACTGCACAAGTACATTATTTAATGGAGGTACTCAGAAGCATGACTCGTGGTGAGCATGGTATTCGTGACGTTTTCTTTTTTCATCGGTTTAATAGGGTCTTGGGTGACTCATAATACTCATGACAGCTGCTGCTTGTGAACCCCTCCACCCTAACATACATGCACAAATGTCTTCAGCCTTTCGTCGTATGGAAAGCCTCGCCTTGAATGACCCGGTGACTAACTCTCCGTGGAGCGTGTGGGTTCGTTTGAGTGGTTGTGCCATCTGGAGCGGTGGCCGGCCCGGTGACTTACCGGCCGACGCTTCTTTAAAGGAAAAAGCCGCCATTAAAACATGCGTCTGTATCCTAATGAGTATCTACAGTACGTGGCAGTTAAATATGCTCCCGCATGCTCGTCTTGCTAAATAACACGTTGCTTTTTTTATATTCTCACCATTTCCTGCGTTGCTCTTGGTTGTTCGATGCTCTATGGTCAAGTCAGCTTGTACTGTAGTATCAGCTGGACTTATGCCATGGGTTTGTCAGTGTGCTTGCTGA
Source organism: Mallotus villosus (assembly GCA_903064625.1). Lineage (NCBI taxonomy): Eukaryota > Metazoa > Chordata > Actinopteri > Osmeriformes > Salangidae > Mallotus > Mallotus villosus. Next base: position 330,896 of record CAEFZP010000296.1, read on the forward strand.
CCAGCCTGCCTTACTTCCACAGTGGCTTGCATCAGATAGCCTCATGGTTTAGCCCTGGTTGTGTGGTGTGTGTGATTCAACACCAGTCTTCCCGCCTTAAGGCTGGTTAGCTCTGCTTCGTTCTTTTCACTTTTCTTTGCTGCCCTCCTCCTCTGCACATTTTCACAGTGGGGGCTGCTGATTGGCTGTCTAAGCCCTCCAGGACCTCCCTGCCTACGCACCTGTTGTGTAGGTAGAGTCACAGCAGCACCTGGCTTCATGCTAGATGGAGGGATTTCATTTGATAAATATTGATACACAGCTGGCGAGAATCAATATTCGTCCCTTTTAACACTGAGACACATGTTAACTGAACGTTTTTCCTGTTTATTTCTGGATATGGGATTGTGTTCACTTACTTTACTGGTTGCTTCTCTGTATGTTTTTCTCTCTTTCTGTTTCTCGCTTCTTATTTTATCTCCCAACTTTCCCTCCTCTCTCTCTCTCTCTCTCTCTCTCTCTCTCTCTCTCTCCCTCTCTAGGTTTAACTGTTTCAGTGAACCATTTTCTCTTTGCCGGCTGTCCTGCTTATATCAGATTGTCTTTGTGTCGCCCTCTTGTAAAAAGCAACAAACCTGAGAGTGAATTGCATAAAATACTGTTTTTATGATGACCATTGGATCATAAAGCACATTTTGTCCGTCTGGAAATCTCAGCACAGCGTTGTCTGCTGCTGTTTTATTTGCCTGGGTGCTGAAGAGGTAGATTTGCGGAGACATAATGTACAAATCTGCTGCACAAACGAGGCAATACGCAATGTGATTACAGGTCGTTTCAGACATGTCGGGTTGAGAAAATCCATTCCCAGTTAAATCCACTTTCCTTCTGTTTTTGTTGGTAGTTGCACTGCCATCGCAAAGGCAGGTATTACAGCCCTTCTGCTGAATATCTCATTGAACATTGTCTCTTCCCCCAGAGTACAGAGTTAGTTGTTGTCTCAGGGATTTCGATACCTTTAGCTTTATTCTTCTAAAGGCCACACCTGTCACGCCCAATGGATGGCCAACCTTTCTGCCTGTGTTAATCATGGTAATGATTTTGATTATTGATGCTCATTAGTGAGCTTGCTAACGATCCTTAGTGGCCATGTTGGAAGTTCCTCTGTGTCTGGCTCTAGTCCCTATAACCTTCACAGATGACTGGCTTCTTCTCACTCGCCAGCACTAGATAAAAGACAAACTCATTAAAAACTTTCACCTTGATTAATATCTCCGGCGCTTTCTCCCTGTCACTTTTGACTCTGTCCGTTTTGCTCCTTCGCTGAGGCCGGCGTGATAAATCCATCACTGACTGGACAGGGGACGGGCCGAGGTCAACCGCTCTTACGAGAGGGGAGTAACTCTGATCGAAACACACAGACCTACTGTGCACACAAACACACACACAAAAGTTTGCATTGCAATTTCTTGTGGGGACTCACAATTCAGTCCCATTTAAAATCCTGTTTACCCTATCTTCTAACCTTAGCACTAGCCCTACGAATAAATCTTACTCTAACCTTAACCCAAAAATCTAGCATGACATCAATAAAAGGTCCCCCACAAGTAAAATGTTTAATTGTTTGACTCTCCCCCCACCCACCGCCCTCCCACATACACACACACACACACACACACACACACACACACACACATACACACGCCGGTTCTTTCTTCTTCCTGCTGGACCCTTGGGGGTTCTGGTAGAATCCTCTAAGGGTGCTTCCCTGCTGTGGCCAAGAGGCCCACTCTGGTCTTTAAGTATGTGGTCTGTCGCTTGGCGACCCTTCGGAATGTGCAGCTGAGAAATTCAGCTCCACCTGTTTCCCTCTGCGAATATAACGGGATAAAACAGACCTTTATTCTCCAGATAAAAGATGTGGAATTGTGAGAAAGGGCTCAGATCGCTCATGCCATCCACTTTCTTAAGTGTGTCTTGGCCGGCCACCAGGAAATGCCTGTCTGCAGTGTAGAGCCAAGCTGAGTAATACACTTTGTATATGGAAGTATGAAAGTGTAGGTATCGAGCAGGACAATTATCATGATGATTCTTCCATGTGCTCTGTGCGTTTGCTGCAATATCCCTAACCCTTAGACACCTCCTCCCTTATCGTTCAGTAATCGGATCCATTGGATCTCGGCTGTGCGCCAGCCGAGGGTTACACTGAGGCCCAGTATGAAGGACTTGGCAGAGGGTTTAATCTGAATCTATAATGCCTATAGCATTATATTTTGACCTCAAGAATAACCCCAAAGCCATATGATCAGAACATCTCTCTTCAGTGTGCAATTGGCAATCGGTTCACTTCGAAAACCGCATTTTTCCGATGTTTTTCTGTTAAGGACCAGATGTACAACAGTTCATCGCGGTTATGTCAGTGTTACAGAGTTAGAAGGGCTTTCTGTTTTCTGTCAGTGTCGTATGGGCTCAGTGGAGTTGGATCATGAGGGCTATTACATTTGGAAAACCCTGGAAGCTGTCCTCCTTTCTGCTTTTTTAAAGAAGGGGAGGGTCAGATCGCTGAGCCGTTAGGGTACCGGGCTACCAATCAGAAGGTTCCCGGTTTGATTCCCGGCCATGACAAATTACGTTGTGTCCCTGGGCAAGGCATTTCACCCTACTTGCCTCGGGGGAATGTCCCTGTACTGACTGTAAGTCGCTCTGGATAAGAGCGTCTGCTAAATGACTAAATGTAAATGTAAAAAGAATCAAACCCACTGGCCAATGGATTGTGTTTAGGACCTTAGCGTTGAGTTTGTAGTTAAGGACTTCAATACTGATACAATCTTCTGGAATGTATTTAATTACAGTAATGTAGGCTATTGATGTATATTAGTGTGTGTATCCATCCACATGAAGTACTAGTGTATAGTATCTGAGTGAGTTAGCTGAGTTTGTGTGCAGACGGTTGTGGAAAGTAATCTATTGTTGTTATAAATGTCGTTTGGCAGCTGTGATATTAAGAGTATTTTGTCTCTGCTTTTGCTAGATTTAATTGTGTATAGAATAATTAAGTATAGTTTGCCTTCAAATACAATAGGTCTAAAACATTATCCTAATTGGATCAAAGTATTCACAATAAGAGTAGAGATATGTGGAAATCTGTGTAAGCCTGCCTGCCTGCCTGCCTGCCTGTCTCTCTTTCTTTCTCTGTCTCTCTGTCTCTCTGTCTCTCTGTCTCTCTCTCTCTCTCTCTCTCTGTCTCTCAGTGTGAATGATAAGAGCTCTTGTGTTCAGTCAAGCTATCTTGTTCTTTTTCTTATCTCTGTAATGTTGCACCACCTCTTGTTCCTATACAACAACTTCAAATGACGGGGCACTGTTGAAGCAAGGAAACACTTGCTCCTTTAGCTCTGTGCTCCACATTAGATAGAATAATTGTTAACACATCACTGGCGAATGTAATTTGGTTTCCTCCTAAGATAAAAAAAAATACAAGACAACCGTCGACCAGAATACATTGATACGTCTCTTCTCATTCGACTGCATGTAGTATATTCAGCAGCCCTAGTTTTGCTAAAATATGCACACCGTCAGCCATTGATCCATACTCACAGAGATACGGTGTGCCACCTTTTTGAAATCATTGATTGATCGTTTTGCATGAAGCCTATATTTTTTGCAGGTTTTCCATTGATTTTCACTGAGGGATTGCTCAGTACACTGCCCTGGGGGATGTTTGTAGATGGAGACAGTAGTAAGAACTGGGGGCCACTGGAGTTTTCTTTAATGAATAAAATGTGTGTGTGTTTGTGTGTTTGTGTGTGAAGGTGGGGTGATTTATCTACCTGTTGTAGAGTGTTTGTCAGCCACAGCAAGCGGTCACGAGGCATTTGATTAAAGCTTGAGTGCGCTCTACTAAATCAATGGAAGACATATTGACTGCTGGGCTAATTACTGATGCTAACTGTTTGTAATGGTTTTGTCCTCCAACAGTTGCTGGCTTACACTCACTGATAAACCTATCACTTTCCTCTACCGTATCACTGTCGTGCTGCGGCATTCAATCGGATAACTCTAGCAGACTACATCCGATGCCTCTACGATAGACCTGTCCACTCAAATCGGTAACACTTTACGATAGTATACTGTGAGAGTACAGGAAACACAGTGATGTCAACTCTGTAGAGTGTGGTGGGGTAGTGTGGCAGAACTGTAAAGGACTCGGGTAGGGTGCAGGTAGATTGCCTGGGGTGGGGTGGAAAGGGGGGGGGGTAGAGGGCGGAGGAGGGGATAGGGGGGCAGGCAGGGGTATGCTGGAGCAGCAGAAACGGCATGCGGGGGGGGGAGTCACTGCTCATGACTGTCCATTAGGCCTGTGGGGGTCTGGGAACTCCCCAGAGTCTCGCTGCTGCTCCTCAGCCCCCGGTACCAGGACACCCTCGGCCCAGCCCCTCTCGCAGCCATCCAGCTCCATCATTTCACACTCCGCTGCCTCGTGTGCTCCTAATGGGGGTCACATTGAACGAGGCCTTCCAGCCCCTGTTCTCCCCATCTCCCTGTGCCCGCGTTCTCCCTCCCTTTCGATGAGGATGTGACCAGGACACCCACCCCCCCTCCTGTCTGTGTCCCAAAGCCCTGTCTGTTAGGTGACAGTAATGGTGTTTCACCTCTGATGAAGTACTGTATGTGTCTGGAGGCAGAGGCCGCTCGGTAGCAGAGCCCTGGGTAAATGAGAGGAAGCTGCTGTTCTTCAGAGCTGGCCAAGTGGAGGACCCTATCAAAGCTTGTCTCTTGTAAAGGAATCGCAGCCTTGTTTTTCCCTTTCAATTGTTCAATTATTACACAGATGCAAAGAGAGGCTTGTCCCGTGTGCGTGCGTGTGTGCGCACGTGTGTGCGTTTCCAAGCATATGTTTGCCTTCATGCAATCCCATCTTTCCTCTGTCAGCATTGATGATGCAGTGCATGTGTCCAAGCATGCAATTATGTCGATGCAACCCCATTTGCAATCACGAAGCGATGTCATTCTTCTCTTAGCCTAGTAGGCGGCTCTACCATATGCCTTACGATTGGACTTGGACTTGAGTTATTTAGATGGGAAGGGTAGTCTACCAACTAAGCTTGTGCCTGAAAGCTCCCATCAGAGTTACGAGCTGTTTGATATCATTTAAAAATCGCTGTCGTGAGCAGGGCCTAACGACAGCCATTCTACAACGGACTGGAATGTATTCCACGTATCCCTGCAAATCCCGGCCTATCAAGCGATGCAAACAGACAGGCAGAGCAGGCTTATCACGAGTCAACAACACCACTGCAGTCAGGACTGGGAGACAGAGAAAGACAGGGGGAGAGAGGGGAGACAGGAGAACACAAAGAAAGACAGGGACGGATAGAGACAAGGAGAGACCGGCAGAGACATGGGGAGACAGGAAGAGAGACGGTTGCAGAGAGACAAAGGGAGAGAGACATGGACGCTCAAGCAGAGACAGGGGGAGACAAGCAGAACTAGCTGGAGACGGGGAGAAACAGGGCCAGACCGAGGTGTGAGGTATTAAGAGAGAATGAAGAGGCACCAAGGCTGCCCTGTTTATCACAATAGCAGCAAAGCTGGAGGATGAAAATAATAATGATACGCATCTGTAAAAGCTTTAACTTGACCCTGATTCCTTTGTTCATGTGTTTGCACCTGTGGCAATAGAAAGCAATTGTGATCAAAGTCTTGATTTTTCTTTTTGTTGTTGACAGATTTACATTTTGATATCTCGGAAAGAAAAGCTGCAACTCGTGTTAGTCAGTCCTAAAAAATCCATGGTTCATTTAGAAACCCCTTTAAAGTTGTTTTTAGTTCAATTGCTTTGGAACTTTGTCAATAAAATTACAGAGTTACAGCCTGAAAGACAAAACACACAGTCTTCTGTGCGTGTACATAATTCTGTACAGATAAAGAACCCAGTCATTTCAAACACAAATAAAGCCCGATTGTGTGCAATCTTTCACCATGATCGGTCCATGGTTGTAAATACTTTCTCTCTCTTGGAAAGGATCAACCTGTCCTCTCTACAAAAGCCTTTATTGTTATTCTTCAATGATGCACAGTCAACGGTGTGGCCAGCTGTGCCACCTTGTCATCTTGTATCATCAGCTCTCCAGTACCCCAGAGTATATGGGACATGTATGTGAAAGAGCCTGTGATTGAAAAACAGCCCAAGCTTTATCCACTGTAGAATATATATATATTATATTTTTTTGTCCCTCATCTGTCTAGTCATTCTGTGGGATGGTGTTGCGACTCCCTTCACTGTCATGCTTAAAGGACTGTAATTAACCAAACACGAGTTGTGCTTGTTCTAGTTGGTGTTCATGGTTGCATAAACAGTAAACAGGTCTAACCTGCTAAGGCGAAGCAGGGGCGTGCCGTGACAGACCGTTTTGGGATCTGAGGTGTTGAGAAAGTCATTTGTGTGGTGTGCGTGCGTTGTCTCATGTTGTTGCGTTGTGACTGGGTGTGTCTGTTCGGCGGTGTGTCCCTTGGCAGCGAGAGGGTGACGGCGAGAGTCACCCCTCCTATCACCACCAACTCCCCCTTCCCCCACCCCCCACCTCAGAGGACAGGGCCAGTTAACTCAGCTCTCCAGCTTGCCAATGACACAGGCTTCATGGCCCATAAACCCAGAGGAGAAGAGCACATGGGAAAATGGCCGCCCGTCTCAATTTTCTGCCAGGCTGCGTCTCGCGGCTACTTCCCTCAGCATCTGGTGCGTTGCTCTGTCTGGCTGGGCCACATTGAAACCGCTCCTAGAGGTCAGGACAAGGGCTCGTAGATGATGACTGAAGCTCTGGGTTGCTCTCATATGCATACTCCGACAGACAGCCGCTCTTGACACCCGCACGCGCATGCAGGCCCGCAGACAATCTTGCTACTGTGTTCTGGAACATCACTAACCCAACCAAGCAGAACCGGCTTCATTATAATTGCTGCTGGCATATCAGTCCACAATTATCAACGGCGGCTTATTCAGTCTTTAATTGCCTCATTTAATTTGTTCACATTTGGCGGTGAACAATGTCAACCTGCTTCAGTTGAAAGCGATTAACTCCAAGGACGTGTAACATGCACGACAAGCCTGCTGGGTGTCTCTGGTTCCCTGTTCCCAGCTCACTGTGAACCCCCCCCGGAGACAGCGATCTGCCTGTGGTTCAAGTCTTAGCCACCGAAAATACACCATGCCAGGCGCCAGCTCTGTTAACGACACCCGGGGTTGAAAAGTCTTCGGAACATGGCAGGGAAAAAGACATGGTCCCACTGTGCCCTGGCATTAACACCACATTTACTAGGCTGTTGAAACCGTTTGTTTGTGTGTGTTTGTGTGTGTTAGTTTGTTCATGTGCTGCAGTACGATCTTGAATGGTTCACTGTGTGTTTTCTCGTGTGTGTGTGTGTGTGTGTGTGCAGGTGTGTCTGCATGGGTCTGCGTGTCTGTATGTCTGTGTGTGTGTGTGTGTGTGTACCATCAGAATCCCTAGCCTTCATGGCCCGGAGTTGGGCTGTCGCTCATTGCTGAGTCCGGTGGTGCTGCTTGTCTCATTAAGATTGATGAGGAGCGCCAATGTCATGGCTGGGTTAGCGGCCTAGTGCCAGCCAGGAAGAGCACTGTGCCGCGTAATTATCTGGTTAAATGTCTAATGAATGGGCTAATTTATTCATTTATTCATCAAGTTATTTATGGGGAAAATTGAAATGTTTTATACCTGCCCTTTCGAGGGATGGCAGTGTGCGTTTTACAGTTTCACCTTGTTAAGAAGAAACCGCAGGGAAACTTATCCCCGTTTGGAAGCACTTGAGCTAAGCGTTGATGGTTGTTCGTTGAACTATGTTACATTAAATATATTTTACTTCAAAAAGTCCTTTCACCACACCATAACTTCACCGTTGTGCTGTGGGGGAATCTGTTCTGGGTCATGGTGACTGTTTCTCAACGTATTAGTGCCTAATCTGCTTATCTCATTACTGATACAAGTAAGCCCTCCTGACTGGGTCATAAGATGAGATAAGAGGGTGTGTTTGTGTGTGTGTGTGTGTGTAGAGGAGGCATATAATTACCTAAGCTATGTCAAGATCCGCAGACCAGTAAACATGACACGGTTTATACATTAAAAAGAGCACCTGGTATTTTATACTGAGGACAGAAGAGATGAAAGGAGGGGGAGAAAGAGAAGAGAAATGGCTTAGTCGAGTCTTGGTCTCCTGGTCCGAGGGGTTTTGTGTTTCATGCTTGGTAATGAGCTTTAGAGGAAGCACAGAGGATTCTCCAACATTGAAAACTCGCAGCTTGGAGGATTCAAGAGGTCTTTTAACAAAGAGGGCCAAAGACAAGCTGAGAATTATGCATGAGAGGAGAGGTGGGCAGGGGGTCTTCCTGTAGGGAGAGGAAGTGAGAGAGGAATACTGATGCCATAGCTCTGGAAACATCCTCATTAGACAACACCATATGGTGTTACCAAACAGATGCCTTAGTCAGTAGGGGCCAGTGTGGGACCTGGGGGCCATCTTGGGTCTTCTTCAGTGCCACAGATCCATATTTTGTCTACAACAGGGATTCCTCGTCTCGTCACTCCTCCCTGCACTCTGCCATTGGAGATGTTTTGTAGGCTTGGTGAATTGTTCTTCTCTAACACGCTCTGTATCCCCCCCGCCAACCCTCTCTCTCTCTCTCTCTCTCTCTCTCTCTCCCCCTCTCTCTTTCTCTCTCTCTCCCTCTCTCTCTCTCGTCTCTCTCTATCTCTCTCTCTCTCTCCCTCTCCCTCTCCCTCTCTCTCTCTCTCCCTCTGTCTTTCTCTCTCTCTTCCTATCTCTGTCTCTCTCTCTCTCTCCGTTTGTTTGGCATTGGAATTCGGTGCATGTGTACCAGTCCTGTGCCCGAGGCTGTTTGGAGAAGGACGAGCAGTAGCACACTCAGCAGCCTATCTGAGGCCCTCCAGATGGGAGCTGCACCCAGCCTCACCCAGCAGCCCAACAGTAACACGCACCATGGAGTCTCTCTCTCTCTGCCAGGAGACACATCAGCCAGGTCAAGCTTCAGCTCAGGAAACGAAACAAGTGTCGTTTCTCAATGAAGCTTTGATATGGACGGTCCCACTCCGCTAGGTGTTGAAAGGGAAACGTAACAGCTGCTGTGCCCTAAAGCTGTTTGCTCTCCACAAAGGGACTGAGGAATACGTAGAGAACATCTCATCTACATTCCTCCTATTCCCGCTCAGCACCAGTCCGGACGCTCTTCTATGATTCATGCGCCGAATGCTAACGCCGTCGAGCTAAATCCATCTGTTACGCTTCTCCAGCAGTCTTGTGGTGGTCATCGGGCATGTATGTTTAAAGAGCAGTATTGCAGTGAGCTTCATCACTCGGGCGAGACACAGTAGCTGTTGATTCTCTCATCTCTCTCACGGCGAGGAGAGGGCCTTGGATGAGGAGATCAGACGCTCATCAAATGGCTTTGAGGAGCCGCTCCCTTGGCCACGGAGCTCAACTCCTCAGGTTCATAAATGAACATTGCCTGCTACTCCAGAAAAGAAGGTTATTATCAGTGAGCTTCATTGTATGTTTCTATTGGAAGTCCACCTGGCTGGCATTCTGCTTCATGTGCTTTGGGATTGAGTGGCATGCCCGAGCACAGGAACAAAGGTCGAGAGTTGAAGATTTTCATCGTCCTTTTTCAGTTTGTAAGTACTCGATGAGACTAACCGATAGGGTTTGTCAGGGACTGAAGCCAGTTCAACAGATTGGCATCGCAGACAGTTGGACTCACCAGGTGTCAGACAAACAATAACACTGTCACTGTCCTGGCTGTGGGAGGCCTAGATGGTATCTACAGAATACCACTACAGTGTAAGGTAGTACAGACATAGTGTAGGAGGGAAACCAAATGCTCTCTTTGTCTTGTCTCTTTTTTCTATAATTTTCTTCCTTTTTATTCACAATTTGTCTTTCTTTTTTTCTCTCTTCCCAATCAATGATTCATCGCAAGTGACTTGACCATTAGGGCTACACACGTGCAGCACAGTAAATAATGGGGTCCCTACGGTTCTATCCACGTCTTAGTACAGACCCACGTCCTTATCAGCCGCCGCAGGCGTCAGCGATGTAAAGCCGACGTCATCACTTCCTGTCTAGGCCACCATGTTGACTGGGAGGAAGTCAACGACCGGGGGAATTCTTCTTCTTCTCAGACGACTTCTCCGGGCTGATCCAATCCTGTCTCTGTCCCCAGCAGCAGCAGCGGGAGTTGATCTGCCTTGCCGGCGTGATGTGTGTGTTCTCCTGGGGATTATGCATGTGCTGTCATGCAGGGAGTTTTATGACACTCATCGATCCCCTTCTCAGCCTGAGAATAGACTTCAGCGGTGAATTGATCCTCGTCATTATTGGCCCAATCCCCTTGCTGCACCTTCAGTCACGGAGCCATGCCGCCAGTGAAAGGTCACAGATATCATCCATCTGCAGCCCCCGCCTGTCCAAGGATTTGCTCTCCTTTTGCTGTGCAAGAACACCAAACACACACACGCACGTCTCTACTCTATCTCTCTCTCTCTCTCGTTATCTATTTCTCTCTTTCTCTATTATCTCTCTCTCGCTCTCGATCTCTCGCTCTCTCGCTCTCTCGCTCTCTCGCTCCCTATCTCTCTTTCTCTCTATCTCTCTCTCTCTCTCTCTCTCTCTCTCTCTCTCTCTCTCTCTCTCTCTCTCCTCCATGCGTGATAGCTTCTGGCAACCACACACCGGCCCCATTTGCATTCCCGTTTGGCTGGCACAGCGAGGCACCATCGCAGCTTTGAACACACTCCCAGACGCACTTATTCCTGCGCAGTGGTTCGTTTGGGAAACTTAGTTAATTAGTGTGTGTGTGTGTGTGTGTGCCTGTGTGAGTGTTTGTGCACGTGTATGTGTGGCCAACTGTTTATGCGTGTGTCTGTGTGTGTGCGTGTGTATCATGAATACATGAGTATGTGCACATGTGTAAATGTGTGCATGAGTATTACGTGCGTGTACGTGTTTGAGAAAGAGAGAGAGAGAGAGAGGAGAGAGAGAGAGAGAGCGAGAGAGAGACAGAGAGCGAGAGAGAGAGCAGCGTCTCTGACTGCACGGGAGCGTGCGTTGTGCCGAATAGAGTCCCGTAGGGAAGAGCTGGGAGCTCGGAGCCGTCTCTCGGCGGCGTGAACGAGAGCGACAGCGGATGGTCGTCATGTGCCACCGCACATCAGAGGACACACACTTCATTATGCCGATCCATGGGACCCGGGCTCGGGGCCTCAAAGCTCATCTCCATACCTCTCCTACAGAACGCCGTTGACATGATCATTACGCCCCGCTCGCCGTTTCTAAGAGGAGTTCCGGCAGGTTCCGATGTTGACGAGAGGTTCTATTTGGAGTCCTAAGCAGTCTTGGCAGTGTGCACGGTGCATATCTTCCGTAGTTAGTGGAACATTTACTTTTGCGTTAGGAAGCATCTGTTTTGGTCAGAGTAACTCTTTCGAAGCACCTGTTTGGAGCACGCATGGCTGCTGCACCCGGTCTAACAGGATCCTGTCCACACAAATGAGTGTGTGATAGTCGCACAGCAGAGGAAACGTACAATTAAGAACTGTTCAGTGTTTTTCCATACTTTACGGCGAGTCAGGTCTGACAGATGTTCTTCTTTCAGGTTTTAGCCTTACTCCACTAGTTAAACTCTTTCAGCGTGTTCAGTTGCCAGTTTAAGGCTTTCTGGCAGTGGACGTACAGCTAGTAAAATGGTGCACTTTACACAGAGAGTCAAGCCTTTGTTCTGTGACCTCACTAGGCGGTTTCTAGGGTGTGTTGCATTGAGAAGGCCTCGTAAGCAGGGACACACGAGAGACGACCTGGGGGATGAGACCCCGTCGCTGTTCGACTGGGGCCACAGCTTGTTTGTGCTTAGCTCTGTGTGTGTGAGCAGCTGGATATCCAAGGCTAGCTGTGTCAGTATGACTGAGCCCATCCTGCCTTCGCAGGGAATATTTTGCTAATCTGAGTGCAGCAACAGCCCTGCAGCAACCTCCCCAGCCAGCCCCGCCCATCTTGACTGCCTGCGGGGCCAGCCCAAGGAGCGAAACAAGAAGCTTCACATGACTGGCTTAACGACTTCAGTAGCGTCCTCCCCCCTGACCCCTCCCCCCTCGCCCGTCTCTATCTCTCGCTCTATCTCTCTCTCTCTTTATTTCTCTCTCTATCTCTCCCATCTCTCTCTCATTGTCTGACTCATTCCTGTGTAGCAGCATTTAAAAATGCCTGGTGTGGTTCCGGCTTGACTGACACCTCACCACCCCGAACCCTCCCGACCTCCGCCCATGCCCTGGCTTTTTCCAGGAGATGGGTGGGTCTTGAGGGCGTCTGATTGCCTCCCTCCACCACCGGCAGATCAATAGAGCCTGGCGGGGCCAGCCATCGATCAGCTGGCACTCTGGAGCTAATTTATGCTCTTGCTCAGCCGATCCTTCCACACCAACGTGCCGGGGCGTGAAATTCAAATGATTATTATAGCCAGGCTATTCCATTATCTGAGGCTGGGAAGGATGTGCAGTGCGTGGCGATATTGGCTCGCTTCCTGCGGGACGGGGGCGAAGACTTGCCCCTCCGTGTCCAGCTCAGTGCCCTCAACCCCCCTCCCTGAAGGACCCAGAGGAAGGTGTCGTGTGAAGCCCCCGTCGTTATGAGTGATTTACGAAACCAATGTTAATTGTGTCATCATCAATTAATCGTCGAGGCGACGCAGCACACGCGGCTTGGTCTTCATCCGTCTCAGGTGTCTCGCCCACACTGGAAAGGACACTGCTTTTTTTTTCTCTCTCTGTAACATTGTTTACTGTTCCCTAACTGGTGTGACCTTTATATTGCTGTCATGCTCGTGCCACTAAGTGGCACCTGGGGAGGTCTGGCCGTGTAGGTATGTGTGTGTGTGTGTGTGTGTTGGGAGTATAGATCACCACACCTGGACATATCAGTGGTTGCTAGCAGACTAAGTAGGTCGAACACGGGGGGCGTGGTGGGGGGCCAGGGTTAGGTTAAAGGGGTTTCCTGCCCTTCTCCTACAGCAGGGGCAGGTTGAACAGGAAGTACCCAAACTGCCTCGACACTGTTGCCTGAAGGGACAGTAGCATTATCCACTCGAATGCACTTTTTATTGAATAATGTCTTTTTACTAAAGCAACAAGACAATCGTTTTTTTCTGGGGGGAGGGGGGAGGGGGCTGAGAGAGGCAATGAGCGAGGGAATGAGAGGAGAGTGGACTTTGGATGTGTGAGTGAGGGGGGTCATTAAAAAGCAAACTGTCGGTGAGAAAATGTACTGGAGGTTGTTGAACACACTGAGAAATGTTTGCCTGCCTGGCCTCAGGCCCTGCTTAATTAACACTGCCCCTGCCTGCCACCACTGAGAGAGGGAAGGCAGGGAGGGAGGGAGGGATGGAGGAGAGTGGGAGGTATCGCGGGAGAGATAGACTGATGCGACTGATGTCTGAATCATTTCATTATCGGCTCAGGGTCAAGGCCATGGTTTCTTTCATGCTCTTTTTAAAGCTTATCTCTGTTATTTTCGTTCGGTCTCGAGCAAAAGAAGGAATCCGAAAAGGTGTTACAAAGGTAATATTGGAGACGGGAACACTCGTGTCTATAAACCAGCTGGGATCTCGTCACGGTAGTCTGTAAAAAAAGACAATGTCGTCTCTCTCCACGATCGTTAGATCCTCTATACATCCATGGATCTAATGATCCTTAGATCATCCTGCCAGCTCCTATCCCGCTCAGCAGAGGTGTGGACTGATGAGGTGTACTATAGGCTGACAGACCTATAGTCACATGATATCCATGATTTATATATAGGGGAGTAGAGAAAGGCACACATGTAGGGGAGTCGTACCCAGTCCTCTGGGTACAGTTTACTCTCCTCTCCTCGAAGTCTCCCTGGCCTGCTACCAACCTATCACATATTGTTTGACAGCAGAGCCAATGCTAAGATTAAGGAAATATTCACTTCATTCAAATCAATAGACTCTAGAGCTTTACTGCAGCACTGCCCTTGCCAGTCTCCAAAGCTGGATAGGACTTCAATCAAACCTCTCCTACACACACACACATTAACATACAAGGGCACACATTATGCTAGCATTAGCAGATACAAAAAGAAAAGAGCACAAACACCCACAAGCGTAGCCACACACATTGAAACTGTAAGCTCACACATTGATTAGGTACATATATTGTACACTGCAGGGGTGGGGAAAAAAGCGAAGGAAATCAAATTTGAGGAAAATCAAAATTGTTCTCGAGTTTGTCCTGGGGTCAACCTGTTACATTCACATGTGGTTATTGGCGAATAGATCTTTCTCGTTTCTCTGACATTTAGTGTTTCACAGTACCATTGGATGTGTCCTGGGGGAGGGGGTGTGCTTGGAGCTGGCTGTATGTGCCATTTCCTGGTGATTGATTTCCTTTCCTCCATGACTGAAAGGGTTAAACTCTCTGGCCCTGTCACTGGAGCCTTGCATTGCGAGATTGCATTTAGACGTCACTGCCAACTCAAATATGCAACCTGTCTGTCTGGCAGGGAGACATAGCGAGAGAGAGAGAGAGAGAGAGATAGAGAGACAGACAGAGAGAGAGAGAGGGAGGGAGAGAGAGAGAGAGAGAGAGAGAGAGAAAGAGAGATAGAGAGAGAGAGCAAGAGAGAGAGAGAGAGAGAGAGTGCGGATGAGAGAGCGAGAGAGAGAGAGAGAGAGTAGAGAGAGAGAGAGAAGGACTCTTTCATACCAATCCTCTGTAAACCACTTCATAAGGCATTTTGCCTGACTGAAATGATCAGATTACATGTCCAGATTGAAATTTGCATTACCTTGGGCAGATTGTTTACTGTATTTGTTGTGCACATTGGCACATCGCACACAATCCGTTTTCCTGCAAACTCAAAGCTGTCTATCGTCAGGCATGCACATTCAAGTCTGTAAAGGTATGTTTCTGATCATGTAACCTGTACTGGGTGTAAATAAAACAAATGTTCTTTTTTTCTCTCCCTTCTCTCTCCCTCTCTTCTCTTTCAGGTAATGTGGTGCATCTTCTTTGGTTCTTGTTGGCTCTTTCTGAACAACAATCCGACTTGATCCAACTGCCATCCAGAGTGAATATATACACTATCTTTGACACACATTCTCACACACACACACACACACATACACACGCACATACACAAAAATGCACACTCACGCAAGCATGTACTAGGCAAGTTGCCTTGGTTATGTATCCTCCCCGAGTGAAATACCAACAGCAGATGAACAGGTATAAACGTCTCTGTCACTGCTCACGTAAGGGATACTTACTACTCGTTTATGGGAGTGTGTCAGTGTGTGTGTGTGTGTGTTTGTGTGCGTGTGTGAGAGAGAGATAAAGAGAGAGAGAGACAGAAAGAGAGACATAGGTTTTGAGTGACTGGAAGGCACGTTACCGAAAAGCTGTGTTCTCTGTGGCTTGGCTTTGAAAGCCTTCTACAGGTGCAGCGATGCTCCCACAGCAGAACTGCTAGGACCGGCATTACGCAACACTGTGTCACGTAGACCTTCATTGTCAAGCGGCCTCCTCTCGTAAAGAAACGATGCATCACACTGTGCAGACAACCTGACACCAGTAATGAACATGGTGAAAGGCCTTTAGCTGTATCGCTGATGTTTTCCACGTGTGCCATTACATCTGTATGTGTGAACTGTTAGCGCAACAATATGAAACACACAGGGTTGTAGAGTAAGCATACACAGGCACACACACACACCACGCATACAGACATTTACCTTATGCACATAAGACTATTTACACATGTGCCTTATCTACTGTGAACAAATATTAGCTAATCTCAGTAAAAGTGTCCCTATTGGTCTGTGTGGATGGGAACAGATTTGGGGCTGTTGGTTTGCTTTTGACTCGTCAAAAATGTAATCTAATTTAATTGCTTATGGTGAGACTTATTTTCTCACCTTGAACAACTCTAAGAGTGGTGTCAAATATATGCACCTTGATTTCTCAACCTGCCTTACCTGTTGTGCAATAAGTTCTGCGGTGTTGTTATGCAGAGTAACTGGTTAGCTTTAAGACCACAGTTGAATACCTTGCACACGTTTCACTTGAACTTTCTAGGTCATGTGTACAGAGTTTTTTTTTCTTTTTTTTTACAACTGACTCCGTAATTTATCATCGCTCACCTGGCGCCAGTAGAGATATGATACAAAGAACTCTTGGCCACCCGGTCAAATCTAGGTCTCAGAGGTAGTATACACAGGAAATTGATAGGAACCATAGTATGAGTTCTAATTGACCTATTTCCACATTGTGGAAATATAAGTCATTGAGACCAGACCAGATCATCACACTTAAAGATGCAGTTGGAGGGCGGGGGGGGGGCTTGGTTGTGTCCAGGTCGCTATTCAGTAGGCCTCCCCCGTCGGTGCTGGGGGCTGTCCAGAGGTAGGGGCTGGGGTTGGACAGTGGCACCTGGGTCGCTGAAGAAATCTGTTCCCACGTTAGCACTCATAAAGAGGTCAGCCTGCAGGGCAGTCCCAGCCACAGCTGTGGGGCCAGCTCTGGAAAGCTGTTCCATATGAGCACCTGCCTAGTATGGGCACGTGCAGCGCTCACCAATGAGCTAGCTGCCTGATACAGCTGGCATGGGCCAGAGCTGTGGCTGTGGCTGTGGCTGTGGCTGTGGCTGTGGCTGTGGCTGTGGCTGTGGCTGTGGCTGTGGCCGTGGCCGTGAGTGTGACTGTGACTGTGACTGTGGCTGTGGCTGTGGCTGTGGCTGTGGCTGTGGCTGTGGCTGTGGCTGTGGCTGTGGCTGTGGCTGTGGCTGTGGCTGTGGCTGTGGCTGTGGCTGTGGCTGTGACTGTGACTGTGGCTGTGGCTGTGGCTGTGGCTGTGGCTGTGGCTGTGGCTGAGCTGGGCTGAGGCTGAGGCTGGGCTGGGCTGAGGCTGGGCTGGGCTGAGGCTTGGGCTGGGGACTGAGGCTTGGGCTGTGGCTGAGCTGGGCTGAGCTGAGGCTGGGTCTAAGGCTGGGGCCGGGGCTGAGGCCAGGACTGAGACTCGGTCTGAGGCTGGGTCAAGTGTCTTTTGGATCATATTTTCACTGCCTTGGACACCAACCCACATCCTTCCACCACCTTACCTCCCCACATCTACGCAGGGCCGCTGTGGGCGTGATTAATAACCTATTGTTCATTGTTTGCTATGAATGTCGGACTCATGGCCGAGAGATTATTCCATGTTTATTAGGTCACCTGCTCTGTGGGCCCTGACTGTCCAATTAAAGTGTCAGAGCAGACTGCAATGTAAATCAGACAGGTGAAGATCACCAGCGTGTAGCAGAAAAGTGTCACACAGTTGGACACGTGAGCACAGTACAGCCCCATGTTAAGCCCTCTCAGTTAGGCTGGCTCTCAGGCTAGGCAAGGTTCATTTGACGTGTGAAAATGAGGCTTTAGAGATGAACACCTGCTGCAGGACAGTCATATTGACGGCATGGGATATCTCTAGGACTGTACGAAAGCCCCACTTCTTCTTCCAGTTCTCTCCATTGATTGAGAGCCACTGAAACCGAGACACCAGTGTGACGTTTTTTTTCCGTGTCGTGTTCGTCAATCATAAGTTCTTATCATCATCTGGTTGCACGTATTGTAGCAGCACGTCAGTTTCCAACCACATTGCAAGCACACACACACACACACACACATACTACATAAAGACACTACCCCAACCTGTTACACCGGTGAAAGAGTGCAACAGAACAATCAGGACCATAAATCTGTCCACACAATACTCCCCTTACCTAACGTGTTGTCTATTGCCACGGATACCTGGCTACCGTCCAACAATCACGATTGTGTGTGTAGAATGTTGATGGGTGTGTGTATCTGTGTGTGTGTGTGTGTGTGTGTGTGTGTGTATGCATGTGAGTGTGTGCATGTCTGAAGACCCGACCACAATAAAGAGGACAGAGAGGGTGCAGCAGCACCCGAGGCTGTGTGAAGGAGAGGCAGGCTGAAATCAGTCCAGTCAATCCTGCCACACACACACCGCCCTGGGCACAGCAAGTTGCTCAGTCCTCCACGAAAAGGCAAAACTCAATCGCAGGAAAACCATCGAGCCTATTTGATACATAGTGCACTTTTCATAGAAGCCATGTTTGATGTGATTCCAGGATTACCAGAAAACAGTCAATTGGGTCAAACAAGGGTTTTTCCAGCCCCACTGTTTTGCCAGCAGGCTGTTGAAAACAGATAGCCACTCTGATGGCATGAGCGCTCTGAAAGTGCTGCCCCAGAAGGATATGCTGGGTTACTTTGCACACAGCAGGAGTGATGGCACACTCTCCAACTGTTTGCACGCGTAAGCTGCCCTGCGACTGAGGAGGAGGAGGAAAAGAGAAGGAAGACGGGGGAGGACAGAACTAGAGAGAGACAGAGAGAGACAGGAACCGAGTTTATTGACGAAGCGAGGAACTGTGAAATGGGCGCTGACAGAAAGATGTCACATGCCAGACAGTGTTTCACAGGGCATTATGAGTGTCTGCAAGTAGCACAAACACACACACTTGCATTCTTACTTACTTCTTTACTTATGTCTGTAATCAATGTAGGGAACTTGACCACCATGAGCTGAATTTGGCCATTTGTGCTGATAGAGGAGAGGTGATTCGGAGGTTTAGCCTTCTTGTCAGAGCCTGATTCTCCTTGCGGGATCGATGGAGACTTCAGCTCTAGTAGCGTGTTCACCCCCCTTAGAGGATTGAAAGAAGGACATTTGGGGATGTGCTGTGTTCATTAGTCCAATCATCTGTCCTCTGCTCTCCTTCCTCAATACTCTCTCACTACCCTAGTCTCGTCTCTACAAATGGGTACTAACCTCTAGCGTGATCTAGAGTCTCTCTCGATCTCTCGCTCGAGTCTGATCTCGAGCGATCTCTCTATCTCTCTCTCTCTCTCTCTCTCCCCCTCTCTCTCTCTCTCTCTCTCTCTCTCTCTCCATCCCCTGCTTCGCCCTTAACTCTCCCAAAAGTCTTCCAAAGGCAGCACATCAAAGGCAGGCCCCACAGGCAACGAGATAAGGGTGGAGGGGGCAGTGCCCACGTATGACCTCACAGCCTCATTATCTGTGACCTGTTAGTGTGCAGGTGACCTCGGTGGTCATGACCTCATCCAGGGGTCACAAGACCAGCTTAGGAGAAACGGAGCAGGTGGACACAAAGTCACCTGCCAGTAATTGGTCCATAGACACACATACTGTACATATATTGGATGCACACATACGCATGCCTTTCGGTCTGAAAGCTGGCTGTTAGATGACCTCCACAAGAAGCTATGTAAGCAACTGGCTGAGTGACAAGGCAGTGAAAACTGCTCTTTTACAGTAGTGTCCAGACGATATAGTGTTTTGACCGCTCCAGCCCCCTCCCCTGGCTGCTGTTGCCATGTAACCCAGCCTGGCCCTGAGAGGCCCCCCCCCAGAGCCCCTCCACACTATTCTGGGATGTTTTCTGGTCCTCCAGCTGGGACTCGTGAATGGCTCTGTGCTAGCCTGTCTTCCTGATCTCTCCAATGCCCTAATCCTCCTCCAGCCTCTATTAGCGGGCTGTCTGCCCTAGTGAGCATGAGCCGGGCTCTGCTTTGCTCCGCCACTCTGTTAAGACTGAGGTTCTGCTTTCTTTAAGACTCTCCTCTTTGCTCCACTCCTCCTCTCTCCTCTGCTCGTGTCTACTCTCCTCCGCCCCTGTCCTCCACTCTCCTCTCCTCCACCATCCTCTCCCTCAGAATGTCACAGCAGTCATTCAAAGAACCAAGACGCAGTATGGGAAGATATTGGAGGGGTGTCATTGTGTAGATTAGGGTATCCACACAATGGTGAAAAAGCAGATGAGACTGACATTGTGATCCTGTGTGAGAACTCTGAAGAGACATTGCTGAAATGACCAAACTACCAATCACAGAGCCAGGACCAAAACTTCTGTTTGGCCACATATAAAATGGCTAGAAAATAATGCCTGCGTGCTTTGTGATTAGTTAACAAAACAGATTCAGAGTAAAACATTTTTTTTAAAAAATCCATTTTATTACCTGACTTCCTGTGAGTACATTTACATTTAAATTGAGTTATTTCGCAGACACTCTTATACAGAACTACTTACAGTAAGTACAGGGACATTGCCCCAAAGCAAGTAGGCTGAAGTGCCTTGCCCAAGGACACAACGTAATTTGCCACGGCCGAGAATCGAACTGGCAACCTTCAGATTACTAGATTCCAGATTCCCTCACCGCCCAGCCACCTGAGTAGCTGAATACGTGCATGTGTGCATATGTGTGTTTGTGTATGTGATTGTGTGTTTGTGTGTGTGTGTGTGGTTTCTGTGTTTATTGTTGATGTGGTGTGGTGTTTCACCCAGACTCCCCTGGTGCTGGACTTGCAGAGACTGCGTTTTAATGAGATGGCTGAGTGCCACTACTGTCTTCCGGTCCCAGTATTGAAGCAAGACTGTTCCAGGCCACCCAGGAGACGCCCGATCAATCAACTAATCAATGACATCTCATGTTGGCACTGCACCTCTCTCAGCTGAGTAAATGCTTACAAAATGCCATCATAGCATTCAGCAATGCTGATCGTGACTTAGAATGAATTTGACTCGAACAAATCACGGATATTTGAAAGTTATGCAATCTAATGGTTGGCTAACTTCCAATTAGTTCACTTTTCCTTTCCGCTTATCTGTCCCAGGTTCACCATGAATCTGTACGTTTTTTTCATGTCTGAAATTAACTTCATGACATTCCTTAAATTAATTCATACACCTGCTGCTGCTGCTGCTGTCTGGGATGGTTCAAACAAGTATAAGGTTAAACGTGTAAAAAAAAGAAAGATGATGATTAACTAGGTTCACAAAGGAGCATTCTCTCTCAGGAGCATTCTCTCACACAGCCTATCAGTGGTTATTGGATATGGATGGTCATATTCTTCCCAAGTTAAACCTAAGACCTCAAACATTGAGCGATCAATAGCAAACTGTGTATCATGTGTTTGAACTGAATGAGTAACACGGCTGCAGTTTGACGTAACACAAGCAAAGTTAGCTCTGAGGTAAACATGCTGGATGGTGATGCGAACATCTGACTAGAGAGATGTTTGGCAGGGCAGACGTATCCATAGCACTGACGAGGGGCAGAGAGACGGGGAATATAAGCTGGAGAACGAAGGTAGCTGGACGAAATGGAGAGTCAGTGAGAAACAGCTGGAGAGGCCTCATTATTTAACAAATGTGTCGAGAAAGTGCATTTTCATGCGTGTGCTTGGGCTTGAGAGGGCATTTACATACGGGTAAACAAAACACCTTTTCTCTTCACTCTAGGGATGCGCTACTGTGTGGATTTTGGGGTGTTTTTGTGGTGACGAGTGCCAGCATAAATCATCACAGGTTCAGTCATTCAAAATGAACCTGACAAAGACATACAAGATACCGCAAAAGACTAAAAGATATCAACATATATGTCTACCTTTTTCTACCCACCCCCTCTCTTTCTTGCTCTATCTCTCCCTGGCACCACACCACACACACACACACACCACACACACACACCAGTATCAAGCCGCACACTCAATTAAACCTCCATACCCAGTTAGTAATGAACAGCTCTTGTCTAGTCCCACAAGGACAGATATATTAGGAGGCTTCTCATTGGTCATACCAAGCACCACCAAGGCCGTCCTCTCCCCATGGCGCCCTCTTTAATGAATGAAAACACTCCCTCCCTTAACATTAAACTGAGATGAGTCTTGCTAGCAGGCGAAGGTAGACCTCTCCCCAGGGGGACAATGCTGGAGGCTGATAGAGAGGGAGAGCAGATTGTCTTCACGGAGCTACGACCCCAGCCCTGATGTGTACATCCATACCTTGCACAATGGACTACTTCCCCCCTCCTCCTTCACCCCCTCCCCTTTACACACAAACACACATATTCATCCTCACTGGGGGGGAAAACAACAACCATGTCCTTCTCCTCTCCATCTCCCGTCACGTGCCCTCCTTCTCTCTCTCTGTACCTCTCTCTCTCTCGGTCCCGCTCTCTCTCTCTCACAAGGCCTGTCTTCTTTCAGCCTCTGAGTAATGCTCCATTGTGCTCGCGGCGCATTGTCCGCATCGTGTCTTTACGGGGGCCGACCTCTCTCTCTCTTTCACTGCCGAGGGTCTTCACAACTCGAGTGGTCCGTCTCCGTCTCGCTCCCCCGGCTCCTCCGTGTGCGGCGCGGCTCCGGCTGCACGTCAACGCCACATCCCCACCCCCCGCCCCCCCCACGAAGAGACGTCTTAATCATGATCTGCCACCGCCACTCAAATAACATTTAGATGGTTTTGTAGCGAACACAGCCTGAGGCCTGTTCATTAAGGACGGGTGTGAAAGCAATGCATAGATTTAGCGCTAGGCTGAGCTCCCACTCGCTGGTAATGTGGAGCCGCCTGTCTCTGTTCGGCGGGCGGGGAAATAAAAGCAGATTACCACGCTTGATTTGTACTAAGCAGCTCTCCCGGTGACTCTGTGAGGGTGCCACTTAAAGCTCTCCCGCCCCTCTCTCTTTCACACACACACACAAGCACGTACACACACACAGTGTCATCCTCAAAGACGTGTGCCTTCTTGTGAACTGTCCAGCTTTTGAGGGAATTCTGTGTACTACGGCCATTTTCAGTCTCACATAACACAGATGGCTAAAGATGCTTATCTGCAGCCAATTTCACCATCCCCACGTCTTGACTAATCCTTAATTGTGGACTCATTCTTTCGAGCTACGACCGTTATCAGGCATGCCGTGTTGTCATGGCATCGGGTCAGAGACCTGGGTCAGAAGTAGCTCGACATCAAATGTCTGTCTGAATGTAGAGCAAAGCGTGTCGAGTATTTAATGATTCTGTCATCCGTCTGCCTCGAATAAGGGAACTGAGCATTGTGACCCCTGCTTATGTCTGCATTGCCCCGTCCAATCACAATACATTTCTCTTTCTCTACAAAGACAGCTACAGATAAAGCTGATGCATATTAACATGAAGTGTCACTCCCCTCTCCACGTGCCCTTCAACCCTTAGCATACACACACATACACACACAAACGCACACACACACGTGCACAAGGTGTGTTATTGCATATTTCCTTCAAGTGACTCTGAAGGCTTTGGTATAAGGCTTTGCGATCCAGGAGAATATTATAAAGGTGAGACCCTCGCCCACCCCTCTCTCGATGGCTTGAGCCCTGACGAGCCAAGACTAATCCCCAAAGCAATTAGCAGGCCTCCGAGCTAGGCTAATAAAGACAAGGGAGTTAGCCAGGATAAAGTCCAGCACGGGGGTCTAGACCACAGGCTCGGACGGAATACTAAGCCCCCTATCCTGCCCTGGAGATTATCCGGGCTACTCCGCTGTAGCCCTCGCCTGACACAAGTAACACACACACACACACACACGAGCGCACAGACGCTTGATTGACAGGTGACAGGCTGATCTGCGAGGCGTGTTTGCTGGCGTGGACCCGCCCGTGTCCTCTCTCTCTCTCAGCATGGGCGCTGGGGAGGAGGCCAATTTCCCTTCAACTCGTCCCCCCCCTCATCCCTTCCTCTTCTCATTACTCACTAATGATCCCTTACTTATTACCATAGCAGGGCACAGGATAGAGCCTGACCTGAGAGGGCCCTAGCTAAAGATCAGCAGGTGGGCCTCTAGGACTGCATAGCACCACGCCATGAGGACCTAGTATAGTGCCGACCTTAATATTTAGTTTAGAATACTGAGGAGAGTGGAGAGGGGAGGAGGGGGAGCAGAGTGGCACACACCGAACACAGATGTTTGTTGACATGTTTTGTATCTCTTCATCTGAATGGCTCTCACTCCAGTACCTCTCTCCATCATTTTAATTTGACGCTGCCGTGATGGATGCTCTTCATGTGACAGAGTGCACACACGTTCACACGCGCACACGTGTCCACGCGAAACACGCACACACACTCTCACACACACACACACACACACACACATAGGCATCGCACACCACTGTGTTTTTGTGGCAAACCATAACAAACCATACCCTTTCATCCATGTCCAGCCATGTGTGTTTGTTTGTGTGTGTGTGTGTGTGGGTGGGTGTGTGTGTGTGTGTGTGGGGTCTGTTTTGACATGCACACTAGCCTGAAGCCAACAAACAGGATGGAGGACGAGAGGGGCGAGAGGAAAGGAATGGGAAAACACACTCTAATTTATCTACTGGGTTGACACACCTGCCTTGTATTGTAATGCTTTGTGGCAATCTCTACCGTGAATTACCATGCTCCGAGCGTGTCTGTGCCACAGGGAGTGAGGGGCGACACTAGTAGATGTGAGGACTTTGATAACGCTTTGACAAATAGCAGGGGCATGAGAGCTAGCTTCCGGAAAACAAAAGCAAAGGGACCTGCCAGTTCTTTGACGCCTTCAATTCACTTCCTGGAAGCCCTGGCATGGCGTTAAAAGGTGTTTGTTGGCAGCGGGTTAGAACAGTCTCCGGCTGACATTTGGCAGTGCTTTTTTTGATGTCGATGATTAAAGGGGATTCGCGGCTGAACGGCTGAACGGCTCGTCCGCGCTTTTCTCCTGTTTCGTTTAGGAGGGAAGATATAACGCCGTGCTCAGCGCTCCTCCTCTCTCCTCACATCTCTTCACCCCCCGACGCACCCCTTTTTCTCGGGGAGACGTTTCGAATGCCAACCTGTATCTGCTGAACTCGGCTGAGCCTCAATTAGAGCAATTTCTCCGGCATTAAGACGGCTGCTCTGGCCTGTGGACGACTCAGCGACTCTCCTGCTCGTGTTCGATGTGTGCGCACGCACGCGTGTTTGCGCGAAGATTAAAGTTTTCCTCCAAATCTCCCAAAGCGCGTTCGGCTTCCCTTGATCTGGCAGCAGACGGCGGTCGAGCCGAGTTTCTGACGGGCTCTACCGGAAACACGAGAACACACCTCGAGAGTTTGAAAAAGAGAGATGGATTTATGCAAATAGAGGGAAAGTCGGTGAAAGAGATGGATGGCGGAGAGCAAGAGGATCGACAAGTGCAAAATGTGAGAGGAGAGGAGAGGCGGAAGTCGAGATGCAGATGGATACATATTGGTTTGCGGAGACGGGCCACGGAGGGGGAGAGGCGCAGAGGCGTCTTGACAAACTGTTCACTGTCCTATGGCTGGCTCATTTACATACAGCTTGTCTGACTGAGCATGCAGGTGCCTTACCAAATCACCGAGCTCTGCTTTTCGAATCATTTTGTACTGCTGTCACCTGCACTGTGTCAAACAACAGCTAATTGAGCAGCACTGGCCTTGTCTCCACGTCAGTGGTCCTGACAGATGTGTTAGCCTCGTTAGCTTAGCAGCCATTTTAGCCTGTAGCTGCAGTCAATCTCCGGCATTTAGAGAGTGTGGCTAAACACAAACATGCACATTCCTAGAGCAGGTTATTTCATCTCCAGCCGACGTACAGTGATCAGTGAGGATTGCGTTTCCTATGTTTGTCATTGTTAGATCAGATCCCATCAAATACCAGCTTTCCCATACCCTTCAACGCTTGCGAGTGTAGAAATACACGTGGAAATATAAGTGAGAGTTTGTGTTTGAGTGTGTGTGAGAGTGGTGGGATGCCCAGGTACTGTATACGACAGGACGCATCTGAGGGGCGGGGCCAGACGGAGCGGGGTGGGTGTGAGGCTGTCCTGTTGAGAGGCAGACTGGATTACAGAGAATACAGAGAAGGGGTATTACACAACACACATCCTCTCTGGCTCGCGGTACTATTCCTACACCAGTCTCGTACACACAAAGATACACACCCACGCACACACAGACACCGGTTGACACACAGATGCCAGCCCTCACACGTACTCACACACACACATACACAGACTCACACGTCGACACACAGACACCAACGCACACACACACACACAAATGCGCTCAGGCACACACATAACCCACACACGCTCAGACAACACGTTCGATGTTCACTTGGAAAGCACATTTATCTACCACAGGGATGTCAGTGAATGCCTTAACCCTCCCGCATGCACACTAGACAGTAGGGCAAGTGACAGTGTCAATGCCAAGTGCTGCCGTCACTTCAGTCTCTGAGGTGCGCACTCCGAGCCTCTCTCCCAGATGGAGGAAGGAGCTCACCTTCATTGTTGATAGTCATATAGTTGGTCTGATGCTCCAGCATTCATTCCTGAATGTCCTTGGTGACACCTGCATAATACAGTGCCCTGTATTCAATCCTCATCGTGTCGTGCCGCCTAAAGCGTACGCATATCAAAGCACAATCACAAAGGCATTGTGCGTATCTACGGTACTAGTATGTCTAGTACCAGTGCTCCCACCCCACACACACACACCGAAATGCTAATAGACCCCCTTTAAACCCTAACAAAACACGGTTAATGACTAATATAATGATTAATATTAAAATATGTGCATAAAAACAACAATCACAACAACTGGGGTGAAAGTGGCGGTGTGGGGAGAGACAGGGAGGAGATGGCGGTCAGGGTCTGTTGGAGGTTGAGGGTGTGTGTGTGGAAGTGTTTTCCTGCCGCTCAGTGAGCTGTGGTGTGCACCTGCTTCCCCCTCCCAGGCGCCCACTTCACACACACACACACACACACACACCTCCATTTCACATATCAGCAGTGGGAAGACCCCAGCCATACACGAGCAGCTTGTGCGTGTGTGTGTGTGTGTGTTATGCTCGTGCAGTTCCATCTGTGTGTGTGTGATTAACAATATGCCCATGGTTGCCGTGGAGGTTGGCTGCTACGCTGCTCAGGCATGTCTGCACATGAAGAGACACAGCCAGGCCGTGTGCCGGTGTTGCTCTTCTTGCATACAGTCCAGCGCCAAGGTCACGCACGGTCACCGTCGTAGAGGAAGAAACCGAGAATGAAGTGGAGCGACGGCGATAAGAAGAGTTTGTCCGTCTGCTTTCTTTCAAATTTGCGTTTCGATCCATCCTTGGAAAGCGACGGTGAAGTCAATGCACGCCTTTGTTCTCGATGTGTGCAGTGGGGGCCACCCGTGCACTAACGCCGTCACGTGGCCACACAGTGAGTACAGTAGCGTGGGTGTCCTCGTACTCTCCCCCTGACCTCCGACGACCTCTGGCGACCCCGTGCAGCCTGCCGCGACACCCCCTCGTGACCGAGGAGGGTCGTATTGCATAACCGCTCTAGCGCTCTCTCTGAGGGGGGTGTGGCCACCCGGCGTGGACCAGTGCCAGAGCTCCACAGCAGGCTGGGCCACACCTACCAGGAAGACCAGGAGCACGGAGGTCATGTACGTGTGTGTCTGTGTGTGTCTGCATGGGGGGAAGTGTGGGGCGACAGGGGGGCTGCATAGCCCATAAATTGTGTTTGCGAGGCAATTAATTTGTTTATGAGCAAACTGGGCAGCCGCGGAGACCTTGCTGCCAGGGAGAGTGGAGTGCATTTAGCGAGCTGTCGGCCTCCAAATTAGACCTGGTTAGAAGCTGCACTGAAGAGCCAGTCGGTGGAAGGTGCCGGAGAAAGAGGAGAAGGGGAGAGGAGAACACAGGGGGGGATTTGAGAAAAAGACGGGGTGAAAGACAGATGCGAGACTGCGATACAGTGAGAGAGAGAGAAAGAGAGAGAGAGAGAGAGAGAGAAAGAGAGAAGGAAGGAAGGAAAGAGAAGTTAGCGAAACAGACAGTACAAAGAGAATGCCAATAGTGTGTGGCCTATTCCTGTTAATAAAGTGGATCTAGTCAGACAGTTCACAGACACATATCTCCTCTCTTCACCCTATCACCTGTTTGAACTTCTGTAGTGCAGTGTGAACACATGGAAGGTTACACAGAACACACCCAGACAGTCTTGTAATTGCTTTCATAAAACAGGATTGGGCACCCTGGTGGTCAATTAATTTTTTTCTGCCTCAGCTCACCTTGGCCAAAATGGTTGGACAACGCAGACTGAATGAGCTCTTCCCTGACATGCCATGCACATACTGGGAGGCTTGCCCAGCTCCTCAGGGGATGGCACCCGGGTAGAAGGAGGGGCCCTGGTGCTCGAAAGCTTCAGCAATGAGATAGAATGAGAGTGAAGACAATGCATTGCATTATAGATTGGACGGTGGGGGGGGTCAAAGAGAAAAGGTCAAAGACAGAAGAGTGGGAGAGAGAGAGAGAGTGAGAGAGAGAGAGAGAGAGAGAGATGGTAGAGTATGGGATGATGAGTGATGCTGACTCTGAGAGTGTGTCATGTTTTGGGGCAGGGGGACATGCTTTAGACTGGAAGACATGGAGGACACAATCTGTCGTGTTCAAGAGTGCGTGTGTGTGCGTGTTGGTGTGAGTGCTGTTGTGTGATAGGCTGTAGCTGTTATGGACAGTTTCAGGTAGCAGGGTGATGGATTGGGCTGATTAATGGCCTGGCAGTGCCACTCCTCACAGATGGCATATCAACCAATGGACAAATGCCCCCTAACCGCAAACTATCATCCTCTTCTGGCCAATCAGTGCCCTCTCTTCTCTTCTCCCTCCTCTCTCATCTCCTCTCCGTCAAATACGAGGTGCTCTTTTTAAATGTACAAGCCATGTGCATTTATTCACACACACACACACACACACACTCCCAACACACACATACACACACACACACACACACTCACTCTCTTATGACCTCATATTTCCTTCTCCTCTGGGAGCTGGTTCTGTGTGCCGCTATATCTTAGAGAGCGTTCTTGTTCCGCTATGCCTGGCCATCTCACCCTTGGCTGGCGGGCACGCAGCGCTGCGTCGCGTTCTGCTGACATCCCGGTGTCCGTCAGAGCGTGGCTCTCCGAAAGCTGCCGTCGTTAGCCTAACTGCACATCTCCTCACGCACGCGACCGGGCCTCGGAAGGAGGCGGAGCTCTGCCGCTAGATTAAAAAAAGGACGACGCTTATGACCGGAGCGGTCAGGGCGCCCGGGTGATTTTAACTATGGATGAGCTGTGAGCGTGGGGCGAGGAGGAGGAGAGGAGCGAGGATGGAGAGGAGCTAATTACCTGTGTCTCAGTGCCTCGCCGCTAACTGGCCCGACTGCTCCGCTGAGCTGGAAACCACGGTTACCTTCAGTCCACGGAGCAAATCCCATGCAGATGGACACACCCCTGCCGTTTAGGCTTCCTACACATGGCCTTTGGAAAATGCTCGCAGATAAAGAGGAGAGAGAGAGTGTGTGTGTGTGTGTGTTTGCTTGTGTGTGGGGAGTGGGTGGATGTGCGTGTGCATGTCTGTGCGTGTGTGTGTGTTTCTGCCAGCGCGGTCCATTCAACCTCTGAATGAAAGATCTCGTAACTAAATCAGATTTGATGGATTTGCTTGGATAAAGTGGTTGGATTGAATAAAGTTGGGCCTTGAAACCTTACTGATAAGAAACTCTGCCTTGTCAATACAATTGTGCTAAGGCCCAACACATGGGTGGTATGGGGTGGAAGGCGTGGACGCACACTCCCACACAGACACACACACAGACTGTCTCTATGGTGTGGACTAACTGTGCAGCAGAGGCCCACACACTCAGTAGAACTGGGTTTGTAGCGTCGCCGGGCCATCTGCTGTGCTGGGTTTACCACCCTCCCAGAGAGTGGGCTGTGTTTAAAGACTGGCACCCAGGAGACTCCCCCCCCCCACCCCCCCCACCCCACCTCCATCCCACACTCTTCTCCACACCCCCTCACACACTCTCTCTCACATTCCTTTTGTTTGGTCGCGTCTCCATCTTTCCATCTCCTCACACATGCCCACACGTTCTCAGGCACCCTCCCCCCCGACACATCCCCCCCCTGCGCTCCCTCTCTCTCTCTCTCTCTCTCTCTCTCTCTCCGTCCCTCCTCCTCCCTGTCAGCCTGTCGGTCCGTGCAGCCAGCATCGATCTTCAAGTGTATCCTGATGCTGTTTGAGAGGTGCTGGCCTCCCAGACGTGTTCCATGACTGTGCTCACTTCACAGATGGCTGGCAAACACACACACCTACACACACACACACACACACTCAGGACCACAATGCTTTGTCGGAGCCAGGCCCCCTACCTGATGGCATGGGGTCTCCAACACAGGCCCCCTGCCAGACTGGAGGCAGCTCTGTGTGTGAGAGAGGATCACTGCTGAGAGCACCGCTCTCCCATCCAAAAGCCCCGCTGTGGCCCAGTGCTTGCTGCCTACTGGCTGCTTCGGCTCCAGACATGCTGTCGTCCTCTCCCCACTGTCTCTTTCCCTCTCGTCTCTTCTCCTTTCCCCCCCTCGCTCACTCTCTTGTCAGTGGTCCGTGGTTGCGTAACTCCCTCCTGGGTGAGTTTAGCAGGAGGATGTTTTCTCTCTCTCTCTCTCTCTCTCTCTCTCTCTCTCTCTATCTCTCTCTCGCTCTCTCTCTCTCTCTCTCTATCTCTCGCTCTATCTCTCTATCTATATATCATATCGATCTATATCTCTATCTCCCTATCTCCTATCTCCCTATCTCTATCTCTATCTCTTTCTCTCTCTTCTCTCTCTCTCTCTCTCTCTCTCTCTCTCTCTCTCTCCCTCTCTCTCTCTCTCTCTCTTACCCTCTCTCCGTCATTTCTGGTCTCTACCCTATCTCTCCGTTTGGCATTACTCTGTCATGTCTGAGGCCTGTGGCAGTGGGCTGTGTGTGTGCGTGTGTCCACCACCAGTTATGCATCTTACTCCCAGCCTCCGCTCCTCTCTCTCTCCCTCCCTCCCTGCCCCCCTCCCCTCCCTTCATAACCCTCCGCCTCACTCAATCCCTGTCTACCTCTCTCTCTCCCTCACTCCCTGTTTGCTTCCCTCCCTCACTCCCTGCCTGGCCACCTGTGTCACTGCTAATATTGTTCCCTTCTAAAGCGCCTCCTCACAACTCTCTTTGCCTATCTCTCTTTCTCTCTCTCTGTCTTTTCAAGTTCCTCCCTGTGGGCTCCTGTCATTCCTTCTGTCTGTCTGTCTGTCTGTCTGTCTGTCTGTCTGTCTGTCTGTCTGTCTGTCTGTCTGTCTATCTGTCTTCTAGTGCTTTCTACGGTCTAGCAAGTTGCCATCATCAGATGACGATATGTTGCTAAACTGGCTAAACCAAAAGACCTAGCTGTCTAAAATGGTTACCCTGGGAGAGCTCAAAAATACATTCAGCTGTCCAGGATATGTCTTTGGGGGTCTGTGAGAACGTGGCGTTATCCTTTCAACTAGCAGTTACATCTGCGCCTGCTTGTTTATATTATTCTTTATTTTTCCTCTTGTCTGCTAAGCCTAAAGGTGTTTTTTCTCTCCAGGAGAGAAATATCAGTTGGAAAAGTTTAGCTGAGGTGAAAGACCTGTTCTTTTAGCATGAGACACACACAGAGAGAGATGGAGAGACCTGCAGACCCAACTCCCTGAAGGTACTTCAGAGGACTCTGTGAATCCCACCACCCACCAGCCTGTTGTCCCGGGGATAGCTCGCTCGCTCTCTGTGTAGGAAGGGAGGGAGGGAGAGAGAGGAGCCTGACACCCTGGCTGCGACTCCTGGTTATTTTTGTTTACCGCCTGGCGAAACGCTGCACAGGCCTCCCCCCTTTTTTTCCCGCCTTTCATGTGGTCGCTCCATGGAATTGATTTCTCCACACTTTGTCTGCTGCCTGGCCTGGAAGAGAGAGAGCCACTGGGGCCTTCTTCCTTCAAGGAGGCTCTCTCACTCCTCCCAAAGGGTGCTGGTCCATCTCTACTCTCTCTTTTAGAGGAGAACAGACAATGCATGTGGGCTTAGAGGCTCCTGTACGATTGCGTGGGGTGAAGGGATACTCGGTATTGTAGGTGGATAGCCTTCCAGTCCCGGAAATCTATCTGGTTTTAAACACCAGTACACAGCAAAATATCAATTTGGCTAGCCCACAACACTGTTGAAAAGGGGGGTGGGGGGGGTGTGAAGGGGAAGGGGAGGGGGAGGGGGTTCCTGAATGGTGGAGAAAGATAATGTCATATCTTTGAATGCTTCAAGTGATGCATGTAATTTGACTGTGGCGGAGAGTGTGGAATATTGGTGGCTGTCAGCACCAAGCGTCCTATTGTTGTGGGTGGGGTGTTTGTGTGTGTGTGTGTGCATGTGTGTGTGTGTGCATGTGTGCGTGTTTGTGTGTTTTCACTAAACCTCTGAATCAACAACATTACTTGCCCTCCCTTCATCATTCCGTTTCATAATATGTATCTCTTTATTTTTTCCACTTCACCCCTATTCCCCTACTACATCACTATCCTCAACTCCCTCTCTACTCTACCTCTACTCCCTCTGTACCGTTACTGTACTCTCTCTCTCTCTCTCTCTCTCTCTCTCTCCTCTCTCTCTCACTCTCTCTCTTTACATGTTCTCCCTCTCTCCCCACTACCATCCACTTCCACTCCCTCTGATGGTAATGATGCCGGTTGTACTGATGATGATCATCATTGTCATCATCATCATCATCATCATTATCGGGTACACTAGAGTACGTCACACTGGAGATGGTAAATAGCTGCTCTCTGCCATGTCAGCATATATAGCCCAGCAGTGGAGACTTACACAATGTCATATCAGGTTCAGAGTTAGGGCAGGGAAACACCATTTCTTTCAAAGAGCAGTCGTGTCTGGACCTGCATGAGAAATGAGTGTAGTGTCCCCCCCCCCTGTGTGTGACTGTGGGTGTCTGCGTGTGTGCGTGTGTGCGTGTGTGTGTGCGTGTGTGTGGTCCCTTGACAAATCCAGTTGACAGAATGAGGTAATGTGAAACCCTCTCTCTACTCTCTATGTCATGACATCTATCTCACACACACACCGACACGACGCACACATAAACACGTATACACACACACACACACACACACACACACACACACACACACATACTCAAACAGACATACATATTCAGCAACCACTCATTCCAATTCCTCTGTGAAGATATACTGTAGGCACAGCTGCTGACTGACAGTGTGTGTGTGTTTGTGTGTCTGTGCGTGTGGAAGCGTGTGTGTTTGTGGGTATATAGGAGGGGTGAACCGATATGACAACTGTGTATTAAACAACTATCACACTAGAAAACCCACCAACAACTCTCTATTAAATCAGCTCAGCACAGCTTGCAGAATGTGTTTGATGTCTCGCTGCTATGATGATTGTGAAGCTTATCTGCTGTTCAGTGATGCTTCACCCCTGCCTTCCTCTGGGGCCCTTCTGGGAGACATTCAGCCAGACCTGCATCCCCTGCTCACGACAATAGTCCCTCGCCCCGGTTGGTCAATGAAATTACAAACTATTTTGGGGGGTGGAAATATCTCACTGTCACTCCCTTGCGTTCTCCCTGTGGGCACGTGCTGTGTGACTCCCGAGGACGCACTGTTAGCTGCATCAGATTGAGGAGGGAGAAACCAAAACCATGCCGTCTAGGGTTCCTCTCTTGATTCGTTCTGTGGTGGATCTGTCGGATACTTCGAGGCCCATGATAGCCAGGATCTTTCTCAAAGTCGTGTGTGTGTGTGTGTCAGTGTGTGTGTGTTTCTGGCTCTGGTGGGCTCGTGTGTGTGTGTGTTTCTGGCTCCGGTGGGCTCGTGGCCTGTGCGTGTGTCACCTCTGGCTCCCAGCCAGAGGCAGCTTTTGTTTGACTTTTACGCGACTTCTGTTCCAGATGTTCCTCGCTGGCCGCTGTGGTCTCGGCTCGTGGAGCCGCTGTGCCTGAAGAGCGCGCTATACTGCGGGGGAGAGGATGCGTTCGGAGATTGTTTGCGTGGATGTGTGTGTGTGTGTGTGGATGTGTTTATTGGGCTGAGACTTTCACCCTGGCTGACATTTGCAGCGTTGCCGTCCTGTGTGGACACCTGACGTCATCACGCTGGCTTCATGGTTGCCTCGTTGGGGGTGCGAG
Organism: Mallotus villosus; assembly: GCA_903064625.1. Lineage (NCBI taxonomy): Eukaryota > Metazoa > Chordata > Actinopteri > Osmeriformes > Salangidae > Mallotus > Mallotus villosus. Next base: position 364,863 of record CAEFZP010000296.1, read on the forward strand.
GACCGACTGACCGCCGCACGCTCAGTCGATCGACGAGTGAAGTAGTGTCTTCTCTCTGGCTGTACAGTTCTGGCCGATCCTATCGCGTTGTGGCTGTTAGGAGACGATGACTGTGATTTGCAATGATGTGGGTTTTCTGATGTGATATGTTGATTCTCAGGGAGCCTTAGGGCTTCGTCTTTGATGTAAACACACAGCTGGTGAGGCTGTGCATGTGTCTGACAGTGTGTGACTGTTTATCATTCACAGCTGATGTATGTGTTTATTAACCACATACTGTGTACCTCACCTTTACACAGCACCCTTTGATTAGTCAAAGGGAATCTCAGAGGTGTTTGAAGCATGCCAGGGTGTCTGGATTGATGAAACCGTGCTTTGGTTTTGAAACTTTTTTAGGTTTTAAAATACCGCGTACGCACACAAAGACACACATACTTTTTCTCCAGTTCGGTTTTCACCGAAAGTTTTGGTTTTAGTATGTATTTTTCCACTTTTCTTAGATCCAACTATTCTATTTACCTCTTAGTTTCTCTCTCTCTCTCTCTTTCTCTCTCTCTCTCTCTCTCTCTCTCTCTGTCTATATCTCTCTCCCTCTCTATCTCTCTGTCTCTCTCTCTCGGTCTATATCTCTGTTCCTCTCTCTCTCTCTCTATCTCTCTCTCTCTCTCTCTCTCTCTCTCTCTCTCTCCCTCTCTGTAATTTGTCTGCCTCAATGTCACTCAGTCTTTTGCTTAATTCTAGTGAGTTTTTTAAACCCAGCATTCCAGAGCAACTTGGCCTGAGCAATTGAGAAACTGATTTAGTACAAATTGCCAGAATCACTGACAGGCAAACCAGAAAAGATTGCTAATGGGGCATTTGTGATGATTGGGATTTAGTTTAGCCTGTAATGAGGGGTCTTCATCCTCAATCCCACCAAATATCTAGCCTAATCACCTGAAGTAGCTTTTCACATGGAACCTCCAACCACCTTCCCCCATCTCCTTTTGTCTCTCTCCCTCTTTGATGTGTGATGCTGTGTGTGCCTTTTTGCTGGACACACTCCCTCAGAAGGTTACAGTCTTATTAACCCCTCAACATTTGTATTATCAAAGCTAATACTCGCTAATATTTACTTGTATACTCTGGCCCAAATCATTTCGGAAACAAGGTTCTAAACAGCTCCTGACAAACATTTGGACAGGGTAGAATTATCTTTGAGTATCAGTACGTGCATCCACTCTTCATATCGGAGATCTTATTCTGTTAATTGTGTTCCATTCGAGTTTCTTTGAAGCTTTTGGATGATGAAAGAACGCCCACTAGTCCAGCACACTTGAACATGGGATCGTCCGACCTTTTTTTTTCTCACTAATTCTGCCCAACTTCTGAACATACCGCACAAGGGTGCCAAGCGAAGAGACCGTGTACACAGTGAACTGTGGGGGCTGTCAACACGCACCCTGGAATATGGGTTCAGTCTTGAGAAGGCCTATTTGACCCTCCATTTTCAAAGATGAGGGATGTTTGCCTGCTCCACTCAGAAGAGGCAGGCCAGGATTCTTAGCTCTGATCTCTTCCTCCATCTCGTCTTTCTCCCCTCTCTGGGGCGCTAACACTTTAACCTCCTCTCTCTATCATTCTCTCTCGGCTAGCCTTCACTCTGACCTCACTCCGTAATAGTTCCTCCCTCTGCTCGTCTGGATGTGTCGGTGTGTGTGTGTGTGCGTGCGTGCATGCGTTTGTGTGTCTTTCATCCATAATAGCTGTGTGGATATTTGAACATTCGTTCGTGTGTGCTTGTGTATGTGTGTGCTTGTGTATGTGTGTGCTTGTGTATGTGTGTGCTTGTGTATGTGTATGTGTGTGTGTGTGTGTGTGTGTGCACCCTGGATGTAGCTTGTGCGTTTGATAGAGTGCCGGTGTTGAATGCGAGTGTGGATCACGCACCAGCGGCACCCAGAGTTAGCCCCCCTCGCTGCTGACTCTCCACAGACTTCCATAATGTGTTTTTGACTCGCATTGACTGAATTGCATTTCATTCCCTTCTCCCAATCCACTTCTCTCCTTTATTGCATCTTATCTCAGTGAAAACGGCCCCAACGCAGCAGTGATGCCTCTCACCGCGAATGTGCTCTGACAGATTCCAATTAAGTTGGAAAATGTAATGTATGAATATTAGAAAATGCGGTGACACAAACATCATCTCGTTCTTTTGTTGTATAATGCAGCTTGTGGGAATGTGCCAACGCAGGCACATTTCCATCGGACTGTTCCTCCCGCCCACCCTCTCCATCTCAATAAATATCTCAAACAGACTCCTTCCGTCTGTCTCTTCCCATGCTCGTGTAAGTGTATGGGGGGTATTCGTTTAGATTGCCGAATGTATCCAACCAGCATATTTGACTTCCCTTTTTATTCAAATGTTAGGTTTTATTTTGGTGAATGTGTTCCATGTCTGTCAGTCAGCTGGGCAGATCCAGATAGTCATTAGGAGCGTTTAGGAGAGGACAAGGAGTGACAGACTGACAGTGTTGGGATGAGTGTATCCCCAGAGATACAAACTGTGGTGGCCTGCTTTGGCCTCCACAGTTAGTCCGCCCCAGGGCCCTTTGGTGGCCTGGTGTCCCAGATGTGACAGCTCAGTGGTGGCCTGTCAGACAGCGGCTCACCCTCTCCTCTGAAAAGCTTCCACAGCCTCATCCATTCTATCCATTCTATGGCTAGAGAGCCCATCTGTATAACAGGCCTTCCCTGGTCCCTGCCCAGGATTATGGCTGTGGGCCAGGCAGAACTGGGCTGGGTTGGGACCAGGGCCATGGGGCTGGGGTGGGGTGGGGTGGGACCAGGGTCACAGGGCTGCGGTGGGGTGGGACCAGGGCCATGGGGCGGGGGCGGAGTGGGACCAGGGCCATGGGGCTGGGGTGGGGTGGGACCAGGGCCACAGGACTGCGGTGAGGGGAGGGTAGTGTTGTTCCATTTTCAGTCGGAGACTGGGTGACCCTGGTCTTGGCTGATCCATCCTCCTGATGTCGTATGTCAGATGGTGTGACAGGAAAACTCTCTCTCTCTCTCGTTGGCTGTCCTTCTGCCCCCGCAGTAAAGGTCATCTCTAGGACAAACCGTCTTCACATCCGTTCATCCACCGAGCGTGCTGCTCCAACCTCCATGAGCCCGTTTTTTTACAAGCTTCCACCTTATGCCATTTGACTTTGAAGTTTATCTTCTCCCTTTTCCTCAGAGCAGAGACCTCTGGGGTCAGCTGGGTCAGAGCAGCACAGCTTGCACTTTAACTAAATCTGATGACTCCAAGGTCAAGTCCATACAGTTTATCAGCTGCATCATTAGCCTTCCCACGTGGCCTCTGCCACCAGCCACAGCCTCCAGTCTCCTTCTTCCAGCCCCAGCCTCCAACTACCCCTGTTAATGCCTCTACCGTGGCTGTATTCACTGGGCCACAATGAGGAATTGATCAGAGAAAACCTTGGAGTCCGTGAAATCAGAGAATCAGCATCGGACGGCTTTATCCCCGCTCCGTTCTAGATCCGTGCAAATTACAAGATGTGATCCAGCGGGGAATAATACAGGAGTGGCATATTCACAGCCGCACACACACACACACACACACAGCCACGCACACGCCCGCTCTCACACACACACACACACACACACACACACAGAGCCCTATTACACATGCACACGTACAGTACACAGCCTCCCACATTCACACACACACACAGACACACACACACACCGGTGTGTATAAAGTGCAGAAATCCAGAGAATATTTCTCCCACTCAGCAAATTAGCAGCTTTTTAGGGGAAAACCTTTGATTTGAGTGCAATGGGGTTGGACGAATAGCGGAGCGATGTCTTTAATAAAGGGATTGATTAACTATGTTCTCAAGGACACTCAAGCAGAACTGAGGGAGGCGGTAATAGGGTTTGAAGAGAGAAGAGAGAGGGAGATGGGTAAGGCTGGACTCACGTTCAATAGACAGCGTCGGCGGATCAGACGACCTCTCGTTCAGCATCTTCGCTTTTCGTGTTCATTGAACCATGACAGGGCTCTCCATGGTCATGGGATTGTTGCTTATTGGAAATAACAACATTGACTATGAATGCTTGTCAGACTGTATTGTTCCTTCAAGATGGTCTCCTGGAACATATTCCATCTGCACTCAGAGTGTAAGTGGGTATGTAGTGCGGGCAATCACCATGGCCTGATTAATGCAAAAACAATTCTATTTTATAGGGCCCAAATGACTGTAAGCATATATTACAGTAATAGATACAGACATTGGTGTGTTGTACTGATACGTATCCCAATTTCTAGGGATAAATACATGTCTCTGTTCGGAGGCCGGCAGTTGCTGGGAGAAGGAATATAGAGTGTCATGTGCTTGGTGAATGAATACTAAGGCAGTAAGCGTGTGAGGGAGATGCTACTGAATGATGATAGCTGGATACAGTATTGGGGGTTACTGTAGGAGGGGGTATCTTATCCACTGACAATACTCCCATTATGGTTGAGCCCGCTGTCCACATAGAAAGCATGTCAGCCTGTCTTGTGAAATCGACTCGGACGATGTCTTACCCTGGGAAAATTGGCAAGTGAAAGAGAGTACACAAGCACACATTCATGCACATCACTCCCCCTTTTTCTCCTTTCGTTCTTTGTTTCTTTGTGTCTTTTTCAAATCCAAATCCAAATCATGTTTCTATTGTATTTTTTTCTGTATCTTTTACTCTCTTTTTCTCTGTCTCTCTCTCCCTCTCTCTCTCTCTCTCTCTCTCTCTCTCTCTCTCTCTCCCTGTCTCTCTCTCTCTCTCTTTCTTACAAATTCACATGCTCTCACTCTCCAATAACCACGCAGAAAATCACATGCAGAGCGAGAATCTTGTTATTCCGTACCCAGTGTGTTCTGTAGCCCTTCCTAGAGCAGGAGAGACAAGCGGATTGACAAGCTCTACAGGTCAAATCCCACCGCTGTCTTACCCGCCGGCAAAATGCAAATAATTGAATATTTTTCAAATAGTTATGAACAATGCATATTTAAGAGATATCCCATTATCTTGGTTGGTCATGGGAATGTATAATATGTAGAGACAGTCCTGACTCTCATCAGTGGGGATTCAATGAAACCCCCACTACGATAGTCAGGCTTACAGCACAGAACCTTCCCTAGTAGAGTGAGGTCCAGAATAGTAAAAAAAACACAATCCAGCTATTTTTGTTAAGCTGTATCCCAACTATGACAGCCTCTACCATCACGACGTAGCCCGTGAAGCAACGAGATGGAACATTCTCAACCAAAATCCATCTTTCTACCACCCACTTCATCTCCAGGTCTTGTCCCAGTCCGTATACACACACACATCTGCACGGACTGTTCCAGAACTCCCATCTCCATCCATTTCCGCCAGACACCCATCCGCAGCCCGCCTCGCTGCGGCAGCTCTGCGGTTCATATCACTGGGAGACGGCGGGGTCACGTCCAACCCATCTCAGAGCCTGATTCCCGGGATAGGGAAAAGGGAACAGTGGAGCCTGGTCCCGTGGCCTCTGTCTCACAGCAGGGAGGCAGAGCCTGCTGGAGGGGCCGGATTGGGCGGGTGGAAAAGGAGGCACGGCTCTGCCACGGGAGACAGCCGGTCCTGCAGAGGAGGAGAAACACCAGACTTCCTCATCAAACACGTTCGGTGCTGTGTTGGCCTGCCAACTGTATGCTAGCAGACCCTCAGGCTGACAGGGGTTAGGGAGAAAGGAGATAGACATCTCGGCAGCAAAGGGAGAGAGAATGAGAAAGTGAGTCGGGCCGTGTGTAGTGTGGGTGCGTCTGTGTTAGATTTTGCTCGACTGTTAAGACAAAATGTATAATGCTAGTGCGAAATGAATTTTTCAGAAGTTCATTCTCTGCCAGCCAACTTATTTGAGCTGAAGAATGGGTATTTGTGAAAGCAGTTTGACGCAATATGGATGTTCAACAATCACTGCGTAGCAAAAGTATCGATTCAACAGCCGGTTTTGTGCTACTTAATATTTGTGGTGAATAGACACTACGATAGACAGGTAGAAGCACAACATGAAATAAACATACAAGTACATCGGCTCAAAAAGCTCTCAAAGAAAAAAGCATTGAATGGCAGGGCAGAATGTTTAGTCACCCCAGGCTGTGTTTGCCAGCCTGTCAGACTGAACATCTAGCAGGGAACTGGGTCTCACAGGGAAGGGAAAGGACGTTGATATCAGGCAGGGAACATTGTTTGTGTCTCTATGATCATAAACAGGTCGTTTTGTGAATGTGCACTAGTTTTGTCTGCCTGGGCGGTTGTACTGTGGGCTGTGTTATGATGGATTCGTATCATATGGGGTAGTCGGTTTCCTCCCAACCATTTAGGAGATAAATGGATGTCCAGGCTGGCCTGTCTGGGATGCAGCTCTCCCTCAGCACAGCATAGAGAGTCGCGCAATACACGCTCTGTGACACACACACTCCACACACACACACACAGAAAGGTGGTCTATTTGGTAGTGTGTTTGTGTGCATGTGTGTATGGTTTCTTGATGGTTTCTCGAGGAAAGATCTAGGTACCGTAGAACTCAGCTAGATGAGTCCACAAAAGGTCTCACCTCTGTTTCCATTACCAACACACACACACATACACTCACACACACACACACACACACACACACGCACACAGAGACACACTTCTCCCGTTTCCGTTAGCTGTGTTCTTTGTTGTCTGGTTGGCCCTATCCACTTGACCCCTACCCTAAGGAAACAGCTCCAGTAATGGGATCAGTGTCTGGCCCCCTTCACGCTCTGCCACCCCTCTGGTAAGTGGAGAGGGGTGGCGGGGGGGCGACACAGGGAGAGATGGAGAGGAGGTAGACAGGGGAGATGAGGGAGACAGTGAGAGACTCTGCTACAGTAACTAGCTCTGAGCTACTCTTCTGAGTTGGAGAGGGATTGTCACCGCTCGTTGTTTATAAAGGAAACCCGGAGGAAATGCAATGGAGCCGCCCCCCCCAAAGACACATGTGACACTGCCTCAGTATGACTAGACTCTGTCTAATCTAATCACAGTAAAACCACTTCACTTTAGCCTGGGCCTCGGCAGATATTACAGCAGCAACTTTTATTTGATAAAAACTTTCATGCACTCTCACTGGGGAGCTTATTTAGTTAGTTTACAGTAATGACGTTTATTTATTATTGGCACTCAGATTTACTCATTACTAAATGCAGTTTCCAGTACCAGGGATCAAATGATGCCCGGTTACTTTAAGGTTTATTTAATGTTGGTGAAGGTGAACTGCAGCATAGACTCACATTTAATGTTACAGAATAACAATTAGCCTCGATGGTCATGTTGACATTTATAACTACTCATGTGGTCTTTAGACTTTTATGAAACGTTTAACCTCTCAATGCTGACCAACTGAGTTGATACCGTATTCTGGGTCAGAGGATGCTTGCTCTGGGCAAGCAGAGTGAACATGGTGTCCTGGTCTGCCTGGTCTGGCCCCCTGCACCTCCTCTCTCCTGCCTGCCTGCCTGCCTGTTTCTCTGTCTCTCTGCCTGCCTGCCTGCCACTGCCTTCCAGCCTTTGTATGACCACTAATTGTTGAGCTGGCAAACCTGGCAACTTAAAGGTCGACTGTTGCTGCAGGGCATTCTGGTATTTGTAGGCTCTTCATTTCCTTTTCTTGTTTCAGGCTGTTTTGACTAGACTCTCTGTGGGGCTAGTAGCGAAGCTGAGCCAGAATACCAACAGACCTGAGCTCCAGCGAGAAGCTCTGTCTGGCTCTGGAAAACATCCAGGAAGGCCTCGCCAACATAGTTCTGCAGCTCAGTGTGTGTGTGTACGTGTGTGTGTGTGCATGTGTGTTTGTATGTGTGTGTGTTTGTGCCTGCGTATGTGTGTGTGTTCATGTCTGTTTGTCTGTGTGTGCCATCGGGGAGCACAGCTATTATACAGTATTTAGGTCCGGTAGTAGGATATGCACTTAACATGTCTGCCTTTCTCTTCCTCTCACGTTCACCGTCACTCATATTCTATCTTTCTTTCTCTCCTTTTTTCGTGCGTCCCTTAACCAATCAGTGTGGTTGTTGGCGAACATGGAAATACCTTGTCACCCTTCAAGTTTGAGTCACTCTGTCTCCCGGAGTTGGATTTGATTTGCTTCGCCTTACCGTTTAATTAAATATTATTCCCTTTCCATCACTTTCCATCTCTCTCCAAATGACTAATACATTAATGCATCGTGCCATTCTCTTTGGCGGCTTAGGCTGCAATTAAGTCTCTTTCTGTGAAGCAATGACAAGTTGTTTTCTCTCCAAGACACAACAGTGGAGACATGCCGGGGGCGTTGGATTAAGAGTCTAGCAGCTCTTCTGTGCCTGCTGCCTGGTCTCTGGCAGAGTCACCGTTATTCAAATGTGTTGGTTATCTCCTGCCTTATCGTTGGTTCTTCTCGCCTCTAATGCTCCATGATTTTTCTCTTCACGTCTCTGTTTGTCCGGGCCAGTGGTACTGTAGAGCTGGAACTGGTCAGCTGACTTGAAAATCCAGATAGTGTATCTACTATATAAACCAATATTAGTTTGGGCTGAGATGCTAGTTTAATAGCTTTCTGATAGTAAGACTCGGCCTCTGTACCCACATCCCATAACCAAGGCTAAGCTTACAAGTTTACATTCCAATGATGATGTTTGTTCCAGTCTATGGCACCTTATAAGCAGTCACCTAGGAAACCATAGGAAATGTGTAATTACTATTAAATGGATGTGCCACAGTTTTTTATATAGTTTGCCCTTTTGCCGAGAAAAGCGTATTTACAGTTAATGTATGCACGTGTGTGTGTGTGGTGTGCATGTGGACGTACAGTATGTGTGTTTGTCTGCATGTGTGTGTGTTTACAGATGTACAGTATGTGTGAGTGCATATATATGTGTGTGTGTGTGTTGACTTGCTGTGTGTGATGAACTATTCTTTACAAGCCATTAAGTTCATTATGCTTTCCCTCATGTGCCCATTTTTCGCTCGACACTGCCAGCTCCTAACTCCCTCATTATCAACTCTTGAAGCATCAAGGTGGAAAGATCAACATTGTGGGTATTGTGTCCACCTGAACTGTATAATGTTGACTTCACATATAGACCCTCTACCTGAACATCTACAGAACCTCAGTTCTGGAGCATTGTGTGTAACTCTACTCCTACAGTAGAGTTATACTCCTGCATTCACGCTTCTATTTGAAATGCAACACACACACACACACACATGCTGTAGGATGTTTCCGCACTGTGACGATGTCTGTAGGACATAGTCACCTGCATGAACGTTAGCTTGAGAGAGTTGGATTTCAATGGAAAGCCGCATGATCGTGTGTGCATGAGAACATAAGACTGGGCGGCATCTTTGTTGGATTTGAACATTCTTTTTCTCGTTCACTTTCTTGTCTGAGGCTATTCTTGTATCTTTTTTTGATTTTACTCTGCACCTCAACATGTATCCGTGGTTACCCTTAGATTAAGCCTCCGGTCCAAGACACTACTGGCAGCCTGCTTTGATTTGGTTATGCAAATGAAATGGAGATTAAATTCAAAGTCAACTTAGATCAGTCCAGGTGAGGGAGAATGAGACTTCGTTATTAAAACAATCTCTCCGTTTTCTGTGCTCTTGTCTCCTTCTATTCTAATTAACTGTATTTGCATCGAGGCCTTTTGACAATGTGTTTCCTTGCAGTGGGTTAGGGTGCGTACCATATGAACACTGAACTGAGATTGACTCACATACGCAGAATGTATTGGCAAACATCCATCTCTCCTCCATCGAAGAGTAAAACAACTATTTTGTTTTGCCCTCAAGAAGATCTTTGGAAACCTTTGCAGTCCTCAAAGTGGCCTTTGATAATAGTCTAGCTGAAGTCTTTCACTGAAGAGCAATGTTGGTTGTGTTCCATTCAAAGGGGGATTTGGGGAATAGTAATCAGAGAGCTCTTATTTCACTTTTATTTGGAAACATTTCTGAGCAAAAGCACACACACATGCACACTTACGTACGAAGTTTGACCATAAACATGTCATTGATAAGAGGATTTCTTTGTTTTCAGAGCTCTCTCTCTCTCTCTCTCTCTCTCTCTCTCTTGCTCTCTCTCTTTCTCTCAGATTGAGTCAGTGCCTCTTCCAGTTCCCAATATTGCGGTATCCTCCTCTCTGCCCAAGTTCTCGAGGACTCTCAGCCAGCATCTTCATTAACCAGATAGGGAGGCTGCACGCTTCCAAGCCTTGGTCAATCTGACTTGTTTTTCACTAGCACTTAATTTTGTGTCTGGCAACACAGCTACAATGAGCCAATGGAACAATGATTGTATGGCTGGTTTTATCTACAAACCCCCTCCCCGTGTGATGTGTGTGTGTGCCAGTGTGTGTATGTATGTGTGTTTGTGGGGGACACAGCTTGTGTCCAGCTGTCACCATGTTCATTAGAAAACTGACTGTTATGTCCTCGTCATTGAAAGGCACTTGTTCTTACTTGCCTGTTGATGCTGGTTGATTTATACATAATTGGCCACAGCCTTGCTGCTAGTCTGTTGGGGATGACTTCACCTCGTGTAGCTCCTTGTAAACTGGCTGTGATGTCACCAGGAAGCCTTGTCGGTCCGTGGCCCCCTGTCTTGTGCCGGAGGCGGGTGGGGGTGGGGAGGTGGTGGGCGGGAGCGTGTTGGGGCAGGGAGTAATAGTACTTCCTTGGCTCCAGTCCCATCTGGAGATGAGGGGCAGAGCAATGGGGGTGGAGGTGTCTGGCCCCGTAACAGTGGGGGAGGAACGGATGAAAGTGCTCCATTTAGCCGTCCCCTGTGGCCCTCGCTGCTCTCTTTCTCCTCTCGCTTTCTTTCTCGTTCTCTTTTCCATCCATGTCCCTTTCTATCTTCCTCGTTCATTCATGTTTCTTTGAGATTGTCTTTCATACGCTTTCATCAATCAGAGAGTACGAGGGGTAGATCGAGAGATACGAGAGAGAGCGAGAGAGCTAGCTCGAGAGCGATGAGAGAGAGAGAGAGAGAGCGAGAGAGAGAGAGAGAGCGAGTAGATGCGAGAGATAGCAGACGAGCTATCTCGCTCGATATCTCGCTATCTATCGGTCTGCCTCTATCGCTCTATCTCGCTATCTCTCTATCTCTCTCTATCTCTGCTCTATCTCTCTCTCTCTCTCTCTCTCTCTCTCTCTCTCTCTCTCTCTCTCTCTCTCTCTCTCTCTCTCTCTCTGTGTGTGTCTCTCTCTTCCTCTATCACTCTCTGCACTCTTCTCTCTGCTCGTGGCCTCAGATTAATAGCTTGTTAACGGGGAAGGTGTCATTGGTCACCACACTCTGCCCCACCCTCTGGGTACCCCATTTACACCAACTGTGTGTGGCTCCCTCCACCCCCCCACCCCCCTGCCCAGACTGACCCAGGTCAGGGTCTCCAGGCTCAGCGTGTGGGCTGGAAGCGTGGGAAGGGTGGGGGGGCAATATGGACAGTGGGGCATTGACCCAAACACACTGCCGATGGACAGGGTCAGGGAGCTGCTGTTCATCACACAACGTGCCTGCACTCACACACACACACACACACACATAAGCACACGCACACACAACTCTGCAGTGAACTGACCAAAGACTGAAGAGGCTGAGACCAGAGGCTGAAGCATAAAATATAACGACATGCTAAGGGCTACTAAGCCTTGTAAGCTGCCGTTGATAAATGTAGCCAGGAAATAGTATCAAAGCGGTAATCTTTATATGGATGGAGGGGGGGAGGGAAGTGAAAAGTCAGCCCGTTCGCCACCCAGGAATGGCGGTAAACAATTACACAACAATGGCCGCTGCGCATTTCATGAATAATTGAAGAGTCACCCAGACGTACCTTGAACAAAGATGTATCTGTTCGCCATGTTTTATTAACGTTGCTGCAGCGTGCAACAATTAAAGTGGAAAGTGGGCCGCTCTGCTTGAGTTCACTGGACGGTGGTGTTTACGCTCTGGGCCCGACTCATCATGGGCAACATACAGTAGACATTCATCATCCTGTACTGCACACACACACACACACACACACATACACACACATACAGACACACAGCCATCTGTTGTTTCTTATACAGTAGCTAGGGCCTGTTTAGATACGACCGTTTGCTGTTTCTGCCCCTTGCTTTACATGTTGGAATACAATTATTGTATCGTAATACAAAACAATTGATGTAATAGCACTCGCCATGGTGACGTGGAGTGAGACTCGTGGCAGCCGTGTTTCGATGGCACAGCTTCGCAAACCCCTTCTCACAGCCAAACAGAAAGGGAAGCATTCAGCTGCTTTGTCAGTAAAACAAGGCAGAGTTTTCTGTGACCGGGTTGTAAACCGGTTTGAACGTAGAGACGAACATCACGCCGACAGAGTTTCTGACTTTAGCCGTCAGCTCTCTGGATGCGAAAGACAAGACGAGCTCAAATGGAGAAGGTCACCTGCTCTGGACTCGAGAGTGTACGTCACGACCAAGACAAAACACTCCATTTGTGCTGCTGAACATTGCCCCAGGGAGCTTCACAATTTATAGCTGACTACATTATTGTATAACAAGACATATTTGCACTTTCCACTAATAAGAGGCTTGATTAAAGCTAACATTGAACTTGTGGTTCTTTACCCTGGCTGATTGCCTTGGCTCAGTGTTATGCTATATCTTTTTGAATGTCAACGCCTGGCTATTTACATTCCTCTGCTCAGCATTAAAACTAATTATAATTGATCCCAGCCATGATGAACGGGCCAGCTGACTCGCATTACTGCTAATACAGCCGTGCGTCTGAGGGGGACAAGGACACTGGATATCAACCCGTCTCTGCGTGTTTATAGCCATAATGCCTTTGCATGCAGCCGCACACACAAGCACACACACACACACACACATTGGGCTGTCTCCCATGCTCTCCAGGTGAGGGAGACGAGGGGCGATGATGTGATCAGAGTTTCATTAAGACGTGTGTGTGTGTGTCTGAAGTCGGGTCCCGTCGCAGACACGTCTGGCACGTCTCGTAAACATCAGCGGCGAGGTGTCGCCACTCGTCTGAACGTTTCGGGGACGTTAGCCTGGCGGGGAACCTGAAGGTTTTATGTGGTTGATGTGCCGTGCGTAGGGAGCAGTCAGTCATGCTACACTTTGGTAGGCTCTCGTGGTGACAGGGAACGCTTCACAAGGTGCTTTAACGCTCTGCGTGGAAAACAGGTTTGTATTCAGAGAAGGATGGCGTTGTGGATTTTTTTTTCAGATTTGAGAAATTATATCAAGATATTGGAGAAATGTTTCTCTCCTCAACTGCCTGTTGTTGTGGGTCCCAGCTTCTTGTCATGTAAGCTTTTAGCCAGTCAAACAGGTGGCCACACTAGCACGCAGGCAGGCAGCCTGGCAGACCGGGAGACAGGCAGGTAAGCAGGCAGACATGCAGGCTGGAGAGAAACATTTAGTGCTGAGGAAAGATTTGGAGCGGGGTGGAAGTCAGCAGCAACCGGCATGATTATTAATGGCAACTGTTTGAGTTGGAGATTAAGATTCATGGAGGAAGCTGTGGGAGGCAGGCGGCGGAGGGCTCTGAGCATGAAGGATACACCGAGACACTTTGACCACCCTGCTGCTGTAATTGATGACGGCAGCCATGGCGACGTACGTAAACGTGGTGTAGAATAAAAACAAAACATCAGAAACGGTGTGAATCGCACCTGGGCAGGAGTCTTCCATGAATGCATCCCATAGAAAGAGAGACCAGTTGCCACAATAGAGAGGTGGAGAGAAGAGAGCGAGAGAGAGAGAGAGAGAGAGAGAGAGAGAGAGAGAGGGAGGGGGAGAGAGAGAGAGAGAGAGAGAAAGAGAGAGGGAGAGAGAGAGTGAGAAGACTAGAGCGAGCAGCTTGAGCAAGCAAAGTACCATGACATCAGTTTGGCTCCAGGATTTATACCTTGACAATGTGAACTCCTCCTCCCTCTTCCAGCTGCTGGGACAGGGGTGTGTGATCCCTGCACCAAGACTGATAGCCTCCATGATGGCACTCGGAATACCGACGCGAGAACTGCAAGGTCACAAGTTTAGCCGGGGGAGTGGAAGCGCTTTAAGCATACATACATTTGCCACAAACCCTTGATGTGACACGCAAACAGATGATGAATGGAGGTGTGGTGTGAAGGGTGTTTGCCCGAGGCGATAGGGACAGCGAGGAGAGGAAGGTGGAGGTAAAGCTTAACTCAGCTGTCTGGGTTTGGGGCACGCGGCATCTGGACCAGCAGATCCACGGGAGCTTCACTGGCTTCACGGCGAGGCCCTCAAGCACACACACACACACACAGATGGCAATGCCTGGGGGGGGGACGGGGGACGGGAGGACGTGGCAGCCCCCCTCCCCCCACACTCATCCACCCGTCCACAGTGAAGGCACAGGCTGGGAGAACTCAGCAGTCCATGCAGGGTGTGAGACAAGCTAAAGCTTCCCCCGGGGCTGGCGAAGGCTGCCATTTAAAACCTCCTATGACACGACTCCTCCTCCAGCGCTACCACTTAGCACACTCCCGTTGGCGGTCCTACCCCAAGTAACACACAATGGCAAGGTCACAGAGGACGGCTGGGAAAGCGAGCTCGAGTGTTGTTCAGCTCGACTGCCGTACGCAGTGCTGGAAATTGCTGAAGAATAGTCTTTTTTTCTTTTTATTCAGCCAGTTTGGTGGATGTTTTGCTTGTTCTCGGAGACTGTTCTTGATGTTTTCTATGCGGATGCGCTGTCGGTGGACTGTCTGTCCTCACACGAGACACATATGACCTTCAGCCTTTGTTAAGTCGACACAATCAGATACAAATAACTAACGGTGTAAAATAAACATTCTTCAGCACATTATTGAATCTCTCTAGTTAAATCACCTGTCCAAGCTTCCTGGTTCCTTGGCTAGTCTGTCATCATGGTATGACCTCAGAGTATACTGTAGCCTCAGGTATGAAATAAATGTTTTATGTAAAGAAAATTATTGTTATTCTGCCTCTGTTTGAGCACCACTCTAATGAGTCTGCTTCAAGCCCCGCTAAACCGAATCTCCATTTGAAGGGCATTTTTGAGGAACACTTTTACATTAAAGTGACCTTAACGTAACTATGTAGAGTCGCATTAGTGACAACACTTTAGTCACACACTGTAGTACCTGCTAGTTTGTTACACTTCATTACGGGTAAGTACAAGTGAAACTTAGTACGGAAGAGATTGGGCTTTACTGGGCTACTTGTTTTCCCTTACCGTCATACTACTATCACCTTTCGTAATCACCTAACACCGAGGCAACATGTTGCTAACCTTCAAAATGGGTCTGTGTCCTATGACTAAGGTAGCTCTGGGTGGGTGTTAGGTCAGCATCCTAATGATGCCTCCTGGTCAGTGTCTGACCCTGTCGGGGTCAGAGGAAAGCCAGGGATATCTGGATATGTGCATCGTTTTCTCTCTCTTTCAGCAACGATGGGTCTCCGAGATGATCCACCCTGCCTCTCCGAGCGGCACGTGCCTCACCATACA
Source organism: Mallotus villosus (assembly GCA_903064625.1). NCBI lineage: Eukaryota > Metazoa > Chordata > Actinopteri > Osmeriformes > Salangidae > Mallotus > Mallotus villosus. The sequence continues at coordinate 380,434 of CAEFZP010000296.1, forward strand.
CGTGCCCTGACCTTCACTCATACATATTTCTGTGCGATACAAACGAACGACCAATCGGCGTCGAACCGGTCTCATCTCTCCCCGGTTTCATATGTAGCTTGCATGCCGTCTCAGAAAGCTGTCCTTGCTGTCTAATCCATACAAACTCAGGGTCAACGCATTCTGCATTCCTGTGGGGTACAGTGAGCCGCAGAGAGACCGGTATCAGACCAGCCTGCCTCCTGCAGCACCTGCTGCTCTCTGAAGGCTTTCCTTTATCCCGGTGTCAGCAGCACCGCTCAGACATGGGGAACGATGGCAGGGGGCTTATGGGTAATGAGGTGGTTGTGGTCAGCCGGCTCTTCTGAGGATAATGTAGTAAAGGGCCGGAGACTCGCGGGGGCAGAGAGGATGGGGAGAGTGGACGGAGGGCGGGAGAGGACGAAAGTTCATGGGGAGGAAATGGAGGGAGAGATGAAGAGGATAGGGGAAGAGTTAAAGGGAGGAAGAGAAGAGGGAGGGAGGGAGGGGGCAGGCCCCTCTACCCCTCCAGTGACATAAGGTCAAATGTCGCAGACTGTGCTGGTGACAATGAACTTAGTCTTGTAATATCTTCATTACGGAAGGCCGGAGTGTGTGTGTGTCTGTGTGTGTGTGTGTGTACCGGAGTCTCTGGGAACACTTACCCTGTTTAGACAAAAATAGACCCTCTCATCTTTCATCTTTGATATGACAGCAGGCATCCCCCAGACCTGTCACAAAGATAAAGAGACAGAGAGAGTCCAGATGCGGCTTCTCGTCACCTCTCTGGAAATAGCACAACCGATCGACGCTTTTCTAGATCAGTCATGTTAAACGTAGGCAGCGACACTCGGACACGTGAACGACCGTCGCTTAAATTATTTTACGACACTTATCCTCCAACGATTCACAAAATAATTGCCTCCGCTCGCTCACTGTCTTTAGTCGAGATTTATGGAATGAAGTCATTTAGACATTTCTTTCTCAGAAACCAATTGCTGCAGAAGAAACAATTCAAAGTGGCGTGTGATTGCATTGATATCTCAGCAGATGTCTTTTTGGGGCTTAAAGTCATAGATCTGCCTGAAATCCCTCTGTTCCAGTCAAACCTACGTTTGGGTCTGGGATAGGCATCGCTATAGTTATAGCACACACGCATATAGTTCTCCCGTTTTTGGCATTTCTCGACAGTGTTTGCCGCAACATTGGCTTTCCTCAGCGCAAGCGTTTGCTCTGCTGTTGGTGGAGATAGAGGTCGGTGGAGATAGAGGTTGGTGATCTCAGGATCCGGATGGTGGCAGGAGGAACGTCATTTGAAGGCAGAGAGACGGGGAAGCAGAGGAGGGGCCTCCACTGGACCGTGCTGTCATCACCATCTCATATAGTTACTGTTCAGCTGCTTATTACATTGCTCAGCAGATGGACCACTAATCTGGACTGTGATTACAGTCACCGTTTGGAAACTCATTCTAACCCATGGAGCCCTGACTCTGAGGTGCCAGGGGACGAAGCAGTCAAACTCTCTCCTCTAGGTCAGCGGGACGGATTGCATTTCTTCTTTCATGTACTAATCCCTAATCTCTGGATCACCTTTATGAAATGAAATGACAGAAAGCGAAGGTCAGTAAAGAATGAGCCGGTGACAAATCAAGAGAAAAGAGTTCCCCTCGGGTATTAAATGTTAACATGGAAATGTATTCACCCGAAACACCAACGCTGTTATCTCTTGGTACACCATGTTGAGAATCCCTTTTTCACACATGCAGGCTAGGGTCCTCTGGCTTCCATCTCTTACCCAAAGCACGTTCCCCAAACTGAGGTATTGCCAATGTTTACCAGAGGAAGTGACATTTGCAACTTTATTTAATTCAGACGGTTACCGGGTATCAGCCTGACCTTTTCAGACGTTCGACGAGGACCAATAAGCCTGGGAGACCCGGACTCTCCTCTCCACTTTATTGATGTTCAATAAGCTCACAGCCACTGTTAATGGAGTCATTTTGTGCAATAAGGATCAAATGAACACCTGAGGAGGAGAAACTGGGCCTTTTGATTCCCGCCGAGTATATTTATAGATTAGCAAATTAGATGAAAATGGAGGAAATTGCAGCTTGATGTTGTCGATCGGCCTCTCAAACATTGAACCCCCTCTTGATGTCACACACATGCAGTATGAACTGTATCTATGTGTCACTGGCCATCTTTAGTCACGGGAGGCTTGGATACGGAAAGGGGTGGAAACCTCACACTCATCCGAATTTAAAGAGGGCGTTCTTTCCTCAATGGGGGTGATACAGAGAGATGTAGACCAAAGGCTGAATACGATTAGGCAGCAAGAGTGGACTTAAACTTAGAAATGTGCCAAATGGAGGGGAGAAAGTGGGTGGGAAAGTGTTTTATTTCTTTTACAGAGTGGTTATGATTGTTGACTGACGGGGACTGTCTGTCCTGTCGATTGAGAGCAACGTCTGACACAAGCAGATATGAAATATTAGACTCATGGGCAACTGTGAAAGATTCAGTGACATGATAGATATTCGCTGTCTAAATTGGATTTCCGTTCTATTCTGTGATTTGTGGTAGGTAAAAAGATAGAGCATTTGTACATTTACTCATCCTACCTTCGCAGAGATAACGCTCTGACCTATGCAATATTGCAGTGAGTTTCAGTGAGGCAATTAGAAAGGAAATGTATACTATAGACTGAGTTTCCACTACAGGAAGCAAATAAAAGTATCTGAAATCCTGCTAATTGCCATGTTACCGGTACAATATGTTGCAATATAATATGTCCATGTTTGCAGCTGTGTTTTAAATAATTTGCAGCCATGGTGCATAGATAAGCCTGTGTATAATGTGTGTAAATCCCCAGACAGTTCATAACAAGCTGGAAGGCTTCTATGCACAACGAATGAATGAACACAAGTAGGGGCTGAAACACCATGCATGGAGGTGGACATGGATTTTGCCTGTGGCTTGATGCTCCTATTCATTAAGTATATTAGAAATCTTGAATTGTGATTCGCTACCTCAATCCATCATTTGCTGAAATGGAAATCCCCAAGGAGAAATTAAATCAAATCACAGATGACAAATAGAGGAATAAACCAATAGAAATAAACACAGTGTTATTTCCTTCCTGTGCATGGCCTTGCCGAAATATGATCATTCAGACATTTACCAGTGATCTGAAACGTGATGGAACACTGACGGTTCTTTATTGTAATTCCATGTACCCAATAATCCCAATTAGAGAAAGCCTGGTAAATACAGTGGCATCAATGTTGAATCAACCAATAAATCAATCAGTCAATCAGTTACAAATATTTATTTTATATCTTATTGACTTGAGCACAAAGCCGCCCACACACACACACACACACTCACACAGTGACGTGAGGGTGAGATCTGCACGTACTTACACATTCTGCGAACAGCACAGGTGGCTTTGCCGTGGTTCACTTGGCAGTCAAGACCCGAGCTTTCAGCAGAGATCACAAGCGGAGATGAAAGCCAGCCAACCTCGCAGCGACAGAGAGCCGGGGAGCCCGTTTGAAAGCGGCGTTCTCCGCACATCCTCGTCTGCCGCTCCCTATTATACAGGTGTCTACGTGGAAGTATTCAGCTGGGTTTATTACAGCGCCGTGTTCAGGGAAGCTGATCAAAAAAAAAGAAAGAAAAAAAGAAACGGTCCTTTTCACAAGACTGCACCTCCCATAATGCCTCTGTAATCTTAGTGCGATACCCTGAGGGCGCAATAACTGTTTATTACTGCTAACCCCTGCTTTATGATCTCTCCCCACCCACTCTTGAGCCTCATGCTAACGCTTATTGAAAACACCTAGTGTGGCCGTAGATCACACCTGACCAGCATGAGCCAGTCCACCATGCCCGCTGTCTGCTTCCTGCTCTGTGGGTAGATCTGTATGCTTCCCCTGCCTCGTGTAATCTAATAGAGGGTTAGGAGGCAATTGTTAGAACAAGATATCGTTTGTCTTTATATCCCATGTTGCCTTGAAGCTGAATCCCATTTTTCTTCCCATTTCAGGTGGAAGGGTGGAGGTTAATGGTGGGGAAATAAATAGAATAGAGCGTAGAAGGTTTGGCCTCAGAGCACTGATGCTGAAGTGTTGAATATGAGATTGGGGTCTGCCGTTTATTGGCAAATGCTTGATGGAAGAACGGAGAGCTAAGTTCACTCCTGAGAAGAATGTGGAGTGAGAAGTTAAATTGGAGGTAGGGGATCTTGGAGGAAAAGCTGTCTTCAAACAGACAGGTGTGTTCCCATGGCGGTGGCAGTTCATGGGTGAGTGTGTGACAAGTCTCTAAGAGGAATCCGCCACCCCTGTCAAGCCCATGGCTTCCCTGTCAACCGTAAAGTTCCAAGAAAAATCCTGGGTGACAACATGGCTAGGATCGAATAATAATGTGGTGTCTTCGGTTCCCAAAGCTCCAGACTGACTGTGTTTTAGGGACCCGACTGTGTTTCAGATACCAGATATTCAGCGGCAGTGTGATCTGCAGTACCATTTCACCAGTCAGTACCAGTAGTGAAGACTGCATACCTGCCAGTCGCGTGGCAATACAGGTTGTCAAGACGTTGTTGTAGTGTTGTTGTTTGAGTTTATTCTTGATTCTTGTTTATCCTCAGTCTTATTTCACTTAAGCGATTCTTCTATGTTGCAGCCAAGACTCACAATAAGGTGTGTGTATGTACGTGTGTGCGTGTGATGCGGGTATGCGTGTGCGCCTGTCTTTGCATGTGTGTTTGCCCGTATGTGTGACGGTGTGTTTACGGGTGTGGGGGGGTTAGGCTTGCGGGCAGCACCAGCTGACGGGGCAGATGGCTGGTGTCGGTCGTGGGGGTAAGGTGTTTGATGGGTGGAAATGACTGGCTTTAATTACTTGTCAAGAGCGTTGCCTGGGCTGCAGCTAAAGGGGTTTCATATGCCCGGTGTGCCTCAGGAGCTGCCTAACCTCTCCTGCTACGCTGGCCAGTCTGCACATCTGTACTTTACAGCTCAATGGACAGGGAGTGACACCTAACCTAAAACCCAAATTGGTCATGAACTGTAGAGTCAATCCCATCCCCCCCCCAAACATTTTAGGATCAGACATTGTGATGGACATAACGACACAATAGATGACAGAAGCTTTTGTGTTGTCCTGAAAATCATTAACTTGGGAAATATTCCTTTCTCCAGTGTCTCCTTGACATAACAATTTGCCTTTAAAGGACTGCAAAGACCTGACGTTCTGTCCCTGTCCCTGTCTTTCCTTTTCAGTGTGTGCGGGCACGGAGAACAAGCTGAGCACGCTGTCCGACCTGGAGCAACAGTACCGCACCCTGCGCAAGTACTACGAGAACTGCGAGGTGGTGATGGGGAACCTGGAGATCACCAGCATCGACCGCAGCCGAGACCTCTCCTTCCTCAGAGTAGGACCACTCTATGTCTCTCTCTCTCTCTCTCTCTCTCTCTCACTCTCTCTATCTCACTCTCTCTCTCTCATTCTAGACCCTCACATTGCTGATCCTTTGTGTCGAGCCTGGAGATATCTCCCCCGTGGGGATACCTCTCTCTCTAACTCTGTTGCCTAGAGACACCTGTATTCTGGGATGTGTATTCCCCCTGGACCCTGATCCTTAGACCCCATAACCAAGACTAGAAATATCTCTCCCTCCTCAGGGGATTGACTCGGTCTCAATGCCCCGAGTGAAAGCTTGAAGTGTCCCTAGATTTTGCCCTAGCCGCCATACACCTTTACGTGGTGGGTGGACCGAGAATAGAATTTGGTGTAGAATTGACAGATATTGACAGAGACTGTATTTACCTGTTTATCTGCTTATTCAAGAACTCAATGGTTTGGTTTTGTCCGCAACCCTCCGGTGCCTAATCTGAATGCACTGGTCCCGTGGTCAGACAGTCCACAGTCTAAATCAAAAGTAGGCCAATTTGGCCAATTAGAGACTATAAAGAAACAAAATAGTCTCTTATCAGATTTAAACAATTGCTGAATTGAGGGATTAACCTTAATATGATGATTTAATGGGATGAATAAGGGTGCTTTTGTTGATAAAATAAGAAAATTAAATTAGGTATAATCATATTAACCAACCTAACACCCCCCACACACACACACATACACACACAAGCACACACGTCACACACACACATCCTTCTCCGAATCAGGTGTGTGACAGGGCAGCAGGCGCTGCAATCCAGGCTAGTCCAGGGTGATTGGATAATGGAGGGTCAGGGCGAGGCAAGGCAGCCTCTGCAGTGGATTTGCTGGAGGAGTGAGAAAGCGAACACCATTCGAAGGGTTCAGCTGCTGCTGTCGACCTCTGGTGCCCTGCCTTTTCAAGTCAGCCGGCTGGCCTCACTTCTCGCAGTCTTACCTCCACCGCTCTCCATCCCGTTCCCTTCTCCTCTCTGGGGAAGGTGTGTGGGGCAGGTGGGGGCAGGACAGCCCCTGGACTGGAGCCTGAGGGACTAACTGTGGTAATGCCTGGATTGCGTTGGGATGAACTGGGCTGTGGTGGGCTGTGTAAGGCAAGTACAAAGTGGGCTGTGCAAGGAAGTACAAAACTAGGACACTGATGACATACACAGAAAACCCCAAACTAAATGAGGAAACTTATGTAGGTTTCGGGGAGCCACACAAAACACTGATCAGTATTTGGCTGGAAATCCAGCATTACTGGTAAAAGGTGGGCTGTAGGTCGCTGGTTACAAGACACGGAAATGCTTGTTAGTGGCTTACATGGCCACCTGGGTGGCTCGTTTTAACGGATGGCTTCCTGTGGTGCGCGCATGCAAGGCTCCTGGGTTCCTAAGGCTGACAATTAACAAGGGTTAATTGAACATGCTAATGAGGAACACAGGGTGCCACGCGGCGAGGGAGAAGGGCAAGGTAGTGGGTGTATTTTGGGGAGAAGATTATTATTATTTTAAAACACATTAATAACACGCCTCCCCCGGGCCCCTGCGTCAGATGAGGAAAACTTCACCTTGAGGTGGAATAGAGAGAGTGGAGGGAGGGAGGGAGGAGGAGAGGGTAAAAAGCTAGCAGGCTAGCAGCTTCCCTAGCTAGGCTGTCTCTTGGGTGATTGAAACTGATGCTTCGGCTCTGCCTTGCTTTTAAAGATAGCCAGAAGATTGATGGCTGCTTCCCAAAGACCCAGAACAGCTTTAGCAGTAAATAGAGTCCATCTTCCAGACTGCCTGCTTGGTTGATGAATCTAGCCCCCCCCGGTGTGATTAATAACTGTAATTCCTCCCTTAGACTGCTTTTTCTCCACCCTACATGTGAATTCAAGCTGAGTGCTCTGGCTGTGAGCTCTGTGTCGCGCTAGACGTGTTTCCTGTGCCGCACATATTTGGGGGATAGTTTAGCTACTTGAGATAACCAGGAAGTGGGAGTTTAGTCCCACTGCTTCAAACGTCTCCATCGAAGCAGATGTTACATGACTAGCCAAACAATTCTCTTTCCACATGAAGCCCCAGGCAGAGTTGCTCTATCAGTCCCCTGCCTGGTAGTAGTGGCACCCTGCCTTGTCCCTCTACTAATGGACTGATAGGATGTTAATTATACCACTATCATTTACAAACGGAAACGGTAAATATTTCCATTAGGCATCACATCATTAACTCCACGATTAGAGAGTAGTGTACAAAGCGGCGGAGGTGGCGCTTCAAGAACAAACACGAGCATGTTGTGTTGCCATGGCATCACGCGTAAGACTGCCGAGTACCCCTCTCTGTCATTTTCTGCCTCTCTCACTCTCTCTCTCTCTCTGTTACCCGTTTTCCCTCCCTCTCTCTTTCTGTCTCACTCTCTCTCTCTCCCTCTCTCTCTCTCTCTCTCTCTCTCTCTCTCTCTCTCTCTCCTCTCTCTCTCTCTCTCTCTCTCTCTCTCTCCATCACGCAATCTTCTATGTTCGTCATTATGTACTTTATCTATTGTGTTTGTCGCTTTCTTTCCTATCCTCCATTCCCTAAACAACCGACTCCTCTTTTAGGCCCGCACACTTCAGCAGATTGGAATGGCTTTGGGAGGAATGCATGGCGGTCTACTTTTAGAGCCTTTGATGACTCTCGATGAGCTGAAGCGGTCACTTAGGACCCGCAGACAGGAGACGTCTGAACAGTTACCGTGATGGCTTCCAGACGGAAACCAAGCAGATCCATTTACAGTTCTGCTGGAGTCGTGCGTCTGCTGGTATTGCTATGGTTTTCACTTGATTTCCATCATAACCTAACAATGACAGCAGTGTTCTTTTTTCCCCAATAGAGTAATTAGCATTCTCCACGTGTATATTTAGCGCAGACCACTTGAACTTGATGGCCTAAAGGACACAATTTTAAGATGAGTACTGTCTACAAAGAAGCCTTTTGTCACCGGATATTCATGCTGGATATTTCCTGACGTTCATTTTACTCTACTGTGGCAAGTCCTGGGTAAAATATTGTAATTTTAGGAAGAAATAAAACTGTGACCTATGTAGGTGGTGAATCGTACAGGCCGGAGACGCGTGTGTTCGTCAACGGCGCGGGAGACACCACCGTAAATCTGGTTGAATGTTCAGGGAGATAATGACTCGTTATTAATATCTGACTCCAATTTTAAGAATGTGCACAAGTACGTTACCTGTAACCTCGAGCGCCAAACAGTTAATGACATAAAACTCTGACGTAGGTACACATCGTCTGCTGGATCAGAGCATCGACCCTAAAGTATGCGTGTTCACTAAACAGCCGTTTATCTCTGCTATAATATGGAATTTAACCAAGGACCTAGCATGTAAATCGACACTGTAAAGTGACTCAGAGGCCTTAAGTTTAAAACGTACACCAAGAGTCCCTGTTTATAAGTAGTTAATAGCAGTGGCGGTGCGTCCATAGAGGGCGCAAGGGCGCCGCCCCTCCTAGAATTTTTCGTATTTTTTTTTAAAAAAAACGTTCAAAAATATCATATACCAAACTATTTAAATAAGAAATGTACTGTGTTAATGCGTTAAATGTGTGTGGGAGACCGTAAGTCCCTGTCAACAACCACTTAAATGTGACCGAATATAATATATTGCCATTCGTTATCACTGAGATAAGCCACTCCCCCCTGGGGGCGCCGGCCAAATGGAAGTCAATGGGAGCTCTCGATACATTTTCATACATTTCAGAAGAACGGCTTCTCATTGGCGGAAAAAAGGGGCGATGCCGGGGCGCACACTCGTGCGCCCCTGGCCAATGACATCGTTTCTTACTTATATTGACATCTGATTCGTCGAATCAGAGACCTTCACTCCCCTTATCATTCCCCCACATCCCATATAATTATCACGTATCTACGAGAGCAACATAGCTAGCAAAGGATGATGGGCTGTTGGCCTACGGGACGTACACCCGTAGCTTCTCCTCAAACCTGTATGCTAAGTAACCGGAGCTGGTTAGCTGGTTGTTCAGTGAGTAATTCAGTGTTACACACACAGTCACAACAGGTGCGTTCGACATGACCTCGCTTCATGCAGCGCTGCAGCTGGCTGCAGGCGGCTGACTTGAAACAGTGAATTCTGGTTAGACTTTTTGTCCGATTTGAGACGGCGCCGAGGCTAGGTGACTGTGACGTAGCCATCAAAGTACCGTGAGATCGATTCGAGAACTGCCGGCTGTGTAGCCGAGCGCATTTTCTCAAGAGCAACTGCACGGCTTCAAATGACGACACAGCTGTTTCATGATTGGCCAGACTCACACACGACAACATTGACGCTTGTTTTGTAATTATTCTGACACCTTCAGTTTCGCCAATGCTCAAATCCGGACCAAACAATTTGATTGAGTAAAACATATGTTGAAGAAAGGGTTTTGGGCCACCTCTTCTACTAACGGAAAGACTAAGTTTAATTATAAATAAAGTAACGTAAGCAAACAGCGCTTGATCGGCCATGACTGACATCAACGCAGCAAACCACGAGAAGCTGGAATGTCCAACTTCACAGAGCCGTTTTCAACTCCTCCCCGACTGCAAGCGGCTACTCTCGCCGGTCGTTTCATTCAGCCGCAGTCCATGTCGAACGCACCTAATATCACACGTTAGCAACGACGCTATGCGATATCAGCGACCCTTCAGCATTAGTATCGTAGCTAAGTCTAGGAAAGTTGAGGCTACTTTTCGCTAGGTACCTACGAACATGTCTTAATCTGCTAGACAAGTGGCTTCCCCATCGTTCTTTTGGTGAGCTGTCTCATGAGCCCTACTAGCCGACAAGCAAAATAGTTATTTAGCACTAGCGTTGCTACCTGCATATATGCAAACATTGTTTACAATATTTTCAGGCTTCAACCAGTGCTGCTCAAACATACATACAGGGTCAAGAGATAGATTCGTTAGGCATTGAAGAAATAGTAGGAGAGGACGACAGCATCCAACATAGCTAATACATATATATTTAATGTAAAAAAAAAGTTCTGTGTAACGACCAATCGCCGCCCAACTGCGCCCCCCCCAAAAAAAAATCACCAGCCGCCACTGGTTAATAGCCGTATCCACCCGGCTAGATCAAGGTTTACACCGCCGTAGCGTGATAGATACGTTTCAAGGAGAACAAGCAACGTTTAAATGTGCAATAATCGTTTATTATCTAAATAGCAAGATAATCAATACAATGATGATAGAATATCATCAAATACAAACATACCTTCAGAGCAATGGTTAAACAAAAGGTATTCACAATGAAGACTAGATGCCTAATGCACCGGAGCTGTATAGTACAAACAACTCGAACATGACAAGACTACGTGCCTAGCGCACGGGAGCTGTATCCGAAACAGAACTCAAAGTATTTGGGAAAAACCTCTCCCTATATACATCCTAACCTGGATAAAATGGGACACCGCCCATGTGACAGAAAAGTTGTCTGACGCATACAAATCCAAATTGGATCGTTAATCAAGGCTGCAGTAGACCAAGTGGTATCCTTGCTAGACAAGGGAATATGTTAAACACATGTTGGTCTTCTGCAAGCCCAAACTCTGTAGACCCTGTAAATGTACATGTTACAGTATCAACATTAGTACTAGAATGTAATACATAAAATAAGAAACAAAATCATATCAAACATGACATTAAAAGCTGTTTAGAACTATATTTACAAGAACACAACTTTTAATGATAATTTCAGAGTCTTCCTCTGTTCATCTTCCTCTTCAATTGTTGAGACCACCTCTCCAAAGGTGTGTCATTCAGCTGTGATTGTCATTTTAGCATTCATGTAAATCAACGACTGTCCCAGACGAGTGTCTGGGTGACCAGTGACAAAGGGGCTGCCAAAACAGCCCTACACCTACGTTTAGTCAAACGTCACATTGTGAACTGAATGGCGTCTCAGTTCTCTTCCAGGGGTTTGGACAGGACAGGTCTGGTGAGGGTCGGACGAACTTAGGAGGTATCAAGAGAGGCGTCTGATAACTCATCAGAGCAGTGATGGCGTGGTGTGCTCCAGAGAGGAGGGGGCGATGAGAGGGTAATGAGTCTGGAGAGCAAGCAAGAGCAGAGCGCCGTCATCCGAGGTAGTCGTTCCCTAGCGCTTTCGCTCAAGATGGGATGATAGGCCAGGTAGACAGAACTGGCATTCATTAATGACAGCAGTCAGCCAGCGCTCCGCATCCCGATAAGGCCTGGCCCCACCATTATTCTTGTCCTTCTCCCTCCATATCTTCCTCTATTTTCTCTCTTTCTCTCTCTCTCTCTCTCTTGGCATTTCTCTCTCTCCTTTCTCCCTCTCCACCTCGCTCGCTCTCTCTCTCACCTTATCCCTTCCGAGATGGAACTTTTGACAGGCATATTTGTCCCCGAGGCGCTAGTTCATAAGGCCCGTTTCTAGATGTGCATCTCGATGAGCGCGCCTTGCCGGGGCCTCGCGTCTCAGGCCCCTTCAATATTAATGAAGACTGATTAAGTGTTTGGGAGGCCCTGTCTTTGAGCCTCGGCGAGATTGGATTGACAATTGCAATTAGCGTGCTCTCAAGTTCATTTCCATCACTTTAATTTGACATGAATAAGGACATTGAGAGAGACCGCTCTGCACGGGGGAAAAAGGGGGCGACGAGGAAGGAGGGAGAGAGGCGGCGAAGGAGGTGGAGAGAGATTGGATACGGGGGCAAAGGGACGAGAAGTGAGGGGAGAGAGTGATATAGAGATAGGATGGGGATGAGAGAAAAGAATAACAGATTAATCCTGGCTGGTGTTTTTTTTTGTTTGTTTGTTTTCCCCCCCCGTCAGGCCAAACAGTCGGTGAGATCCCAGGGCTATATATCAGCAGCCATTGGACACCTACAGCCACCTAGATGGTCCTCAGACACATATAGTGTTTATCCATCCAATCTTATTTCCCCCATGTGTGCCCCCCACATGCCCCCTCCTCACCTGGAACATCCATCAGCTGGATGTGTGTGTGCTGGTCATGGCAGACACTGGAGGAGGGCCTAAGCAGTAGAATGCCACCACCGGAAGATTGATGCTCCATGTCCCTTTCAGGGAAGCATTACTTCAGCAGGCAGTGAGAAGCAGTGGGAGCTGGATTGGATCGGTTGTGTGTTTGTGTGTGTGTGTGTGTGTGTGAGTGGGGCTCGTGTTTGAAGGTGCGTGTGTGAAAGGGGGTGTAATTGACATGGAATGTGACAGAAGATAACTTGCTCTTTGGCATCGTGACAGTTGCTTAA